>WBMZ01009953.1:0-370094 GCA_013400975.1 Atrichornis clamosus
GGGGGGGGGGGGGGGCACGGCCGCGCAGTTCCCCTCCGCTGGCCCTGGTGGGCGGGGCACCGCTGATGGGCAGGCCGGGGGACCAATCGACGAGGCCGCGGGGGCTGGGGCGGGGCGGCCGGAAGCGGAGCCGGGCGGAAGCGCCGCGGGGGCGTGTGAGGGGCAGGGCAGGGCTGGGAGCGCCGGGAGCCCCGGGGCGGGACGGGACGGGCCCGAGGCGGGATACGCAGCCGAGTCACGGAGCCGAGGCGGCGGCCGATGTGAGGCGGCGGCCCTGCCGGTGATGCGCTCCCCGCGGGGGCTGCCGGCCAGCTGAGGTCGGTGCGAGGAGCGCCGGCGGCGCCGCGGCCATGCCGTGCACCTGCGGGAACTGGCGGCGATGGATCCGGCCGCTCGTGGTGCTGCTCTACATCGTGGGGCTGCTGGTGGTGGTGCCGCTCTGCGTGTGGGAGCTGCAGAAGCTGGAGGTGAGGGGCGCGGCCGGGGACGCTCCGCTGGGGCCGCTGGCAGCGTGCTCCAGCCCCGGGCAGGGAGCCGGTGGGGAAGTGTGTTACCTCATCGGTGTATAAGAGTGTCTGAAGGAGAGGTGTCAAGAGGATGTTTCCGGGCTCTTCTTGGTGCCGTGCAACAGGACAAGAGGCAACAGGAGAGACTGATGCACAGGAAACTCCACCTGAACATGAGGAAGAACTTTGCTGTGTAGTGACCGAGCACTGAAACCGAGATTGCTCAGAGAGGGTGTGGAGTCTCCTTCACTGGAGATACTCAAGAACCGTCTGTACAAAATTCTGTGTCATGTGCTCTGGGATGACCCCGCTTGAGCAGGGAAGTTGGAGCGGGTGACCCACAGTGGTGCCTTCCAACCTGACCCATTCTGTGAACGGAAAGGCTGAAGAAGTGCCACGGTGCTGCTGGGCACATTTGTCCTGCTGCTAAAACCCCATCCAAGCATGATCGACAAGGCAGGGTTTCCTTCCCCTTCTGTTAACGTAATGGTTGGTGCTTGAGCAGGTGGTACAATTCTGAAGAAATTTGAGTCAGTCAGGAGTCACAGTCACAGAATGGGTCAGGCTGGAAGGGACCGCAGTGGGTCATCTGGTCTAACCTTCCTGCTCAAGCAGGGTCATCCCAGAGCACATGGCACGGGATAGTGTCCAGACTGGTCTTGAATATCTCCAGTGATGGAGATTCCACATCCTCTCCTGACAATCTGTTCCAGTGCTGATCACTGCACAGTAAAGTTCTTCCTCGTGTTCTGGTGCAGCTTTCTGTGCATCAGTTTCTGCCCATTGCCTCTTGTCCTATTGCTGGGCACCACCAAGAAGAGCCTGTGTCTCTCCAGGAGTTCATTCAAAAACTTAGGTTTTGAAGCTTAGTGGTAATGCTTGCATTCATAAAGGTACTTCTGTCTAATTGGGGAAATTCAGTAGAGCATCTCTACTGATAGAGAAGCTCCTCTTTCATGCTAGTGGTACCATAGCAATGGTGTATGAATTACACATGCATATGATAACATCACTTCTCTAACAAGAAGTAAAATTTTAACTTTAAAATATATGTATTGTTCAATGTGATACAGGCCTGTGCCACAGGAGATAGGCTTTTTTGTGGTATAATTTTCAGGTCTTAATGACAGTAAGATCTGTCTTGAGTGTTTAAAATTTTGAGTTTTGAAATCCTGTTCTGATGCGTAATGCATGTTCACCATTGTGGATGTTTATATTGAAATTTATACCATTAAGTCTGATACTTGTAGAGAAACTAATCAGAAGTAAAACTGGAAAGCAACAGAGGACTGGGAATGTTGATGTACAGTAGGGGATCAGAGAAGAGATTCTCAGCAAAAAAACCTATTACAAGAGTCTGCTGTGTTTCTCAGGTTTTGGTACTTAGGATTATTAATGCAGTTATTTTTCAGAGAGCTTTGGTTTAAAATTTCAGCTGTGTGTTTTAGCAGATACTATGTTTTTATGTGTATACGTGCATCTCTATTTCAGTTTGTTAAGTGAAACTAATTGATTACTAGTTGGAACTTGATTTTAAAGCTAAAAAGTCTTTAAATCCACAGGCTTTCAGAAACTTTGTAATGCAGCAATGAACTGAGACAAGTTCCAGACCTAAAGCAAGGAATCTGGTGTGGGTTTCAGTAAATTAAGTACTGGGCACTACTTTGTTTTTGTAGAATGTTTTGTGTACTTGAAATACTTTAAAGTATTAAGACTGAACCTTTGATCTTGCAAGGTTGGAATTCATACCAAGGCATGGTTTATCGCTGGGATATTTCTACTAATGACTATTCCAATATCTCTCTGGGGGATACTGCAACACTTAGTCCATTATACTCAACCTGAATTACAGAAACCAATAATAAGGTAATACTTCACCTTTTACCTATGCTACAAATGTTGGATTTAATTCAGACTAAAAGTGCTTCTAGTAATATAAAATGTTCTTTTGTTATTGTAACAGGATTCTATGGATGGTGCCGATTTACAGCTTAGACAGTGTAAGTGTTCTCTTACTGTTAACAGCTCAATCAAATTCTGTTTGCTGTGGGAGTGAGGGAAAACAGTGTCACAGCAGAAACTGTGCTGCATGGAGAGTGGTAGTTCTAGAAACTTCTGGGCATTCCTGTTCATGGAGTATATCAGAAGTTCTAGTGATACTCCATTCCTCTTGTGAAGCTTTGAGGATTGCTTTTGCTAACCTTACTTAACTCTGTCCCTGAGTATCCTTTATGACAGATGTGGAAAGGGGTATGACAACAGCTTGGTTTTGGTCCTTCCATCTTAACAGCAGAACTGGAAGCCAGACTGATCCAAGTACTGACTCAAAAATCATAGCCATGCCTTTCTTACCCAAGTTAGGCTTACTACTAAAATTCTGTCCTGTGTTATGCTTAGTGCTAAAATTATTCCTTTTTGCTTCAGGGGGCAAAGGATAATATCCTTTGCACAGTGCAACAGCAGTGTGATACTCAAAAACTGAGAGCTCTGACAGCTGATCCATGACCACAGTTTTGCTAAAAAAAAAGTATATATATATATCCAAAATCCTTCTTCGGTCTGAAATCCTGGTTTAGAGAGTTGACTACCAGAGGTGCAGCCTGAAGTTCTGTGTGTGTTTTTACAGAACGTTACTTTCTAGCTGTAGCAGTGCTCTCTCGTTAGCCACATGCTCCAGGCCCTGTTTGGTTAGTGCCTGCTGTCTCATGAGCTTGCTGAACGAGCCAGCCAGTGTTGTTGTCATTTTGTCTTTCTTGCACGTAACCTTTTGTGTACCTCTCTTCTTACAGTGGATAGCTTTGAAATACCCCAACATTGCAATATATGTGGATACATGTCGAGAATGCTATGAAGCTTATGTCATCTATAACTTTATGGTTTTTCTTTCAAACTACCTAACCAACCGGTACCCAAACCTCGTATTAATAATAGAAGCTAAAGATCAGCAGAGACATCTGCCACCTCTGTGCTGCTGTCCGTCGTGGGCCATGGGAGAGTGAGTATATGACAGCATCTCAAAGCTTTAGGCCATGTAGTCAGCTACAAACATTTTGTTTTCAGATTTAGCAGCATAACTTTTGTTGCTTGACAGAGTCAGTTTATGGTTTGTACGTGTTTGATCAGCTGTGAACCTCTACTGAAAGCGGCTCTGCACGTTACCATCAAGCTGTAAAATATCCTGTAATTTGGACTTAGTTACTAACACGCAGGATTGACTCGGAGTGCTGAAGGAAACATTCTCATTTTTGAAAAATATTGGAAAAAGGTCTCCTGGAATTTGCTTCTTTTGATATCATGAAATATTTGCCAGAAACCTGTTGTGGAATTGGGGGGTAGACCAGCCTGTTGCTTTTACTTCAGGTGAAGTACGAAAGGCCTTATGTACCTAAACTGTTTATTTCTGAATGCTTAAACTGATAAAATCTCTCAGGGGATTTTGATAAAGCTGTTTGAGGGGAAGGGAGGGGAAGATGGCTTCAGTGGTCACAGCTTTTTATACAGGGCAAAGGGCTTGGGTGATCTTAACAGTGTTTAAGACAATTACGATTTTTAAGTCTCTTACACTGAGATTCATAGTTTTCCTTAAACATCTTCAAACACAGAGGAAATTGCATTCTCTTTGTTTAGCTCAGCCAGCAGTTTTTCATGGCTTAAATAAGTGAATCATGGGGTATTTCCTATTATGTGTCTGTAAAAGTCCAGCTCTTTTGTGTATTTTGTATATACTGTAACACCAGAAGTCCTGGATGCAGAAGTTGAAATTACCATAAAATAAAAATTTACCTTAGTGAATCTGCTGAGAATAGGACACTTCCATAATGAATTGTGTTTAAATCCTTGTGCAATGAATTTTGTGTTTCTCTTGCAGAGTTTTATTATTTAGATGTAAACTGGGTGTTTTGCAGTACACTGTTGTCAGACCATTTACTACCATTATTGCTTTGTAAGTACACTCATAAATAATTAATATTGATCTTCAGGATGTAATTCTGAGTTACACTGGAAAGAATTTTCATGCCCTTTGTATTGAATCAAGGCAGTTTGAAAGCAGGCTCATGTTACATGCTAAATGCGTCCTAACAATTTGAATCAACTTATGAGTTTTTTATGACTTCTCTATAGCAAATGACTGTTTGCAGAATTGAAATAATAAATACTTAATGCCTGCTGCTGAAACCAGTGGGAAAAAATGTAAAGTACTGTGAGGGTGGGAAACATATTTTTACAATCCCTTAATTTTTAGGTTCTTTTTTCCTCCCTTTTTTTCATTGAGTTCAACAACTGAGTATTTTTAAACACAGGTTTCATGTCACTTTTAAAATTTTATTAAACTTTGCACTGACAAGCTTGACTGTGTGCCTTCATACAGATCATATAGCCTGTGTTTGTAAAGGAATAGTAGACAGTTACTCATCCTGTTGCTGATAGCTTAATTTCATGAACTTTGTATTGATGGTTGTGACTGTTAACTCTGTGGGACTGTGGAAGAAGTTGCAACTCACAATGAATATCCATATAAATAATTATATATTATATATATATATATATGCTGGAAACTGATTCTTGTGCAGGCCCCAAGTGTCCATATTTGAGTATCAGAAGAGGTTTTGGATTCTAAGAGTTGATTGATGTAAGGAAGATGTAGCACTTCAAGAAAGTGATCTGTTACTACGTAGTGATTAACTCTCAAAATTCTTCCAGAATTTGTGAGCTAGTGGGAGTGTATGATGAAGGAAACTTCAGCTTCAACAATGCATGGACTTACCTGGTTATACTCAACAACATGTCACAACTGGTGAGTATCTAGAGTACATCTTTCCGCTCTTTTAAGTCATCCTGTTAGCATTACGTGAACCTTCTCTGTGAACTATTGGCAGTGACTGTGTTAATGTCTGGTAATTCTTACAGGTAAAAGAGTATTTTCCCACTGTAAGTCAAAGTTACTGTCTCTTGAATATTGTATTATGAAAAATACTAGAAAAACAGATAATCTAAAACTTACATTATTTTTACTATGAAGCTCCATAAAACAAAGAAGCATCCCACATCTCTACCGCAAATTATTTGATGGGTGAGGTGGAATGTCCTAGGCATTAGAGCTGCAGACTTGCCCCTCTCTAGAAGAGGAGATTTCACTTGCCTCCATGGCTTCCTCCCAGCACGCATACAAAGAATCAGTATGTTAAAAATTCTATGTTCAAAATCTGTGATAACATTCACAGGAAAACATGCAAATTTTGTGATTCTGGCCTGCCTACACCTTTTCTTTTTGGGTCAGCTGCCAGATGATGTCAGGGTAAAATGTCAGCCCCTAAAATTGAAAGTTGCATTTTGGAGGTCATGGATTGCTTTTACTTCTCTTGGGAACAGCAGCAGGAGTCAGAACAGCACAACAACTGGGATCATTTGGAAATTGTGTCCTTCTCTAGTGCACCTCCTACACATCTTCCTGTGTATGATAGGTGACTTACAAAAGGAGCTGTCACTGCTTTCTGCTGTGACAGCGGTCTCAGCAGCAGCACAAACTTCTGTGTGTCCCAGTTGAAATGACTGGTTATGGAAATACAGTAGTCAGAGAGCAGGAGAATGTGCATGAAAAGGGGAGATCAATTCCTTAGGTTTGGCTATACATTAGTTCAATTGCTTGCAATTGTGATTAGTGGGAAACTTGTTCTGATTTGCAGTGAAGATTGCATTCATTGCCTCATGTCTCATAAAGAGGCAGCATTTGAGGTTTTCTTAACAGGAATCTGAAAGAACACGTGCTTTTTATGCCATTTTCCCTGGATATGAGCTTGGCATTGAAAGGATTTTATGCGACCTTCCCACACTTTGCTTGAGTGTGTGGATAGATGACCCCAGTCTCTGTCAGTACTGTGCATTTCAGAAATACAATTCCAGGGGAAAAAAAAGGTGCTTTAAAACATTAAGGCAAAGATTCCATAATAGATAGTATTTTAAATTTGTACCATACTGTGATACATTTTTTACCTGAAGAGATAGTGTTAGACAACTCCCTCACAAAATAAACAAGGATTTGAAAGCTTTCATTAATTTCCTTTTGTCAGTTTGCTATGTATTGCCTGGTGCTGTTTTATAAAGTACTGCGTGAGGAACTGAACCCTATCCAACCTGTTGGCAAGTTCCTTTGTGTGAAGATGGTAGTTTTTGTTTCTTTCTGGTAAGTGAATTATTTATTCATTATTTCTTGCTCTCAGGGTGGGTCATAAAAGAGCTAAAAAGGCTGGATTTGTTACTGAGGTTAGACGCCTTAAAAAATCAACCCATAATCTTAGTGAAGTGCAGCGAGGGGAAGAGGGTACTAATATCTTGGACAGAAGAGTCTTGTTCACGTAAGATTATTTTGCAGACTTGCTGTTTTGTAAGGTGACTCTAAAGAACATAACATTCTTCACTTGCAGTTATTTCAGAAGTAATTTTTTTAACTTATTAAAGCAAAAGAATTACTGTTTGAAAATAAGTTACTTCAAGTAAACTAAAAATCGTTATTTAAGCATTGTTCACACTGAACTGCTAATGAGTGAATGTGTTGGACTATGTGATCATTACTCTGAGCTGCAGCAACACCCTGAAAAAGAAGCGACTTGTTCTAATGACTAACTGGAACAACAGACTCTTCTTTGGTTGTTTTCTCTGTCGGTCTTGAAGGTCATGAATAGATAGACATCTCTTTTTAAGTTTGTTTCTGTCTCTTAAAATCTGAGTATATAAACAGAAAGATTTTTCATAAGATTCTTCCTATGTGTACGTTTACCAGATTTGCTTGCAGATTTTTTGGCACTTCTGTAATAATAATGATAATGATAATAATGATGATGATAATAATAATAATAATTTTATAGGCAGGCAGTGCTCATTGCATTGTTGGTGAAAGTTGGTGTTATTTCTGAGAAACACACCTGGGAGTGGCAAAGTGTGGAAGCTGTGGCTACAGGTTTACAGGTAGGATGAGATGGTTACTTTTGGGGAGGAATGGTAATATGTAAGATGATATAGCTGATCTCAAGCAAATATAATCATATTCACCAAAATTAAAGCAGCCTTGATTAGTACTGATTTTATTCTAAGTTGGGCTAAGTTTCAGCCAGTCACCCCAAGTGAGTTTTATGCTCAACACGTCAACATCCATGTATTGGACAGAAGGAATGTGCCTGTTAAATACTTCTGCATGTACTTTTGGATAGCCTTGCATTTCTTCTTGCAAGTGTTCATTGTAGAGCTGCTGATTGTTGAATATCCGTTTCAAGCAAGTCAGTTCCTCCGAGGGACTGATTCCTGCATGTATGTAGTACATGTGGCTCTCTGATGGCTGCCAAGAATATTCTGCTTGTGGTGGAAAAGTAGCCATTTTCAGTATCCTAGGATAATTGCCACCTTTCAATTGTAGGAGAAATTCCGAACTATTTTTCTCCAGTTATGAATGATTAAGTCACTGTCTCTGTCATTGCAGGATTTTATCATTTGTGTGGAGATGTTTCTGGCTGCTATTGCACACCACTACAGTTTTTCCTATAAACCTTATGTTCAAGAAGCTGAAGAAGGGTCATGCTTTGACTCCTTTCTTGCAATGTGGGATATTTCTGATCTAAGGGCCGATATATCCGAACAGGTTCGAAATGTTGGTAAGTAACAGACAAGATTGGTACAATCTCTTAACAGCACACGTATTTCCAGCTTCATGTCACACTACTGCCCACCTCTATAGCATCCTGAGAACATTCTATTCTCAGATTAGTGGCAGCTGTATCCCTAGAGGATTTCATAGTTCACCTGGCACTTTGCTCTTTCCAGTACTCCTGACTGACTTAAAAGTCTAGTTTCTAATTTTGCTTTTAGAAGTTTCAGGTGTGTTAGGTAAAGAGAGGGATGTGTTTTCTGTTTTTCTCTTAACTGGAAAGACATCTTTTTATTTATTAGCACTAACAATGCCCATGTAAAACCAATAGAAAACAAAGACTCAGCTGATGTAACATGCCTGTTGTAGAGTTGATGTTTTCAAAGACTGGTGTAGTGCTGAAAGCATTAAAAAATCTTTTCATTTGGCATAATTCTAGGTAGGACCGTTTTGGGCCAGCCAAGGAAAATGTTTTTTGCTGAGGATCATGAACAAAATGAGCATACAAGTTTACTGTCTTCATCTACTCAAGACCCAATTTCTGATGCTTCTTCCATGCCATCTTCACCCATGGGTCACTATCAGGGGTTTGGACACACTGTGACACCTCTCACAACACCGACAACAGCCCCTGCAGTCGATGGTATTTTTAACCCTTCTGCTAGTCAGGATCCTGAGGAGTCGCCTGAACTAGAACACAACTTACCAGAGAAAGCTTTGGATAAAAGTTAAACTCACCTTTGCTTTGAATGTGTCAAGGAGTGTTACATACTTGCCACACGTGTCCTGTTAACAAGTACTATTGAGGATGAAAGTTGACAAGCTTGGGAAAGCTGCGGTGTGGACAGGAAGAGGATATGGTATGGCTGTAACTGACATCTGAATTTAGAATCTGTAATGGATGTGAGCATCTGAGCACCCCATGGATATGAAACACGCACATTGTAAAGGTTTCTGCATAAATTTAAGAGTAATCTCCTTAAACTGCTAAATGCTTCCACATCATATCAAAATTACACTAAATTTCATTAGTGCAAAAGAAGCATTTGAAAAAATACTCTGCTTGTATAAAGATGAAGTGCAAGTACTACTACCAATGGGAAAATTTAATTTCAAGAATGTAATTTGAGGAGGGCAGTAGCAAAAACTGTTTGTATTACCTTTGGTTGTCTTAATGGTTAACTTCCATAGCCCAGTGCTGAATGGAGTGTGGGTGAAATGGTAACTTCTGTACAGATGCCACCTTCTTCCCATTCCTACATAGCTAAATAAAGTCCCTTCATGAAGGTAGTTACTACAGAGCATTAGTAAAGAACCTTTACAAAGACAACATTCCCTACAGGCCTTGCTATCAGATTCCATGCCCAGATCATATGGTTGGTGTATCTGTTGTCCTTGAAGCTCATAGTTTGTAAGTCTTTTATATTCAGAAGAGACAGCCAGGATGGTAAGTTTTGGATTAATACCTTAACTTGACTACTTTTTTCCCACCCTTCTAAAATAAGAGTAATGGTTGCTACCTTAAAATACATGGAGGGGGAATAAAGGATATCAAAAAGGAAGTAGAAAACAAAACTGATTTCTTTATTTTGGGCTGCAATAAATTCTTTAACACTTAAGTTTTTTTTAAGCTGTTAAAGCAAGATGTCTTGTGTCTGTAGTAATTTGTATTCTTAAATTTGTGTCTGTGTGTGATTGTATTATGCTTCTAGTATAGCCTGGATTCAAATGTAATAGCTGTTTTTTGCCCCAGAGAAGACCTTTGCTGAGGTAAAACTCTGTAGCTAGTCTAATACTGGGCTACAAGGACTAGATTTCAGTCCAAAAAGCAGAACACTTGTATAAAAATGTTATTTTGCAAAAACTGATGATGTCAGAGGAGTATTGTTTTTATCTCATTATCAGATTTTTACTACTATTGCATGTTTGCAATCTGACCAAAAAAACCCCCAAACTAGTAGAGCACTACCTTTTAAATGACCAGATCTTCTTTCTCAGCATTGTTAGCATTTCCAGGATAAATGTTTAACTTCTGGCTGTCAGTAAATTCATCTTAAGTGCTTTTTTTGCAGTACTAGTGTGATGTAAATATTGCGCCTTACTCACTAGGCTGCATATTTTATAGTTGAGTATGTACTTGCTGTATCTGAAGTTAGTGAGAAAGTGAAAATCATGATTTTCAGTTTGCCAAGTCATTGCCTTTGTTGTAAATAAGCAATTAAAGATTTTATTTAAACTGTTCACCTTCTATCACTTTGATTTACTGCTACTGTAACATAAGCGTGTGAATGGCATAGAACTACAACTGTCCTCCTCGTGGAAGAAGAGGATATTAAGTATAACTACTACAAGAGTTTGTGCTTTCAGTATTTTATGGCTTGTACTGAACAGGAAATTCTTTTTCGGGCTTATGAAGAATCAGAATCTCCTTATTCATGCTCGATTCCAGGTATCATCTTATGCATGTAACAACTTTGTTCTAAAAGGAAATAACTTGTGCAAGTTCACAATGTGTTGGCACTTCAGTGCCCCCTGTAGCCACTACTAGAAATAATCTGATTTCCTGCATGTATACAGGTAAAAAGGGGCAGAAGTTATAGCTGAAGGATCAGAGCTGCTGGAAGCTGAGCAGCTACTGTGCTCTAGCTCTTCAAAAACCTCACACTGAAGAATTTTTTTGAAGTACTTGAAGTTATGTCTGTTTTGCGTAAAGTCAAGATCTTATAAAAAGTTCATTTGCACATGGGTCATCTTCCTCTTAACCGTATTTATTCCTCTGTTGTTTTATGCCAAATCTCCTCCCAAGTGTTTTTAATCAGAAGTCTTAAGGATTGCTCTTGCCTTACTCAAGGAGACTAGAATATGTCTTTAATTCTTCTCTAAGTTATTGTGCTGTCATCTTAATCACTAAAAATCTTAATAAATACTTCTAACTGCTAGGTTTTTTTGCTTTTATCAGAGGTCTTTCTGCACAAGAAAACTAAACACTTCCCATTATAAAACTGCACTCTGGTGAAACTACCACGCACTTATTAGGTTAGTTGTGTCAGACAGTAATTAAAAATTTTATGGATCATGGTTTTAGGTTTGTTGTTTGCTGAAGAAACACTGTTTTCTATGTATTATCAAAAGCCTCTGTCCTACTCTAATTCACTTACATTTTGTTGTGCATTGTACCCCTTGGATAAAAGATAGCATCCATTACTTTTTCTGCAGAAAACCTGACTTTGTACCTGTGTTTTGGAAAAAAATAAAATGGAGACCTTTCCTCCACCCTTTTAAAAGGAGCTTTATTACAGCAATTTATCAGGTGCAGGTTCAGCTGTATCAGCACCTGCAGCCGCAGGCTGGGACAACCCCAGCTCTAACAGTCCCTGCAGTTAAACTCAGCTAGCCTATCTGAAACATTTGGCCTAAGGAGGAGTACATAATAAGTACATAATCACTTCAGCTGGCTCTGAGATTCTAGAAAAATCATTTGTGGATGGCTCTTTATACAGCTGCTGCTGAGGACAGATCCCAAAAATGCCTCTTCTCCATTGAAAAGATAGCACAGTAAAAGCGTAGCTCCAGAAATTTCTTGCTAACAGTCTTCCTCCTCTCTATAGAGGTAGAAGCAGTGCTGAGTTCAAAGCTTTTACTCTTTTTCCATTTGAATGTAAATTTAATAGAAGGAAGTGGTTGCCTGCACAATACCAAGATGTAATGCTGCATCAGGATATTCAGGAGTATCACAGTGACCGATACAACTTTCACAGAGATGAGTTCAGGCCCGGTATATTCCCAGAAATAATTCTCTGGGAGATTCTAAAAAGCTGACCAGTTCTACCTTCTACGATACAGCTTGAGCTATCCAACAGCACTCCTTTACAGCTTTTTAGAATGGTCTGTGTGCAGCACTGACTTGTGATAGTGCAGCTGGAACGCTGTTCAGGCCTCCTACAAGGATAACATCTCAGTACACTGATGGAGGAGGCTTTGGCAACTGAGAAGTGGAACTACAGTTTGAGAAACAAGGACTCTATCCTGGACAGCCACAGCTGTTTATTTCTAGTGCAGGCCTCTGGATGCTTTTTTTCCTAGTACAACTGACACAGTAGCAGAAGTCTGTCCCACTGCTGTAGTCACTACAAGAGCCAGTCATTAGGTTTTTGCCGCAGTGAAGACACCACCTCCTCTAACTGCTTGGCAAGGTACCCTTACAGTGCAAATTTCAGTCCACCAGTGGAACCTCAATATCTATTATTAAAGCAACAAAACAGCCTTTTCATCAGTAAATAAAATTTAGACTTTAATACAAAGTACCAGCAGTATTGTTATGAACATCAATTTATGCATAGGTAATTAAGCACAAATCAGCTCACGCGTGGTGCTCTTCACCGTTTAACTGTGATGCTGATGTTACTTTTATGGTGCTGAACATCAAGTACGAGTTCGTCTCCAACCTGAACGGGGATGGGCTCATCCAGAACAACTGCAGCTTGTTTCCAGTGTGAGGACTCATCCGATGTGTTCAAGCTATGGTCTTCATCTAGGTGGATGTGATACCAGAAGGGAATGGCAGTGACTCGGCCAGACTTACAAATTTGTACCTAAAAGTATTTGAAATATGAATCAGTTATACTAATTTCTTACTTCTTTAGAAAGGAAGTAGTTCAAACCATTTCAGTCCTTTCCAGAGATACCTGCAGACAAGTATTGAAATTTTCAGCTCCTGTGAGCAATTACTGAGCAGCTCTGCAGAAGAGCAGTTAAATGCACTTTGGGTCACACAACTCACCTTCACTTCTCTGCTGGGGCTGTTCAGCAGAGGGTTCATGAGATCCAGCCTTAAGAGCTCTGCTGGCTTGCTCAAGGGTACACAGGGTAACGTGGAGAGATCCAAATACACACGAACAGGTACCTAAGAGTACAGACCATAACTTCAGGCAGCACTAGCCATTGTAAAGTGAAAAGGTAGAAAACTTAACCGTAACACGAAAGTTGCCAGGAGTTACTGTAATGCCTGTCAGAGATAGACAAAAATGCAAAATGTAATCCCTTTTGTAATGTGACCATTGGGATACAAGTGACTATGGGAAGAGTAACAGCACAGTCCCTCTTCTGTACAGTAACTGGGACAAAACTTCCAACAGTATTTTCTTACAGTTTACACCAAATCTAAACAGCTAGACAGCTGTAGCTTTGAAACTGTGCCTAGCACACAGTACCTTGAATTGGTTGATAAAAGGGGCTATATTAAACCCCAGAGTTGGTTCTGTTCCTTGAACAGCGCTCTCCAGTAACAGAGACTCCGATTCTACAAGCATCCCATATACCAGCACATACTGTGGGAAAATCTTGCCTCCGCTGTGAAGTAAACATCTGTAAAACGAGAGAGATTTCACTTGTAAATCTCATCAATCAACTGTACTGAAAGAACAGTAACTACATTAAAACAGGCACACTAGTTCTTCCTCTGAAGTCAAGTACTCCTAAGCATTTGAGTTTGATCCCATTTGACCAGACACCTGGATCATACAAAAAAAAGAGGTGGAAACTTGGCACACAGTGCTAAAACTATGTAACTACATAATTTTTTCTCAATGACAGCATTGGAGATGGTGGTATTTCAAGATGAAGGCAGTGGGATTTTGGTTAAGCAAGCAGCATACCTATAAGAAAACAACACCCAGTGGGAATTTAAGTGTTAAACTAGAACTGACATGAAAGGAGGGCATTTTTTTCCTGAGAAAATGCCTCAGCTTTGCTTGCTACAGAGTATCACACTGCTGAGAGCCAGCATCAGGACATAATAACACCTCTAATTCAATACAGATTGTTTTAGGTTTCCTTTTCCTATAGCAGACCTCATTCCAGTAGGAATTGGGTAGCTAAGTAGTGTGCTATTTGATGTGCTTTCATGCCAACAAATTTGAATGTTGTCATATGGCAAAAGTCAGAGTAAGTTTTCCATTTGTTTTTGAAGTAAAAGAATCTTTCAAGTTATCCAAAGATTTATTCAAAACCTAGAAGGTAATGAGCATAAATTGTCTGGAATATTCTGCCATCACTAAGCATGAAGATTAACAGAGACATCTCCCTAGCACCATAAAAAGAATAAATCCATTTCATACTTCGTTACCCATTTCCACTATTTTATTTCTCCTGTTCTGCCCTCTTTCCCCCTCCTCCTGCTGTGAGGAACAACCTCTCTGGTTGCTCTAATATCTTGTGTTTGTATTTTAGCAGTATCAGCTAACCAGCTTTTCTAACCTGGCACTAAAAGCTACCTTGGTTATTATTTGCTATCCTTCAAACTTGTGACATACCAAGGAAGATGATCATCCATTCATATTCTTCCATTAAAAAAATATAAAGAAGTCTGAGACAGTGAAACCTTGACACTGTTTTAAAAAAAGATACATGTATACAATGGTGATGCCAGAAACCCTCTGGGATGTTCAATGCATTGAGGGGAAAAAAAACCTTTCCTAGAGAAGCAACATGACAGTAATTCTGTAGTTACAAGGAATGTTCTCAAACTTTTTCAGATAATAACAGATTCCTAGAAAAAGTTCTGTCCATGTATACTGTACCTGGATATTGCAGCCTTTTCCATCACCTCCTGCTGGATCAAACCTGATGTCTCTATAACATCCAAGATAATAATACTCCACAATTTGTCTGATTTGGGTCTCTGTAGCACCACACTTTCTTCTTCTAAGTGGCTGAGCCAAAACTCTAATGTTTCCTTAGGGAAGTGGTTTGCCTCTGCAATGACATGAAGTGCTGCCTGATGCTGTTCTTTCTCAACAGAACTGTAGGCTCTAACTGGTCCAAGTTTGCCAGCTATAATTGGCAGGATGGAGAAGCCTTCAGATACATCTAAAATGTACAAAGGATCAGGATCCACATCTAGAGAGCTATTGTTCTGATTCTCTTGGAGGTTTATCCCACTGCCATGTCCATCAACATCCATGGACTGCAAGTCCTTACTTGGATTTAATGACAACAAGACTTTGCTCATGGCAGCTTTAAAGCATTCGTGGTAGGGTAGGTCATTCAGCAGGGCTATTTCTGTGGATTCCAACACACACACTGGAGTGCTGCCATCCTGTTTGCTGGTTGTCTGAAGTCCAGCCAGAGCATTACACAACTCGGCCTCATTGCCCAAACTCAGCGTGTCGTCTCTGTCACTGAAATCCATCCCACACTCTGAAGTCGAAGAAGAAATCTTCTGGATCTTCAAGTAGCAATCTTGGCAGCAAACTTCCATCATCACAGTATCTCCAGTCTTCACAGAATAATCTTGGCAAAAGACCATAAAAAAAGTCATGTCAGTTACTTTACAGACACATCACTGACGCAGCCATGCAGTGCTCAAACCAAGCAACCAACCCACCCCATTATCTCATTTGTTCATATCTGCCACAAAATGAGGACAGACCATTAAAGGATGTCCAGAGGAGGGTGACCGAGACAGTGAAAGGCCTCAAGAGCAAGACTTATGAAGAGCAGCTAGGCTTGTTTCATTCAGCCTGGAGGAGAGCAGGCTGAGGGAGACTTCATCATGGTCCACAGCTGCCCCAAGGGTGGCAGTGGAGGGGAAGGTGCTCATCTCCTCTCTCTGTGACAGGACGAGGAAATGGAATGCAGCTGCATCAGGGAAGTTCAGATTGGACATTCTTCACCCACAGGGTTATCAGTCACTGGAACAGGTTCTACAGGGACATAATCACAACACCAAGCCTGCCAGACTTCAAAGGAGCACCCTGACAACGCTCAACAAGATTTCATTTTAGGTAGTCCTGCAAGAAGCAGGAAGCTGGACTCTATGATCCTTATGGGTCCCTTCCAACTCGAGATACTCTAAGATTCTAGGCAACAGAAGAATAAAAAATGGGTGAATGACACTGCCAATGCCTGTATGTGGAGAACAGTATTCAAGTTGAGTCCAGAATGGGGTGAGGGATAGGTGGGAATGTGTAGTTTTGTTTATGTGGCAGTAGAAGCTGGCAATTCCTACCTCACTTTCCCCTCCTCCCCTTCCTGAGACACATGTTCACTGAGTAGAGCCAGTCAGTGGCTCCACTTTTTGAAGTTGTTTCACAACACATTTAATTCAGTGTAGGAAAAAATAAAAGAACTTAATGAAAAGTGTTCTCCTAGATCTTGAGCAGATCCCTCATCTGCTTCACAGCAGAGTCCCACAGCAAGCCCTGATGCAGGGACTGTGCATTACAGACCAGAAACAGGACCAGGAGCCACCTCATGGCTACTTGCTGTTGAACTTCTAATCCTATTTAGACTCTAGTCTCTGAGATAACCTAACTAACTGAAAACCAAAATGAAACCAAGTTAATGTCCCACAAAACAAGCAAATCCACAGGACATACCGAGGAGTCCCTGCACAGGATAGACTGCCTGTTCCCAGCAAGTTTCCTCACTGGGACTGGTAGATAGAGTATGATCATCATCAAGCTGTAGCACAAACCACACCACAACAGCATCCAGTATCCCTCCTTCAGTGACTGGAAGGCTGAGCTTCCACGGCTTTCTAGTTGCCAGGCTTTTCAGCTCCTGACCAAAGCAGAAAGAGAAAAAAAAGAGTGGGAGAGTTTATTTCCATAAATAAAAAATGGCTTTTATTAAACTAAATGACCTAAAATTTCTACACCAATCCATGAGGGCACCCAACAGAAACTGGGAATTAACAAGCCTCTGCAATACCAATTACCATCATTAGTACCCACTAGCACAGAACTGTGTTCCCACATGCAAGTGCCATTTCCCACATGGACAACCTGCATCCATCAGCCATAAAAGCAAACATGCCTACATCTAAGAACACACATATTTAAAACCAGTGAAAACTGCAAGAAAGACTTTAGACTGGCAAGGCTTGCCTTACCAGAAGTAATAAAAACAGAGCCAGTCTTTCGAGCTGCTCAAGCCAGTGCTCAGGCACGTTTCACTTCAAACCTGTGTTCAATCAGTTCTAGAAATACTGTGTGCAAGCACTGAATTCACTCAAACAGAGGTTTGCAAAATCAGTATAAAACCTGTAAGTCATACACCGTGGAAGGGTGTTTTCTCTGCTATCTGGGTGTGTGTAAAAGCTCAGGCATGTATGATTTCACCACTGGGAAGAATTTAAGGTCTGCCCTAAAGGGATCAATTATAAATTCTCCAATAGTACAGAAGTTTTGAGTAAGTTAAAGAAGTTACAGGAAGTCTTTTTCCATGTACAATTTCTTTTTCTCAGGAATTACCTTCTGCTACCAACATTCACAAACATCAAGGACCAGCACTAATGTCTTAGTTCCAGCATAAACCAATTCACAGGAAGTCAAGCACAAGGGACCAAAGGTTCTCTTAGTCAGAACCATTCTGCCTATTAACAGCCTTTCCTAAACATTTATCAACTTCCTGATCTGCTTATGTCAATGCCTGTCCTCTTTAACTTTCAATCTTAATATACACAGGGCAAAAGAGAAGTTCAACTCTTAAGGATATGAGTAGCACTCACATGCTGAATTCTTTACTTTTCCCTCTTAATTCTCATTCTGAGTTCTTCAAGAGCTTGGCTATCTCTCTTCTCACAACTGAGACAGCTGAACAATGCACATGTCAAAATCAGTGGATGCTAACAAAGTTCATAGTAAGATCTCACTGCTTTTCAATAAAAGTGCTTTGGTACTAGTAATTTTTTTGGCAACTCCTCAAGTAGTGAGGAAAAGAGTAGTAAGTTGAAGCTTTGCTGGCATCAAGCCCCTTGAAGGAAGAGAGCAAAAGCACAAGCACACATCTGTTTCTTGGCTTCTGGAAAGTTATAGATGTTTACAAGTGTATTTGATAATAAAAATATTCTTCCTGATTATTCCTCAAAAGCAGCAGGCCCAAGGTTCTCATCTAGTGGGTTTTAGTAACTGCAGTCTTACATTGCCATCACTTAAAAACCCATTTAAAGGCAGTTATTTCAACTTTCTCTGCTCTCTACCATGCTGTTTAATCCATATTTATTTCTCACATTTACCACTTTATAAAGCTTCTTCTATTATTTATGACAATTACAGATTTGAACAGCATAGCACACCAGGATGGCAATTTATCAACTAGTCATGTTAAAGAGAGAGCAAAGAAAATAAAGCATTGATACAGAAATAGGCAATAGAACCCCAAAATTATGTTATGCCAGACACCTCTGAATGAGAAAAAGAGCACTTGCATTAAAAGTAGTAAATGGGACTACAAACAGAAGGAAAATCTACAGAAAGAATGCAGTTACCGAGTTTCGTGTCTTGATCCACAATTTCTCAAATATTCCACACCATAACTGCTCAAGAGAATTAGAAATAGCCAAATCTGTAACTGTTGGCAAAAGCACAGTCCCTATAGGGCCTGAAAGCTAGACAGCTTTAATTACTGGCTGCAGAGGTGAACACTTCACTTCCCCTGCCGGTGGCACTGAGCTGCTGCCAGCAAACATGCACACAGTAGTACCTGGCTGGGTGCAAGTGCCTGCAGCCTGCAATTACAGCCACACCGCATTCCCCCGACTGGGAGGAGCTCAGCTGCTGCTGCTGCTGCTGGTAACAGCAGTAATAAAGTAATCAGCAGAAAGCAGCTGCCTTTTAAAGAATTATTATTATTATTTGTGAATTTGGACTTACTTTTCCTCTGATCTATACTGATGTCTCTGCAGTCTCCTACAACTCAGTTTGAGAAACACCATTTGACCGTATTTCAAGCCTTATTCTCAGTTCTGTCAATTTAGGTCTGGACAGTTAGTACAAGCAGAATAAATGCAACATCCCTCTAGGTCTTTGAAATCTTAGAAAACAGGTCTTTAAAATTACCTTACTAGTGCTAAGTGATTTCTTATTTGAATTTCTGTCTTTAGTAGATATTTCAACCACTGTTTCAAAGTCTGGGGGGGGTTTATTACAATAGGAACAAAGACAACTTTTTTCATTTTTAGCTGCATTGATTGAACATCCAGATGTGGCCATGACAAAACACACACACACAAAAAAAGCCCCAAAAAAACCAAAAAACCAAACAAAAAACCCACACTGAAAGTAACCTACCGGTGTTTGGAACTGCCACATTTGCCCAGTGACAAAGCAACAACAAACAGTAACCAAGGATTCCCAACCACATCAGTGATTCCTAACAGTGGCATTCTTTCCTTTTTACTTATGATACCTTAACATTTCATGACAGGAACACTCCATTAGTCTAACTGAAACTTCAAAAGAGCAGTTCTGAAACATGATTTAAAGAGTAACACCATTCTTTACTCTTTAAAATTATCTTTACATGTTTGCCAGCAGGCAGATGCTTAAGAACAGACAGCTCTCAGAAGAGAGTAATAGTTTCTTATTGATGCTAGAAGCAGAAGCAACATTAGGTCACAGAGATTGCTCCCAGTAGTATACTGAAGAGCCTTGTCTTATTTTATTTTTAATCTCAGGATTCCAGACAAGCCAACTAGGAAAAGCTATTGATTCAGAAACACTGCAACTCCTGGCCGAGCAGGAGCCAAGAATAATTTCATTTATATAACAGAATCTATTTTAAGCTCTGAGTCAAAGCCAACTCGTCACCACAGGTCAATGAGCAAGAAGCACACCAGAGATCAGATGTATAATTTTTTTTTTAGCATGCTCAGCTGCAGGGGGCTGAGGTCCTTGTCTCCCTGCCTTCCAGTTCAGGCCTATTTAGCATACACATACAAATGGATTTTGTGCAAAATACACAAATAATGCTACTAGATTTTAGTATGCCATATTACAGAAACACCCTAAGATACAAAGGAGCTGAATGGTGAAATCAAACTGGTTGAGTAGGATAATTTCTTCATCTCCCTCTCTTTTACACTTATCCATCAGAAGTGACATTTTTATGCCAGATGGAAAAACACATCTTTTCTCCTGTCTTCAAGGGTTTCTTGAAGACTAACTTTAGAGGAATAAACTAAGTCAACTTCACAACTGCTTACATCACTTAAGTTGGATCTATTGCATCCGTCCTCCCCCTCCCTGTATTGAGGCTGGCATCTGTTTGATCTTATGGTGAAGTAGTTTATAAAGTTCCCTAAACTCCCAACAAACAAAAAAACTCCATCTTCAAAAAAATCACAGACTGTCATCTGAGGACTCACATCACCACACAACCAGACAAGCATTAAAACCACCAGAGGATTTCAGTGCAGCCCTGCCAACTTTGCACTTGTGAACTGTTCTGATGTTGAACTCTAAAGCACCCATTATTCATAAAATGATTACTTACGAAGGATGTAAGAAAAATCATTACCTGCAGATTGTTGAAATCCACTGTCATGACTTGACAGGGTTCTGTCAGGGGTCTGTAACCCCCAGGAATACGACTGAGCTTCTCAGTGGTGTAAGGCTCCACAGTTTCCTCTGAGCCAGCAGCATCATATGTTGGACTGAAGAACTGCACTGAATTTGACAAGCACACACCAGCAACTTCTTGCATTCCCACTCTGGGAGTAGAGGCAAAAAGAGGAAAAATGAAACATCAAGTATTTTGACCAAAAACCTAAAGGAAACTCTTCCTAGGCTGGCTAAGTATTTTAAAATGTACAGTGTTAGAATAGGAAAGCTAAAAAATACTAGAACAATTCTGTGGGGTTTTGTCATGTTCAGAGCAGCTCTAAAAGCACATCACTTTCAAGAATCAGAACTGTCTGCTGTCACCAGAAACCGAGAAAGAGCTCAATATGTCCTTTGTCAAAGGCCACTGACTTTTGCCCCCTTAAGTACAACTCACTGAATCTTGACAGAAAACTAAAAAGAAAAATAAACCCTGTGATAATAAGAACAAATAGAGCTTTTCTTCTGCTGCACTAGTCAGATAATGAAGGTGTTTTGTTCAGATAACAGAATAATCAGAACGAAGATAAATATGCAATAGGAAAATGCATTTTAGGAGTCTCTTTGAGGTAACCTTTCATTTTTCAGTACTTTTATGTATTTATCAAGCACAGACCATGCAGAATACAGCATTTTTCATAGTTACATAGCTTCAAGGAAAGCCTCGGCATTGATTTCTTGGTGGAAAATGGTTTTACAACTCAGAATGCACATATCCTCTCTTGTAAAACAGAAGTTCAGCCGCATTTCTAGAAATGACCTTATACAAAAAGCTTCAAAGACGACTGCTAAACTGCTTTAAAACAATTACTTAGACTGTCCATCTCTTAGGTTTCAGGACTTAAGATACATTCCCATTTTCAAAGTACAAGTCAGGAAGTTACATAAATGTTGCACAAGCTATACTTTAGATTATTCTGAAAAAGCAGAGATTAAGACCTAATGCTTCCCATTTAAGTGACAACTATCAAGCAAATCTACATTCTTACAGTAAGATCCAGCACTCAAGTTCAAGTAACAACTAGTTATGTTTCTATTTCTAGATCTATTTTAAGTTCTGAATCCCCTTCTCAGGAACCTCCCTGAGAGGCTGTCTGATAATATTCCCATCGTATATGGTCATCTCCTTGAAGCTCACAAGTGCAGAATTGAGTAAGTTGCTCTTTTCGTAACCTGGATTCTTAGGCAAATGTATTTTAACCATCAGGCATAGCTAAAATAAGAAAATGAATCAGACTCCATCATTGTTGCAGATTCCATAGTAATAAAAGTGTATAAAAGCCATAAAAGTAATAAAAGCCATACAGAAAGCACAAAGGAGTAAGTACTTCACAATAAATACTGACCAATACAGCAACATCATCAACAACTACAATCTTCTCACCCGCTCAGTGAAGTAACAGGTACTTTAACAAGGATGAGAATGTATTCACCTTCATTTGAAACTGAATTAATGTATTATTTTGAAAGAAATATTATCACTAAGAGAGAACAGCTGCTGCACAAAGCCTGTATGGTAGAACTGGTCAGCAGATAATTCAGATATATTATCATGAACCCTTCTGGCTTTAATACGAAAGCACAGAAGTACAGTGACTTTATTGCCTCTCTTTCTGGGGTCAAAGCAACTAAAAATGAAACACTAAAACCCCCCCACAGAAGTACAGTGACTTAAGTCGCTGCAATTCTTATAGTGACTTCAGGAGAAAATTAAGGCATGCCATAAAAATATTTTTTAAAAATTATGTAACACCACAGCAGAGTTAGACCCTACAGTCATTTTAGGGAACACAAGGAATGGCTAAAAGCAGCACCAGCTACAGCAAAGAAACATTACAACTCAAACATCAAGTAATAAAGCTACAAGAAGGGGCAAATCAGCACAAAACCTTTTGTAAAGTCAGCTTAAGTGCACCAAAATTAGAATTACAAGAGAACTGCTAAGAATTTCACTATATCCCAGGGGAAAAAAAAAACCCAAACCAATCAGAGCACAAGAAATGTAGCGTAACTTAAAATTGCTAAAACAATGGGACAGAATAGAAGGTAGAAGACCAGACAAAGAAGACTGTGATATGCAAGATTATCAACAATTGGACTGAAAGGCGATTCCCTCTCTCAGCAAGATGAATCAGTCACTTTTAAATGTACTTCAGGGAAAAAAAACTCAGGCATTCATTCTGTTCCGGGCTCTACATCTATCTCTAACCACTCAAAAAAAAAAAATTAAAGCATGAGGAAAAACTCAAAGAAAAGTTGTTTTAATTGTACAAGGCTGAAATTGTGCTAGATGATATAAAAATCATGAGAATAGATACTTTCACTGCTATTTCATTAGGCCTCCTGCACAGAAAAAAAGTCCAAACTCCAAAGTTTAGCTGTAGATTGTGAAACACTTGAGGAAATGGGAAGCCATGCACATCAGAGTAATTCGAAGTGATCTGGATAGTTTAGATCTGAGAACAGGCAAGTGTTTTACATAACACATAACAGCGCTTCTTAAAATAGACTTAAATATTCTTACTGGAGCACAAAGGGATCTCAAACTACAAAGGCAAGGAATGTACAAGTGACATTTATCTTTTTTCTACAGCATATAATTAATTTGTGACAGTAACTTGGGTCCTGCTAGTCACCTGACCTTAAGCTATTAAAATGAAATGTCAATGCAACAATCCAAAGTTAACAGGACATTAACTTGCATTCTGTTTAAATTTTGTAAGGAACAGTCAATGCCCTGTTTCAAGGCAAAATCTCTTTTAATTGATAAATAATTAACTTCTAAAATAAATTATTCTGTGACCATCTATCATGAGAACTTCTGTCTCTTTCTGGCCACTGTCCAGGTCAGCTGCATCAGAAAAATCACTGATGCAGCCTGACTACTTTTTATCCAGTGCACTGAAGCTCCTGTAGAAGTCAGCATTTTCTTTCACCTACAACAAGGTTAATCCTAAAGAAAATACATCAAGTCCAAACCTCTCAGACAGAGACTGTCTCCATACAGTGGTACTGTTCTAAAAGATGACAATAAAGATAAATATGAAAGTAATTGACACACAGTCAAAACTGGTCTCAGCAAAGAATCGTTACTGTATGCCAGTTCAGAATTAGGCAAAGTACATCCAGACAGATAATGCTAGCTGGGGTTATCAATACTTAGGCTTTACACAATCCGGTCCTCAGCTCCTGGAAGGGTTAGATCCAGAAGTGAGGTATGAGGCAGATTATAAAGAGGGTA
Organism: Atrichornis clamosus; assembly: GCA_013400975.1. Taxonomy (NCBI): domain Eukaryota; kingdom Metazoa; phylum Chordata; class Aves; order Passeriformes; family Menuridae; genus Atrichornis; species Atrichornis clamosus. The sequence continues at coordinate 23,767 of WBMZ01009953.1, forward strand.
AAATAAGGATAAAGGCCAAATGTTAATCTAGAAATCTCCAATACAGAAACTGAGAAGTAATTTTACTGTGAAGGAATTAAATTTCTTTAGCATGTGTTAGAGGCATGTCTTTCAGCATAACTGTGTGATTAAGGGATACAGAAAAACTGAACCTCAAAGGGGTAGGGAGGTGGGGGGAAAAAAAAACCAACCTAGAAAAGAAGTGGGAAGGATGAGAGCAGAAATCTGTTTAGCTAAACAGATAATCATCCATTCAAAAAATAAAGAGAACAGTAAATGAGAAATCGTCAATAAAAACCAGTCTCTCTCTCCAAATAAAAAATATGGGTTCAAACTCTGCTAGATTTTAAACATACCTGTGATGTCTACGTATCTCGTTGCATTCCACTGCCATCCCAAATATCGTAGCACTTGCAGGAATAACTCTGCCATAGTCTCCAGCACTGATGTCTTGGTTTTTAGGCTGTGAAAACATGAACAACAACATGCACTGAGACAGTGGCCTCTTTCTACCATTACTGAAAAGCCTTTTACATATTACTGAGCCATTCAAGTGACAGTTAAAATATCAGTTAAGTTCTTAGGGACTACTAAAGATTCTGGTCTTTGGCATTCTGTTGACCATTAAAGGAGTTTCCTAAATACAGTGTTTCAATATGAGCAGACATCTGCCTTACTTTTCAGTCTACTACTTCCTCTGAGTAACTGTAACAGTGCTTTTTAATTTGTATTCTGCTAGAATATATTGAAAAATTGGAGGACTTTTCCTTTATGCATAATTCCTATACTTAACACTAGAGGTCATCAGCTTCAATTCAATACAACACAAAAGGTTTCAGCCAGTTAAAACTTTTTTAAAATGAGTTGGAATCAAGGCAATGACAAAATAAGGAGAAGATATAACACAGATTAATTTATATAAGACTGCTCGTCATACTACTTTGCTTAATGTATGCTAGCTAAAATGCAAAATACATAAAGTAAAATCCAAGATCCAGTGGAACTGCTCAGTCTTCCAAACAGGTTGAAATCAGCAAAAATAGATTACGAGCATTAGCATATGGCATATTTACCACATTATAATTGAGTGTTAAATGTGAGAAATGTGTTAAAATGAGAAATAACTCTACCACAACTCAGCATTTTCAGCTCAGACTGACTGCCATGACTTTCTGCTGCTAGTTGGTGTGTCAAAATGACCAGGACATAATCAAATTTGCAGGAAAACAGTGCATTTAAAATCCACACAAACCCTGCTGGTGCTACTTACGAGGATGGAGGAAAAAAAAAAAATTTAAAAAATGAATGAACAGCGATTAAGACTGAACCATTTCTGGTGATGGAAGGCTACATCAAGGAAACATTCTTTGCATGTACTGTCTGTCTACTCCGAATAGGAGCTCACAGTAGTTCAATGTATGTGCTGCCTCACTGCCACTCACCAAAATCAAATTCATGCAACAAGCTCAGACCACTCATTTTCAGCACACCAAAAGGAACGGAATATTTACAAAACAAATGTTTCTCATTCACATATGCCTGGAATGCGTGCACATGCATACGTACCCACATCACCTACCTTTGGCTGTACAAGTAGATGTTCCCAAGCATGTATCAAGCTCTCCACAATTCCTTCTCCAAATAGACCAGCATCAACTGTTTCTGTGACAACCAAGGAAACTCTAGAAAAGAAAAAGAACACTGCAAAATATAATGTATAACAAACACTCCTGTTAGCAATCATTCTTTTAAAGAAAAAAAACCAAACCACCATGCCAATGCGAGCTCAGAGCAAAACTTTTATCAGTGTTCTGGAGTTTCAGTACATGTGGGCAATTTAATTCTTCCAAAAAATTACGTGTTTTGAATTGTTGTTAGAAGTTATTGAAGATGCAGATAAAAGGGAATAAATATTGAGCAAGAGTTTACTGTAAAGCTTTTCAAGCAGCATTTATAAATAAATTGTGTGGGAAGCATCTAGAAAAAACAGGAAGATGTTTCAGCCTGGGCACACAGCCAATGATACTGCAGAACATGTATTTTGTGCAATACTATGTATCCATGCACGTGTACAAAAAGGAATTAAAAATTCCAAAACTGTAATCAAAGCACAAGAAAATTCCCACACAGACTAACAACCCTAAAATCTTAAATCCTCTGGAATTAAACCAAAAAACATACCGCAGGATAGAGGACATGAGACATTTAGTAACTAATTATATACACTAAAAGGATACATATGTTACTGTAGCTCAGCTGACACAATTAGATTAGTTGACTGGCATAAATCAGGAGCTTCATCATTTCAGATCATGAGCCTGTACCATCACCAGATACTTTATTAAATGTTTTAAATAACTTATAAATGCTGAACAAGAAACTTTACAGTGAACTCTTGCTCAATATTTATTGCTTTTTATCTGCATCTTCAATAACTTTTAACAACAATTCAAAACGTGATTTTTTTGGAAGAATTAACTCCATCTTCTTCACAGGCTGCAGAAGTGAGACATAAAATGTTAAAAGTATAAAAGTGTCTTAAAATTACTTCTACAACGTAGTAATCTAATTTCTCTTTTCATGTTGCTGCAATATAATTACATAAGCCCCAAAGCTCCCAGCACCAAATAATCAAACTCCTTAATTTACGACATTGTTATCTACCACAGAAACTAGTATGATATGAAGAACATGTCATTTCTGCTCTTTAAAAACATAAAATCTACACAGAACCTTCTCACATTATAACACAGCAGTGTTATTTCCTCTGTAGGTCACAGAGCATTTAATATTTTCTTGAAATTAAGAGCAAACTCAAAATACTATCAGAAGAGAAAGCAACAATGTACCTTTCAGGTATGTCCTTTGGAATTTCTATATCAAGTGACTTCAAATGCAGAAGTTTGATCTCTCTTTCCATATTATTTGCTGCCACCACATCACAGGCAAGTTCATACATGGTTTTGGATAATTCGCAGGCATAGACAGAAGATGCTCCTGCCTTTTTTGCAAACATACTGAAAAACAAGAATCAGGGTTTTTTCCTTCCTCCACATCTGCTTCATATTTCTACCATTTCAAGTCTAAAAATCATCATTAAATGAATCAGTATCTCGTGTGAACACTGATATTGCAAAAGGTGATATCCTCTTGATATGTTAACAAAAAAACCCCACAGTTAGCATAAGGACACTCCCCCAGCTATGCTAAATCCACTCTCTATACTCAATATTTAAAGACAGGACCAATGACATTGCTACTCCGAAACCAACGTGAGCAATTCCATTTACACAGCAGTTATAGGTACAAAAACCATCTACAACAAATAATGCAAAAAAGGTTCAAAAAAATACTACTAGACACTAACCTCCACACTCACTGACTTCTGAAAGCTTTGCTTTCTTTCCTAAGTTTTGTCTCAACAAAAGGGTGAAAGTAATTATTTTTTGCACTCTCAAGCAAATTTTGTCAGACATCAAATACGTTTCTATTAAATTCACGTTAAATGTGCACTGGTGGCATACCTCAGAATTCCTGTTCCTGTTCCGATATCCAGGACGGATTTGCTCCCTGAGTGGACAGCATTCTCAATCGCCTTTAGGTAAGTGAGGTTCCTCTTGGCATCGTTGAGCATGATGAAGTGCCAGCGTTCCACCAGCCAGTTTGCAACGCGGTAAAAGTTCTCCTTTGCATCCGCAAAGTCAGGGTTGAGCTTCACTGCCTTATGAAAATATCCAGCTGCTTCATCTCTAAAGCCCATTCTAAGAGCAAAAATGACAAATAGAAAGTATGCGTTCAGCTGTAAACATCTGTGGGTCTGTAAAGAGGTCTTAGTGTCAGCTAAAAGCCAACAGAAACATTTTGCATTAGTTAGAAAGATTATCTTTAGAAACACTGGCATTACTTTACGAAAAAGAATGATTTACAGCTTCACAACAAATGCAAATGAAGCTCAAAAATACCACTGCATGCACTAACCTTCATCCACTACTGCATCCTTTGGCAAAGTAAAACCGGTTTTGTTTACAAGAACTCGCTGCAACAACATGACAGCAACTCTGCAATCCAGTCTCACTGATATTCAAATCAAGAGAATGCTATAAACCCCAAAACTATTTTACCACATTTAACTGGAACATACTGCAAAGCTACCACACTTTGAGTTGTCAGCTCTTACACTGAGTGACAATTTTGGAAAAAAAAAAGGAAAAAAAACCAAAAAGAAAACAAATAGTGAACTTGAAGCAAGTTTTTATATCTATAGCATACTCTCAAATCAGACAGCACTGAAAAAAGCCCGAAATCTATCAAATCTGCACATACATTTTAATACAATGCTCAAAGAGATATTCCTTTAAAACAAAGCAAGTAATCAAAACCAAACCTAATCAAAACCTTCTGGAATACAATCTATGATTTCAGTCTTAAAATTCCTGCCTTAGAAGACCTGAGCAGCCACAAAACATGGCGGGTTGTTTTGTTTTTACTTTTGCTGTGACTACACACATTTATTTTAGCATTGGCTACTCTTTAAAAGCTATTTAAGATGACCAGATTTAAGTTCAATAGTAGCCACTATACAGCATTAAGGATGTGTTTGTATTTACAACATGAACCTTACAAAAACTGACTATACATCATTACAAACCTGAAGAGATGTTCTCCCATGCTATTACATATCACTTCATCATTGGGATAGAGTTCAAGTGCTTGCTCATAGCAGTTAAACAGATCTTGAATCCGTGCCAGAGAATCCAGTTCTTCTGCCCATTTGAAGAGAGTATACTGAAATGTTTCCTAGAAAATAAAATATATGCCACTGAGTTGTTGGGAGTTATCAGAAGTAGGGAATTGAGCCCTGAAAACATCCAGAGGTATTCTGACATACACCTGAACACCCTGATCTCCCTAAGCAGCAGCATGCCATTGTTTGCTATTATAAAACAGTAGTTGGTTCACATGGAAGAAGCAGAAATAAACTCTCAGACAGCCACACAAGAGGATCACACTCAGCAGTGTTTACTAAGAGCGTGCATGTATATGAATGTATGCTACCACACTAGCAAGGCTCTATTTTTATTAAGCATGATTGACACACACAGATTAAAACAAGATTCTATTAACTCCTCTCATATAAGCATACAGAGCTTATTAAAGAAGCCAGTAGCCATCTCCATTATTACTGTTTTTCTAATTTTGTCTTCAAAATAAAAGCAGAAATCAGTTACATACAACAAATCACAAGTACAAAGCACATCACAAATACCTCAAGAGAATTACAATAAATAAAATTGTTTAAAGTAATTCAAGCAGCACTTACTTTGACACTAGTTTTTAACTCAGGAGCTAGATTTAGTACCAGGAGATAGTGAGCATATGCAGTTCCAAAATCCTGGTTCTCCAGGCAATGCTGAGCACTCTGCAAAGATCTGGAAACCAACTCCCGTCTGCCAGCTTCCCGACCACCTCTGTGAAATTTGGCATTGGAGTTGGGCATTCTGAAAGATGTAAATACTCACTTTTCCTGGGAAAAAAAAAAAGGAAAAGAAAACAATCACACTTTCTTTGAATGCACATACTGCATATAGTAGGCCAAAAAGTTTGTACACAAAGCTGAAAGATCAAAAAACATTTTAATTTTCACTAGCTTTAGTGAAGACATCTTCCCTCCCACCAAACACTAAACATTTAAAAACGTGGTCATCTTTATGCCATTAACAATTTCATCATCTCGGAGTATTAACCGTTCAAAAGTCAAGTGTGCATGACATCTGTGTTAAACCAGGTCCTGGAAATAGATTACATTTCTGCCTTTGTAAAATTCATTTTTTGTAACAGACATTTTAGCATGTCTCTGATCAAATAGCTTTACACACTAGAAGTTCACGCGCTCATAAATTCCTCCATCAACCACCAAATCTGCAGGTTACATTTTTTCCTCCTTGAACTACAGCATCTTCATAAAGCAAAGCCTCCCGGAAAGAGAGTGAATGAGTTCGCAGTTTATTTTACACAATATGGCAACACAGCTATTTTTCCCCTTAAGAAAACATTAAAATGAGTTACCCGAGCAAGTATATCTGCCTTGGTTACGGCTGTACCTTTCAAAGGTACTTAGGTGCGCAGGGCTTCAGTACGTCCAGATCTGTTCCAGAGCTGAAGAACACAAGGGCTTCGTGGAGAGGTACTGCAAGAAACACAGCACCATCAAGACTAGGTTTTTCTTTTTTCCTGTTTCCTTAAAAAAAAATAACAAAAATAACAAGAGCCAGGCCAAACCTCGGCCACGCAAGTGCGCCCCGGCAGCGAACACAGGGACAGGCCGAGGCCCCACTGCTCGCATGTGGGGGCCGGGGCAGGGCGGCCGAGGGGCCGCGCTGCCCCACGAGGCGCTGCCCCGGGAAGCTGCGGGGAAGGTGAGGGCTTCCCCTGCTCCGGGCCATCACCTGCTCCAGAGCCATCCACCACCTGCTCCAAGGCCATCCATCACGGGCTCAGCCCGGAGCGGCGCTCCCAGGCCGCCGCCATCCCGGTCCCGGGCTGGAACCATCGCGCAGGCGCGGGGCGGGAGCGAGCGCTGCGGAATTAAAGGTGTTTTCATTATCCACGTCCTTTCTCCGCCCGCATCCAGCCTCTTGGAAGTTGGTAATGGAGCTTGCGCAAACGCAGGACTATAGACGGGATCCGCAGCAATGCTCGATCCAGTCCTTTGCCATTCCATGCTGTTCAGGGCCGCTCCGCCACCACCAAAGAGCCTCCACCTTAAATGTTGGCGGGCTGTAGTGGGAGAGCTGCGCGCTGGACAGGCACTCCTTCCACTGCCCTGTGGTCCTGGTGTCCCTGACGTTTAATTTTAATTCCCCTCCTGGTAAGTCCCAAGAACCACAGATGAGGACAACACAGGTTTTAAGTCATATACAAGCTTGTGTTGCACCCTTGACTGACAGCTCTGCTCGGCAGCCGCAGATTGCGAAGAGCAAACTCTAGAGCTTTGCTCCACATCTCAAGTCCCTTATCCCGCTCCCTCCCATGCCTGTGACACCACTCACCTTCTCTGTGGAGCCTGGCAGACTGTCTGCTCCCGGGAACAGCCCCCTGCAGGGCCCTGGAGTGCAGATCTCTTCTGAGAAAGGCAGAGTTCACTGGGTCATGTCCTATTTCTGGGACAAGAACAGGCCATGGCATTGTTTACTAATTATGAAGTGTTTGGAAGCTGCTCATCTTTACTCTGCTGCTCTAAAGCATTAATGCTGCTCTTCCAAGCTTTTACAGCTGTGGATATTGTATGTGCATTCCCTTTCTAGAAACAAAGGTGCATTGTGTAAAAATGTCAGGCCAACATTTTGCACAAAATGAAGATAACGCATATGGAGTGGGAATCTGAGTCTAAATAAAACCCTGTAGCAGATAAACTGTAATCCATGGCAAACTTCATTATTGCCCTATAATATTATAAAAGGGGGGAAGTCTACAAACATTCTGAGAGAAGTGACCAAAAAAACCTCCAAACAGGCAACCTGAATGACACTAGAATCAGCTTCTGATAGAGCAAAGTGCTAGAAAAAACATACAACTGGTAAAGCACTTGAGCTGGATGAAGTCCATGAGGATGTGCAAATATCAGTATCAAAAAGTGTCAAAAGAAGTGTATAATTCTTATTAAATCAACTGGTACCAACAAGCCTTGCTGCAGTTAAAAAAAACCTCCAAAACAAGCCAAACTGTGAACTTTAAATTAGTTACAGATAGGGAACAACTTTCTCTGACTTTTGCTTAATTATGCTTTCCAGCTACAGGATGATCATATGGGGCCACTCCATGAATCTCCAGGCTAGTTCAACTGGGGTTTTTTTGTTCGATCAAATAAACGGATAACAGAAATTCTTTATAGTGCCTATTTTTAAGCATAAATGAAGTAGTACTGTATGCTAATTCAACACATTTGTGGAGGAAGATTACCAAAATGTGGCAGTGTAAAGTCCTGGGAAATCACAAGAGTGCATTCATTTCAAAGGCTGCTGAGGATATTTGTTAATTTCATACTCACACCCTTTTGATGGAACACTTTAGGAAAAAAAAAATGGCCACAGAATACCATGTTTTGTAACACTGAAAAAGCATTACAGCTGTATTCTAAAATAATCTGGTGAGTAAAGCTTGTACGTTACGTAAAGGAGTGCCAGAAAGGAATGCCCATTTTATGATATCTCCATGATTGCCATAATAATCATCAAATTAGTTGGCAGTAGAATAAATAATGTTGATCTGCATCGTGGGTGGTCACAGATCAGTCAATTTCTATTTGAACTCTTGATAAATGAGAGGAGAGGGAGCATGCAGCCTAGAGGTACCTCACATATGCATAAGATCCCTAAGATCTTGCAAGCTAACAGTGATGACACAATCACAAGCAAGACAGGAGTTAGAAGGAAACTCTATAAACCTTCTGTTGTCCATGACAGGACTAACAGAGGTAAAAGGGCTAAGAAAAGACAAGAAACTATAATTCCTTGGAAGGATGCTGTTGCTAATGGTGTTTTCAACAACATAGCTGTGTGTTGGAAATGGTGGTAGCTGATATCAATGCTCTATAATAAAATGTCAGTAAAACTGAAAGTTAAATTCACAAATTTCTAACCCATCTCTCCTTAACATACAGGCTGCAGACACAACCACCCACAGATCAGAATATCATCTTTCATAAAAATCAGAATGGTGATCTGACAAGAACGTAAGGAAGGTAAGATGGAATACAACATAGGCTATGCTGGTGTATGCCTATTGAATAAAATGACTTGAAGAGCGTATTTCTTGAAACTATGCTTGCAATGAATGTCAAGGGAAAATAACCAAAGCAAAGATAAATACACAGTTTATGGACAGAATATTGCTAGAGCTTCACACAGTCAGTCTACGTCATAGTCTCTTAAGAGAGGCTACAAGAAGGCTGTAAAATTTGATGACTTTGACTACGGAGAATGGCAGAAAAGAAATTTTTCTGATATAAAGCTGCTTCGAGCCTTAATTAGTGGCAGAAGGGCAAATCATTTTATTGCTCATTAGATAGGTAATTGTTGTCCATAAATTATAAGGTTATTATTTCTCCTCAGTCCACCTTTTGTTTTAAATCACAATTCTGCCATTTCAGAGTCTGACAGTATTTTGAACTGGTGGGTCAGGTTTAGCAAAAGATCTGTTTAATAATTGTGGCAGTAGGAATCCAATATGTTGTCTGGATTAACTGGATAAACAGTGTAGAATATCAACTTAATAGTGAATTTTCTTCCTTGCTTTATTAGATAAATACAAGTTGATTCTCTTTAGTCGGGGAAAAAATGTGTTATGCTTTTGTATGTATTTCTGTTGGACTACAACTGCTCTTTTTAGGTGCAAATAGAATGGAATACGTGTTCACTTCATATGATTGAGGCAGGTGCGCCAATTTCCCCTAATGGACCTGTCATGGTAGGACAAAACTAAATTTTAGACCTGGTGTTTTTTCACCAGTAAAAAACCTCAGGACTAAGATAAACCTTTTTTTTTTTTTTTTTTTTTTTATTTGAGATCAAGCAACTCCACACAAAACATGGGACCCAACTACTTTACAACACTTCAGTGGAATCATAATAGGGAAATTACAGTAACTATAAACAAGGATGAAAAATATTATTCTAACTTTAATGCTGAAGCCCACTACAGGACAAAGTAAACAAACTATTCATAGAAGGCATACCTACTCTTGAAATGCTGCTCCAGTAATCTAAACAGAGATAAGGATTGTTTGTTATTTGTTTAAGGTGGGGGTTTTTAAAATTCTTTTTAAACTGAGTTTTGAGTAGTATAATAACTTCTCAGCTAAATAATATTTGAAAATAAGTATCACAGCAGATAACGTGATCTAGCTGATGGGACACTTGGCTGAAAGACTGAACGTCCAGGGTCAGCTCTCAAAAGCACCTCCTGGTCTGCTCTGATTTCAGGCAAATCATCTGCACTTTTAGGTAGCATCTCATTTGGAGGGCCCACACTCATTTTAAGGCTACTTTCAGAAACTACGCCTACTCATGAGCCTTCCTCTTGAGCCTCATCTCCCTGGCCCTTTCTTTACACAATTGTGTTTTCTTATTATCCTTATCTACAGAAACAATGAGGACATTATCTTTGCATTTGATCATGAAATTCCATCGATGTTGACTTGAGCTCTGTGATTGCTTTCAGATGGGTAACACACATCCCCAGCCTGGTTTCTGAAGCAGAGTCGTAAGTGGACAGTTATTAAAAAACCTAAATGTTTGCAAAATTGAGTCCTACCTGTTACACTGTTCTATGAACAGGAATAATTAAAAATGAGATTCATGAAGTGCCCACCTATTTCCATACTCGACTTCTGCAGATCAGTGCATGGGGTCATACAGAAAAAGGTTGATAGTTACACCACCAGTAATCCTCGTCTCTGACATGCAGCTCAGACTTAACTGTGGGCCCAATAATAATGCATTTAATTAATACCAAGGCTCACTGATTCAAATGAAGCAGGAAGTAATGCTCAATTTGCCAAAGTACTGAAAACAAAATAGATTGAATTGACTGCCAAAGAGGACATCATATACACTCATGACTAAAATATATACCCTCCCAATCATCTAAGAAAGTCTCACCAATGCACTATGAACTGCATTACTGTCAAACCATTAAAATCACAGAATTATAGCAAAATTTTAAATATAAATATATCTATAAGCCTTTTGTGTCTTCTTCATGTGTTTCCTAACTTTCTCAACTGAAACAATTCAGAATGGAGTGGTCTTCTTAAGGCCTTGCTCTTGCTGCAGTACTTGTTCACAAGAACATTTATGTTAGTTTACTGAACATAAAGGCGAGTCTGCATCTACTTTACTATTTCACGTGCAGACACAAGTGGGAGAGGGGCAGGTGAGTAACGCCAGCCTGGCAGACTACCACCATGGATGATTTTGGACCAAACAGCCCATGTGCTGTTCTATGCATGCTCCCACCTCAGAGGCCTGCTCAGCCTCTTCCTAAAGATGTTTCCATGAGGTGAAGGGTGCCCAGAGGCTCACAGAATCATAGAATATGCTGAGCTGGAGGGGACCCATCAGGATCACTGAGTCCAACTCCTTGCCCTACACAAGACACCTCAAGGACCTCACCAGGTGCCTGAGAGTCCAAATGCTTCTTGAGCTCTGGCAGGCTTGGGGCTGTGACCACTTCCCTGGGATGACTGTTCCAGTGCCCGACCACCCTCTGGGTGAAGAACCTTTTCCTGATATACAACCTAAGCCATCTGTGACTCAGCTTCATGCGGTTTCCTCACGTGCCGTCACTGGGTGCCACAGAGATCAGTGTCTGCCCCTCCTCTTCCTCACACGAGGAAGTTGAAGAGCACAATGAGGTCTCTCCTCAGTCTATTCTTCTCCAGGCTGAACAGACCAGGTGACCTCAGCCACTCTACGTAAGGCTTCCCCTCAAGGCCCTTCACGATCTTTGTTGTCTCCTTTGGACGCTTCCTAATAGCTTAATGTCTTTCTTATATTGTGGTGCCCAAAACTGCACACAGCACTCGAGGTGAGGCCGCCCCAGTGCGGAGCAGAGCGGGACAATCCCCTCCCTTGCCCGGCTGGCGATGCTGTGCCCGATGTCCCCCAGGACATGGTTGGTTCTCCCGGCTGCCAGGGCACTGCTGACTTGTATTCAACCTTCCGTCAACCAGGACCCTCCTGTCGCTTTCCTCAGCGCTGCTCTCCAGCCTCTCGCTACACGCAAACCAGGATTGCCCCATCCCAGGTGCAGAATCCGACACTTGCCCTTTATGCGGTTGGTGATTGCCCATCTCTAACTTATCGAGGTGTCTCTCCAGGGCAGACGGCCCTCTCTGATAGGGCAGCACCAGCCGGCATTCCCCGCCCGGGGACGCCCGCAGCGCCGCAGCTGAGCTGCCTTGCCCGGGCACCGGGCTCACCGGCGCGGCCCCAGCGCCCCGCGCGGTGCCGCGGCGAGCTCGGAAGGGGCGGGCTCCGGGCTCTGCCCGCCCCGCTCGGGCGTGTCCCGGCGGGGCTGCCAGGAGGGCGGCTCCGCTCCGCTCTGCTCTGCTCCCTTTGCCCGCCCTCAGCCCTGCGCGGGGGGAGCCGCCGCTCTGTCTTTGTGGCCGCGGCTGCTGCAGCGGAGGGCGGCGGTGCTGCGGTTCGCGGGGAGCCGAGCGCGGCGCGGCGGCAGCAGCAGCCATGGGGCTGCAGCCCCTGGAGTTCAGCGACTGCTACCTGGACAGCCCCTGGTTCAGGGAGCGGGTGAGAGCCCACGAGGCCGAGCTGGAGAAGACCAATAAGTTTATCAAGGAGTTGCTGAAGGATGGGAAGAACCTGATCGCCGCGACCAAGAGTGAGTGGAGGGGTGCGGGGGGAGCTGCGGGGGCGGCTGCCCGGCGCCGGGAGCTTTCGCCTTCGAGCCGGCGGCGCTTGCTTTTGTGGCACAGAGCTTTGCTCTGGCGTTCTCCAGCCTCTCCCTCGCCTTCCCTATCACCAGCTGTGGAGACGTAGGTCTTCTCCAGCCCTTCGCTGCGGAGGGGGATAAGGGAGAGAGGCGGCGGCAGCGCCGTGTGGCTCCTGTTGCATGTGCCCGGTCTGTGGGCCGCGCCTGGCTTATGTGTTCGGTGATGCCGAGCCCGGAGCCGGCTGCGATGTCAAATCCGCCGAGAGGACTCGGTTTCAGGTGTTATCGGTGCGCTGAGAGTCCGTGAATCGCGGACCTGAACGTTACCATGTGTATGTGCATTTGCAGCCTGTGAAGAGGCTGCTGAAAAATACCCCTGTCAAAAGAAGTGTGTTCAGGCATTATCAGGCGTACAGTTTTGTGGTGATAGCACTAGTTACCAGTTCTATGCCTTTGGCCTCTTAAGATGTGATAGTGTTTTGTTAATTTTGTGTTTACTCGTTGAGTACATATGTAGTGCGTATAGATGGTTACCTATACTGTGGTTTATGTGGAAATCATGTTATTTGCCTTGAATTACCTTGTTAATGTATGTTCTTAGTGTAATATTGTGCTAATATAATTTTTTCCGTTTAACTGAAGATATGGTAGTGGGATGTCTTTAGTAGGATGATAGTCTATACCAATAATTTAAATAAAACACTAATACAGTTCTCTGGCAGTGTGTTCTCTAAAGTGTACAGCATCTCTGGTAAACTTCTGAAGGCAGGGAGCCATGCTGTCAGGATGTTTCCCCTAAACTGAAACGGACTTGGCCAATGTTATGATCAGTGTAGCTTCCTGGATATGGTGAAGATTTTAAAAATGGAATTAGCTCATTTTCTACAAATAAAGAAACATTATTTTCTGGTTTTGTCTCTGGTAGAAAATGCCATATCAAATTTCACTTGTCTGTAGCTATTACTCTTTGGCCAGTTATTATTCAGTTACTGCAAATCGTGATCTTAGAGGATTATTCAGAATCTGTGACTGGAAGTGTCAGTATAAATCATCTTAACTTGGAGTGTAAAGTGGAAAAAAAAAGTGTCCCTGAACTTGGATAAGAACAGTAGAGGGAAATCATTCCACTTTTATTCCTCAAGCATCTAGACAGTATTTTAGCAACTGCTCCAAACCCTCAGTTTCTCATGTGTACAGAACTTAAATTGAAAGTGTGGAGCTGACTCTGGTGAGGAAAGCCCTAACTCAAATGAGCCTCCTGTCCACAGCTGTGTCCACAGCACACCAGAATCCTGTGCTGGTAATTTGGCTCTTTGTGCAGTGCTCAGTATGCTTTGCTGTGTGTGGTGGAAGCCACGGGAGTCATTGTGCTGACCAGAGCCACCTGGCCTGTGAGTGTTTGATGAAATACTTAGAGCTACCCCACGAGAAATATTTAGAGAAGCTGAGATCCTGCCCAGTGTTCAGGTCTAAGCAATGCTTTCCTTTCTGAGATGGCAGTCAGAAGTTTTGTTCTTGAGTTGCTGTACCTCATTCTAACAAACATCTGTCCTTCAGCATACTTGTTTGAAAAGTAGAAACAGGTTAGACCCTTCCTTCCACATTTCAGGTTTCTACAGTTGTCTCGCCTCTTCAGAGAGCCCTGAGTGACAGGTTTGAACAGTGCCACTGTTCAACAGATATTAAAAGACAACCAGAGGAAGCACAGGAAAAAGCTAAAACCCAGTAAACCCCTAGTGGTTAGGGTATTGGTCCTCCTTGTGTTTTCAGAAGAAAACATCAGCATCTAAATTCTTTGAGGAACCTGATTCATTTGCTGTCAGGAGACCAAACAGGATTAGTATTTGTTCCAAAAACCAAGATTGAGAAGTGGTCTAGACACAATGGTCTATTCATTTCTGTCCAAACTGCATTTTCTACACAAAGATAGGCTCACTGCAGTTTAGAGAATGTGATAATAAAGCAGTGCAATAGAGACCTCCTGCATTTCCCTCCCTTAGCACTTCCTTTTTTTCACTTTGTAAAGCTGACAACAAACGTTACGGGGATTCTTTAGGTATGAATAACTGATGCAATTGAAGAGAAGATCCCACTTCCTGCCTGACAGACAGCCTTGTAAGTGACTTTGATGCTGCCTGCACTGGGTTACATCTTGACAGGTGAAAGCAGATACTGCTCCCACTCCCTCTAATTCGCAGAAGTCATCAGTGTCTTGCATGACAAAACAGTAACATGATGTGGATCCTCTCACTGGCTCCTTTCCGTTTGTCTCCTCAGTTGTATGGGATTGTATTTTTCACCTAAAACTCAGAAGATTTGATTTTTCTTAATACAGGTCTATACTGCTTAAAAAAGAGAAACAACGAAAAAAAGTTTGCATTTTTAAATTGTTGAATTTCCAGAGTGAAGCATACTTCAAATGTATCTTTACACTTCAAAGTTTCAGCAGTTTCAAGGATGTGATAGAGAGATAAACAAGAGTGACTCAAAGCTGTCTGTTTCCCGTGTAATGGTTTGAATCACTGAGTTGTCTAGTTCAAGCTAAATATTGAAAGAATGAATAAACAATTGGTGGCTCTTCCCTTTTTTACGACAGTTCGACGTGTTTAAAAGGAGTCCAAAAAGACTTTTTTTTTTTCCTGCTATTACAGATCAGTAAATACAAGCGGTATACGCATATGCTTTTAAAAATAGAATTGCAGTATTTCTCAGGGGATTCCAGTTCAGTTAAACAAGTTAGGGTCAATATAGTTTATAAATAACTTTTGGATGGAGCTAGTTGTACTTCTGTTGAAAATGAATTTAAAGGTGCTGATCAGAGAATCCTTATTCTGAATCATGAAAGAAACTTAAGAGGTTTAGTTCTGAGCTCTTAAAAATCTGCAGTGTAATTTGTTCAAAGCTAAAGAATACAATGGTTAAATACTATGTATGTATTCTGGATTCTTCTCCCTATGTTGATACAACTCCTGGTCTCTTGACACGAGATTTTTGTTGGGGTTTTGAAGATTTTTTTTTTGAAAGCGAGACTTTTTTGTAAACCTACAGCTGGAGCTCCCACTGCTTGTGAGACATCAGGGTGGAGTAGGAAGAGTCAGCAGGAGTATAGGTTTTGGCCCTGGGCATCTCACAGGGGCTTTGCAAAGGATACTTGTGCGTGTGTGCTCACAGCTGTTCCATGAAAGTAGAGCCTTCCCATTCCTGGATTTAGACTCAAATCGGAGTGGAATTCTGTTTGGGTCAGGTGCAGTGACTTTTGTTATGGGCTGGTGAAGGCAGAAGATGGATGTATTTGGTGCAGGGGGTATCCTGGCTGCCCAGTGCTGGTCTCTGCAGGTGGCTCAGTGAGCTCAGGCTTCTAGTGACTGGGTTTTGTTGTCATTTTTGCTTGGTGTTTTTCACAGAAGAGTTGTTTCTTGCACTCTTCCAGACAGACCACAAAACTGGAAATCTGTTTTACGTGTAGAGAGGTTTTGTTGGAATATAAAGTTACTGATAATTGTTACTGGAGAATGATGGTTTACTTCAGGGAGTATTTCTGCATTTGTGAGCAAAAAAAAAGTGAATCGGTCTCTTTCCTTTCCTCTGAGGTATTTTTAGTCACTGATCATTTTCAAGTTTGCCATCAAGAAGTAAAGGAGACAGGAAACTTTGCCAGGAATGGGAATCAAGCCATTCCAATCCCATCTCCAACCTAGCAGAATAGACTGAGTCTTTTAACAAAGACTACTGAAGAACCTAATCCAATCCCAAGCCCTGGTCTGATGTGAGTTGTCCAAACCCATATTCTTGGCCAGTTCTCAGTGAGTGGTGGTGGTGGTTGACTTTTCAGGCACTGGTGTAGGTTAGGTTTTGGTCTGACCTCGTATATAAATTATTATGTAAATGTAAAGGCTGTGGTAATCCACATAATAACACCACATAAAAGCCTCTCAGATCACTTGAGCCATGGTTTTTTTTTTCTTAAGCACTAATTGTCCATTTTAAAAATCTTTCCTTAGTATAATCTGCAGTTATGAAACCACTTGTAATCTGTGCCAGCTCTCAAAGTCTCAGGAATTTTTTGCAACAAAAATGTTCTGCTGACATTCCAGTGCACGTCAAAGAAGTAAGATAAAACCACTAATATAGGACTTATTAATAACTTCTAGAGAAGAAAATGGACATTCACTAAAGATTTAGGTGGAATCCAAAGACTGAGTAAAAACTTAATGCCACTCTTACTTAACGGTGAAGGGGCAGTATTGCAAGAGGGTCTTAGCTGAACTTGTGTGCAAAGTTTCCTAAATCAATTGTGGTTAGTTAGGACTCTATGATTAATTTGCCTTGAATTCAGTGAGATTTCTGATTTACTGAAGCTTTACATTTAGCATTTTAGAAAGCTATTTTATTTTTCAATTAGTAACTCAAACCAAAGCTTTATTTCTATTGTAAGGTATGCTTTAGGTGTGATAACCATAAGCAAGCGTGCTGTAAGAGAACACTCTGAGATTTAAATTTGAAATATATTCTGCTAAGAACAAGTGAAATAAAAATTTCTGCCAGGGCAGTGCTAGATCCTGTATTGCAAAGGCCATTGAGCAGTATGTACCTTTAAAAAACCCCAACTTCCTATTGGAATAGAACTAATTAATGAAAGCATTAGAAAACTAAAGCAAACAGGTACTTTGGGGCCCATCTGATACAGCTTTCCCTTAAGAAAGAGCTGCTGATAATGACATAATAGAATCTTGCTTTTCCCTTCCCTTCAAGATAATTGCCACAGCTGGGGCCTAATTAACTATGACATTACTTCTTTTTTTTTCTTTTTCTTTTCTGCTTGTAGATAAAATTGCTTCTTTATAAGGATCAGGGAAATACTTTCTCTTAATAAAGTGCTCTGAAGAACATTTTGTTAGCTCCACCCCAAATAAAGGATTCGTTACTGTGTCAGTAGCTATAAAAAGTGTCAGACTCATTCTGTGAAGGATGCCAGTTTGTCAGCTTGAATCTCATCTTTTCAGCTTGAATTACTGGCTAGCTCCATTACTGTCTTTGTCCTGTAGATGTTCCACTGCTCATTTTTTTTCTATATTAAAAGTAGTGTGTTGTGCTAGTGAACTAGAAGATACATCTGAAAATATGAACTCTCATGAATTTATGTGGATTTTCTCAGTGCTGAGCGATGTGATAGTCTGTCGTTAAGTGATTCTGACTTTTAATAATTTGGGGGGAAAGTGTCATTTTTCAGCTTCAGATAAATTGTGTAAGTTGTCATTAAAGAGAGCATCGGTAATAATAAGTGTAAGTGTCAGTCTTCAGGACAAAACTAACAGAAATAAGTTTATAATTTTTAGAGAAGTTGTCTGGTAGATCATGTTAAAGTATTTTTTCTTGATTTTTTTTTTTAATGAAAAGCCTTTTAGAAATGTAATTTTAGACTTATATGGAATCTCAGTCTATGTTAAAGAGTTGTAAAAAAGAGTGGATTTGCCCTGCAGTCTGTAAAGTGCAAACACCTGCTGGCAATTAAGTGAAGAGAAACAGGCCCACTGCTAAGGCTGTAGGTGTATGCAGTTCCTAAAACTATCCTGTGCTTCCCAGCTCTGTATTGCAAAAATGTTGCAAATTTACCAAGCTGAGCTCATGACACTGATAACACTTCCCAAATCTGGTCTAAAACAACCCCATAATTTTGATTGTGGCAGAATGTCTTTTTGTGATTGGCACAGATGTTTTCCAAGGGGGCAGGAAGGACAGTCCTATGTTAATATTTTTTTTTTTGCAGGGGAAGGGAGGAGCAAACCGACTGGGTGCTCTGCCCTTGCTTTAGATAGGGAGCACGTGGAAACATGTTTGGAGTGGCACTGAAGAGTGGCATCCCAGTACTTGTCTCTTCCTTCCCAGCTGTTTTGTAACATTACATAATTAATGTATACAGTTTACATTGACTGTAGTGCTTTTGTTTTACAATGCCAGCTTCAGTCACTACTGCAGCACGTTAACCTAAAAACCAGAGGCTTGGCTGTTTGAGGAGATAGTTCACAGCGTGTGAATCTTGGCAATACACTTAATGTTTTGATAGTGTGGGTTGTGGCTTCTTGAGATAATTTTTATGATTTGATTATGTCTGTTGGGGTTTCCTTTTGGGTCCAATGCCACTTTTCTGAGTTTCAAGACCAGATTTACTATTGTTCTATGGTAGTTGTTCTGAAGATGTTACAGTATGTTTTTGTTATTTTTTAAAAGTCTTGAAGTTTTTGAGTTGGCTAATTAAGACACTTAGAGCAGTTGAACGCTTTCTGGAATATCTAGTGAATATTAGATATATGATCAAATAAAATAGGGCACTTACTGGCAGAATAGTTAAAGAAACCACTGTTCAGGGAATGTAACCTCTCTGCTGGTGGTTGCTGCCACCCACTGTAGTTGTCAGTCTTAATCAGCACCCAAAATCTGCCTCGTTGCTAAGTCAAACCCATTTTCTTTGCCAAGTTTAAACTAAGCCATCAGTTTTGCAATGAGTTGAAGTAGGCACATGTGCTCCATCCCAGCAGCTTCTGTGGAGCTTGTTTTCTTCTGGGTGTGACTTTGATAGAAGGGAGGGCAGTAATTTATGATGCCTGTTTTATACATCTGGGGTAGATGTATGCCTTCTGTCCAAAGCACATGTTTCCGTATATCACTGTGGAATAAAATACTGGGAGGGGAAGTCTGTGGCTGGGTTTGCACTATCCTCAAACTCTTTTTCTCAACAGATATTTTTGGCAATTTTCAACAGGCAACCTCAATGTCATGTTGTCTTTCCATACCTACTGCTAACTATGGATGGAGCTTCTTGCAGATACCATGTTCTCTGTGGATGCCTTTTACTCCTTCTGCTGTGTTTTTGTTTCCTTTCTTTGTCGTTCTTTTCCATCCTCTGTGTTTGCTCATCTTTCGGGATAAAAATAGAGAGAAAACATCCAGGCCCTCAGAAGCTATGCGGCCATCACAGGCCAAGGCCAAATCAGAAGTTCCTGTAAATCATTCATGCTAAGCTTGTCCTCTGTGGGAAAGGAGCAGTGTGAGGGGAAAAATAATCTACAGGGGTGGAAAATCACAGTGTTATTAAACAGACTGTGGTTTTACTACAGCCCAGACCTTTGAATAAACCTGTTGTTGCCTCTTAAAATGAGAGGACTGGGCAGGTGGGGGTTATCTGCTCAGTAGGTAGGTCAGAGAGGGGCTTTGCCTCTCAGTAGATCTGGTTGCTACAGCTTCCCTTGGTTCTCATCAGCTTTTGTATGTGCACCTGGCTGATTAGGACTGTACGTCCTTGAAGAGGAAAAACAATGCTTTGTTTAATTTGGCAGGGAAAATTGAGTATCCAGGATGAAACTGAGCAGGGCTGTATACCAGACCTGGGCCTTGAAGGACATTGTAGTGTGTATGGTGTCTGGGAGTAGGTTCTCAGCCACTTTGTTGCTAGTTAATGTTTTTTAGCTTTGAAATGTGTCCATTTCCTTCATTAGGCTGATGCATGGGGGCTTAGAAATGATGAATGAATTAATGGTGAAATGTATGAAGATTTTGTCACACATCAAGTGTTTTAACCTGAAGAAAAAATGGACTGTAATGTATCGAATCTCAAAAATAGGACTGTTTTATCAAACAGAGAGCACCTTATTTTGTTTGTTTGTTTTAACCTGTGATTTGTCTTAATTGGTGATTAGAGTTGCTTACTTTGAAAAATATTAATAATATTTGAATGTAGGTATGATGAAACAAAAGAAAATATAAGGAAACTTGTAGCAGTTTTAAGTGAAAATATAATTGCTTAGAATATGTGTCTTCAAAAGAAATCCCACTATCTTGCAAACAGGTGCAAGCAGCATGCTGCCAGGCCATGGAGGACCTGGGACAAGCTTTTCAACATATCATTTTAACAGGGGGTCACAGTTCTTAGAAATCTCTCATGGGGCTAAGCTACAAGCTCAGTAGCTTATGTGGATTAACAGACTCTGAGTGCTGCATAGTTTCAGAGCTTTGAAACACATCAGTGCTCTGAGAAGAAAGCAGTAAAACTTGTCCATACCTTTTTCCTGCTAAAATATCAGGTTGTATGCTATGTCTATTGAAGAGGCCTGGACCAACTGACAAACTCAGTCATGAGCCAAGTGACTGTTTCTGCAGAGCATTTGTCTGTTCAGCTCCTCAGCCTGCAAGCTTTTCAGGAACAAAGCTGACTTTGTCCAGTCTGCTCTTAAACACTTGCTCTGTGGTAATATTACTGTACTTTTATTGTGCTTCATTTTTCTTTATGCTTTCAGTCATTTCAAAATGCACAGTTTCAAATTTCTGTTGTGTCTCTTCCTAGCTGTTCCCTTGTTCCAGTGGATTCAGCATCTTTTCTGAAAGAAATAAAACTACCTGGAAGTATTGCATCCTTTGATTTTCCATTTTTTGGTTGTTTAGTTACTGTGTTTTTTTGGATTTTTTTTAATTTAAGAAGTGTCATGGCTTAACCCCAGCCAACAACCAAGCACCACACAACTGCTTGCTCACTCCCCTAACCAGTGGGATTGGGGAGAAAATTGGAAGGGTAAAAGCTAGAAGACTTCTGAGTTGAGATAAAGACAGTTCAACAGGCAAAGGCATGCACGTAAATGAAGCAAAACAAGGAATTAATTCCCATGGGCAGGCAGATGTTCAGCTGTTTCCAGGAGAGCAGGGCCCCATCACGTGTGAGGGTTACTTGGGAAGACAAACACCATCACTCCAAAGATTCCCCCACATCTTCCTTCTTCCTCCCACTTGATATACTGAGCATGACACCATGGGGTATGGAAAGTCCTAGTTATCAAACCTGATTTCCTTTTATGATAACCCAGTTGATCAAGGGAAGCAGTTGATACAATCTTTTTGGATTTCACTAAAGCTTTTGATACTGTCTCGTACAGGATCCTCCTGGACAGAATGTCCAGCTCACATCTGGATAAACACATCATGGGATGCATAAACACCTGGCTCATGGGTCAGGCATAAAGGGTTACAGTGAGCGGAGTGACATCAGACTGGGGACCTGTCATTAGTGGGGTCCCGCAGGGCTCCATCCTCAACCCTGTGCTCTTCAGCATCTTCATAAATGACTTGGGCACAGGACTGGGAGGGATACCAAGCAAGTTTGCAGACAATACAAAACTGGGAGGAGCTGCTGACTCCCTTGAAGGCAGGGAGGCCCTGCAGAGACACCTCAACAAATCAGAGGGCTGGGCAGTCACCAACCATGTGAAGTTCAACAAGAGAAAGTGCCGGACTCTGCAGCTGGGATGGGACAACCCTGGACGTACGGACAGACTGGGGAATGAGAGGCTGGAGAGCAGTGCTGGGGAAAGGGACCTGGGAGTCCTGGTCAGTGGCAAGTTGAACATGAGCCAGCAGTGCCCTGGCAGCCAGGAGGGCCAACCCTGTCCTAGGGGGCATCAGGCACAGCATCGCCAGCCAGGCAAGGGAGGGGATTGTCCTGCTCTGCTCTGCCCTGGGGCAGCCTCACCTCGAGTGTTGGGCACCACAATATAAGAAAGATGTTAAGCTTTTAGAAAGTGTCAAAGAAGGGCAGGAAAAATCGTAAAGGTCCTTTAGGGGAAGCTCTATGAGGAGTGGCTGAGGTGACTTGGTCTGTTCAGCCTGGAGAAGAGGAGACTGGGGGGAGACCTCATTGCAGTTACAACTTCCTCAAGAGGGGAGGAGGAGGGGCAGACCCTGATCTCTTCTCTGTGGTGCTCAGGGACAGGACATGAGGGAATGGCCTGAAGTTGCATCAGGGGAGGTTTAGGTTTGATATCAGGAAAATGTTCTTCCCCCAAAGGGTGACTGGGCACTGAAACAGGCTCCCTGGGAAAATGGTCACAACTCCAAGCCTGACAGAGCTCAAGAAGTGTTTTGACAATGCTTTCAGGCACACGGTGTGACTTTTGAGGGTGGTGCTGTGCAGGGCCAGGAGTTGGACTCAGTGATCCTTGTTGGGTCCCTTCCAACTAAGCATATTCTGTGTAATATCACATTGGTCAGTTGGGGCCACCTGTCCCCACTGTGTTTCATCCCAACCTCCTATCACCCCCAGTCTCCTCACCTGTGTGGCAGTATGAAAAGTAGAGAAGGCTTTGGCTGTGTGTAAGCCCTGCTCACCAATAACAAAAACATCCCTTTTATTATTGTCCCTGTGTTTTGCACAAATCCAAAACTCAGCCCCATACCAGCCACT
Organism: Atrichornis clamosus; assembly: GCA_013400975.1. NCBI lineage: Eukaryota > Metazoa > Chordata > Aves > Passeriformes > Menuridae > Atrichornis > Atrichornis clamosus. The sequence goes on from WBMZ01009953.1 coordinate 46,439, forward strand.
GTGAAGAAAATTCATTCTACCCCAGCCAAAACCAACACAAGAAGTAAAAGAATCTTGTGTTGAAAAGAAATGCCTCTCTCTCCTATGGCTATTTTTATTTTGTTTCACAAAACACATCTGTGTGTTTTTCAACACCATTACTGCTTGTCCCTTGGGTTTCTCTAGGGTTGTACCTGAGGGGGAAGGCTGCCGTCCTGAGGGGTAGGGAACTAGCTAGTCAAGCGTGGAAATTTAGTGTTGCCACCTGTTCCTCTCCTCTGACTGCAGTTTTTTGCAATCCTTTGTGGAGCAATGTGGAGGTTCTAAGCTTCAGACTCGCAGCTCACGTTTTTGTGTAGTTAGTCTAATGAACTAAGGAAATGTTTGTATTCCATTCTGGAACGTCACATGTAGGAACTTGGTTATCTATTTAGATGAACTTTGCTGAGGGACTATAGTAAAACTGAAGGAGATTTGAACCTATTGAGCTGAGTAGTGTAACCTGCTCTGGGGGTACTGACGACCAGAAATGCCTTCCTGGAGGGCTGAGATCTGATAACAGGAGATTGGAAGATCTGTGAGAAAGGTTGTGTCTGAATAGAAAATATTGGACATCATTCATGTCTGCAAGGTTAGTTGTCTTTCCATATACAGGAATAATTTTATAGTATGAACAAAAAAGCAGGCTGTGTCTAGAGAATTAACTTTGTGAGCAGCTTTCAGCAAACCCTTCACCAGCTTATATCTTTCTTTCCATCGCTATTTAAGCTATTGCCTCAAATCTGGGGTATTTTATCTACTAAGTGTTTTACAAATATTGAAATGTCACAGAGAAGTGTTGTGCATCAGTCCTTTCTGCATTAGGGGAGACTGTACCCACTGCTGTTTTTCTGTAGTCATTTAAATTGAGCACTAGTTATAAACTTTTTTAATCCTTTTCAAGTAAATTAGCTTAATATAGAATCTGATAGGAGAATGTGCCACATTCTCCTGCAGTCTTGTGGTGAACATCTCAGTATGGAGGGCATGGCAGTATGAACTTGGAAAGCAGCTGTTCTGCCTTTGCCATGCAAATTATTCCAGTGGAAATTTAAGTCAGCAGTTTGGCTTTTCTAAGGTTTATAGCATATCATCATTCATTTTTTTAATAGAAAGTATCTACATGTGAAGAAAAACAGGTATGCCAACCTTGCTATAATACTTGTGGATGTACTGAAATCCACTTCAAATTTGTAAAGTTATTGCCTCATCGAGGAGGGTTTTTTTTTTCCTCTCACTGTACCTTTTATTTGTAGTTCTTGAAATTAAAGTGTTTACAAGGAAGCTGGCTTTGATATCTTCTTGGAAATTAGTTTGGCCTAATTATCATTGATGCATTTTTAAAAATAGAATTAGGAATTAAGATGTCAGTCAAGAAAAGTAGCAGTGTTTTTTTGGATGGAGGAAGCAACTGGACCACATGAGCAATTAATCTGATAGTGCCTCCCTCACCACTTCTCTCTGGTACTGAGGAAAGTTCCTCTTAGAGAAACCTAACTGTGTTTGTAAGCAACGTAACAGAAACAAGTAATAAAAGCCCCTCCTGAAACAAAAGCTTCTGATGCCACGAAAGTATCAACCCCCAAATAATTCTATCAATGTTTATTTAAATTTCGGTCCTTTTATGAGTAAAGCTTTCTGTATGTGCTCTCTGTTCTTGTAGTGATAGCTATGGTTTGCTTGCTTTTAGAATTTTGAAGACTTGTGAGCAGAAAAAAGGGATTGTGCGCTTTTGATGTGTCAGATTGGATAGCAAATCCTTGTTAAGAGAATTTGTGTCTTTAAATAGTGTTCTGTTTTGAGTAAGGATGCTGTTCTTCATAGAATTTTCTTTTCTTGAAGCCCTTTCTTTCAGTTTCTCTTTTAAATATAGAAAATTCCTATATTTTAATAGTGGTCAGGAGGTGGTCTCACATTTCATGAGGACATTATTGAATGGCCTTATTGGAACATTGCTTCCTACACACTATTATTAGTGTAGTAGCCTGGAGAGATATGAGCAGCTGCTGAGTTTTGTTCTGAGTGCCTGGGTGGGTGTGTTGGGGTGGCATTCCCAGGGTGACAAGCAGAGATGCTGGGGGGTGTCAGGAAGGAATTTTGATTGGAAGATAGATGACATGAGCTGAGTGGTTTGTGATTCTGTTTCTTCTCTCTGCCCCCTTGACGAGAGGTCTTAGTTGCGTGACTTTTCAAATGATTCTTGCCATAACCGCCAGAAATTGCTGCCTTCTTCACCTTGTTTGATGTCTTTAGCTGCCTGTTCTGGCAAAAATTTATAGAGCAAACTAAGGTGAATGTTCTGTTTTGAGTATTAAGGATGAGCAACAAAGATCTAATAGACATGGGTTTTAGCACTTGCTGATGTGGAGACATGCTTGTGGTTCCTAAGAGATTTTGGGATAGAGCTTCTAGGACAGAACAATGGCTGAATCAAGTCCTTTTTGAAGTATGTACCTCTCCTTGCTAGGCTTTGGAAAAGACGTGGCTCAGACCAGTGTTGCCTGTGCTAGCTGAATTTTTAGTCAGAGCAGAACAATTAGAGGGGAAAAAGACAAGGCTTTTGTAGCTCTGTAAAATAGTGGATTGAATACATTGATGTCAGTAATTAGTAATGTCAGAGGATGACAGCACATCAGTTCTCTTCTGAGGAGGGGTGTGGTGGGCTTTCTTTCTTCCTTGCTTTAAAGACACTTGCTTATTCCCAGTTGCTTTTCTTCCAGAGAGGGACCTATTATAATGTTCTCTAGTGCAGTTTTCTTCAGCCTTTTCAAGTGAAGGGTTCTCAAACCTTTTCCAGGAAGAAAAAAATTCATACTGTTTTGTACAACATTATAATATTGCTGTAATAGCATTCATTTATTGAGCATTATTGAGTGGATTTGTTCATTTGTTTTCTTTTTTGCCTTGTTTTTTGTTTGCTTAAACCTGTTGGATTTGATGTCTGGCAGTCACTTTGCTCAAATTGCCTTTTGATACTTTGTGGACTTTTCATGGTTTTTGGATCAAAGCCCATGGGAATGTTTTAGTGGTATGTGCAGTATAGAGAGCTGAGAATTCCTTGGTGTCGTAAACAGTTCCATTAATTTTTGTTGGTTTTTTTAAGTTATAATGATGATTATCTGTGAGCTGGCTTAATGTTTGTTTTCATTTCAGGGAGATACATAGTTCCTGTTGTAAGTGGGTGATGAATGTGAATAGAGGGAATGGAGAGTTGTTGTTTTGTGTCTCAGTAAAATGAAGCATGTCTGTCTGGCAATGACTAATTCTTCTGCATACTGTTAGTGATACCAGATACTTAGGAATTCAAGTCCAAGGGAAATTCCTTGCTTTGCCCCATACTCCTGCAGTGAACAGCTTGTTGTGGTAGGAATTCTTGAGAGCATGAAGCTCTTATTTAGGGTTTCCACTAGAAAAACCCAGTAGAAGGATCTATGTGCAGGAAATGTCATCAGGAGAATTAAAGGTGAGTTTATTTACTTACGATCGGCCATTTTAAAGTCTTGGTAATGGTTTCCTGTGTTCTATTTGTGGCATTGTTTTTTTTGGTCGGGTAAAGTATGTACACTTTAAAACACATTAATACGAGATTAGTCTTAAAAATAAACAAACAAACCTCTTAACCTATATAGCACTTAAAAATCCCAAGTGCGTAAAGCATTTTAGATGTGAACCTTTCAACATGCTGTGAAGTAGGTTGGGCTGTAGTTCTGTTTACAGATGGGTGAAGTGCGAGGCCAAGTGATTAGGTAGGATTGCACATCAAGACTTCACTGGAGATGGAGTTAGTTATTAAGAGGCCCTGACATTTAACCTTATTATCCATGCATTAGCATATTTTATTTTGTAAGACAGCTTGGAGATGTTGGGATTGTGCTGTGAATTGTATGAAAGTTTCAGACTACCCATTGAATTCCCTAACCAGTGATCAGAACTGTTTTGGTGTAGGTTCTTGCAGGTTTGAAGGCAGTGTCTAGGATTTTAAATGCTCAGTTTTATCGTGCAGTCAAGTGAAATGTTCCAGAGAGGTGGTGAATCCATCTGTTTGATTCTTTGTACTTTCTGGAATATAAGGATGTGGGACTGTGCTTACCTTGGTGCTCTGTTAGAACTGGGAATTCCTGTCAGTGACTCTACCCAACTTAGTCTCTGCCCTAACATACGGTTACTACTGACACCAGTCCTAAATTTAGCCCTAAATTGTTCCTTCTGAACCCATCCTTAGTCCTAATTTGGTGATTGCAGCCTTTAGCAGATACAAGCCAAGAAAGGAAATCTTCCCTGCTGATGCTAACATCTCATCATCTGGCAAACCTCTGCTGAACCCAGCAATGAATATTCCTGCTGGCTGCTACCCAGCCCTGAAAGTAATTGACTGAATTTTTGGATCCTTCTCTTCGTGTGTGTTGACGGTGGTAACTAATAACAAAAAAAAAAAAATTATCTGAAAACCCTGCAGGTGAATCCTAGCTCAAGTCTTGCCCTAACACAAGGCAGGTGGCTCCCACTGAACTACAAAATGAGGCATTGAATTAAGTCTTACTTGGTTCCATTTTTTTACATAGGTTAATTATGGACAAATGTCTTAGAGTAGCGTGAATCCTTGGAAACCAGGAGTGAAGATTATAAAATGCATGTAAAAATCAGTGTGGCTTTTTTTTATACCAATGGGAAAGAAGATGACAAAATGAGAATGAGAAGCAAGTTGGGGTTTTTCATGGGCAACAGTCAGCAAGCCATCTTAGTTGTAAGTTGCCAAAGTTTTCAATTTTTAAGCTACTTCGGTATTAGCAATTTTACTTGCTTTGTAAAGCATTTTTTATATGTCTGTTACTAATAAGGACAAGAGGATGGTTGTGTTTTGAGTTGATATCAGACCAAGAACACAAGAAGTCTGTTGATGCAGAGATTCTCATTTGCAGATGCCTGCTGTGGATTGAGACAGATATCAGGGGAAGATTTCCTCCCCACCTCCCTCCCATAACCTTCTAGGAGAGAGAAAACATGAATGCTTTTCCTTTCCCTTTGTATCCAAATAGCTGATCGTATGTGAGCAATTTGTCTCATCTGTCTCGATGGCACTTTGTTTAAAGTTTTAAATACAGAAGGATTAGATAATTATTTTATATATCTTTTACTGAGAGAAATTAATTTCTGTGGGGAAAACTCTCTGCGTTTACCAAGCTGTAATTAGGAAATCACCATCTATTTTCTGCCCTCAGTTCCACATAATCTGTGGAACTGTGAACACTGTTCAAAACTTACTGTACTACCTTTGTCTGAGGTTCCTACACTGGTCTTTGGTATGTTTTACTTTGTTTTGGTATAAGTTGCTGTGATGTAGAAATAGGGAGGATCAGCTTGTGATACTCATGTTTAGTTTTATGAAGTGTCTGTTACTGCTAACTCTATACTCTAAATAAATATGTGATCAAATCACTTGTTTTGAAAGAGTGGGCTGTGCTGGAGAAAAGCCATAATATTTTGCTGTGGGTTTTGGCCACAGGAACAGAGAGGTCTTCTCAAAGGAGTGAATATGATCTTATTTTTATTTTTCTTAAGAGGTTTCTTTCTCATCAGACTTCTGTCTCTTGACATCCCAAGGCATCTCTTCTTTCTCTTGCATCACCCCACAGTTATACAGTACTTTGGTGAGCATTCTTGTGGTCAGTGACATGTAGTCCTACACGTTGCATTCTCAGCTTTAAAGAAGATGAATAAGAGTACTGAGATGATTTGAGAGTACTGAGGGCCTTGTTCACCTGGGCACACATTTGTATTCCGAGTCTTGCACACACCAGGTGCGAGGCTGTGATGGTAGAAGATAGAAAGGCCCTGCTGGATCTTCCAGAGGAGAAGCTAATGATGCAGCACTGGCTCTGGGGTTAGATATTAGCTCTTGCTGCCAGTGCAACCTCCCTAGTGCCTGGTTAATACAACTTCTGTAAGGGCCTGTCCGTGAGAGACTTTGTCCAGTGCTGAAGGTTTTGGTGCAAAGTCTCAGGCACTGCTCCCTCCTGTTGGCTCTCCTGTGCCTTGGCAGAACATTTGCTTTCCCTGCCTGCTCTGCCTCTACTCCTGGAAGTTGTAGCTGTCATTTCTATTTAAACAATATTTGTATAATCTCTGTACACTGAAGTGAAGGAGTTGGAGTATAAATTATCACAGAACTTCTGTTGTAAGGCCTCTGAGGAAAGTGGATATTGTGCTTTCCTTTCTTGCATGCATAAGGCTGCAGCATATATCCACTGTATTGGACTCTTGCTTAATCAGATGTGCCAACATGCTTCCCCTTGAATAATCTCCCTTGTGTTCTTAAGTTAGATATTTATGCCTGAAACACTGCCTGAACATTTAATTACTTCGGATGGGTATTTCTGCTAGAAAATCATGCTGGTATGGGTAATGTTTATGTTGTGTTCCTATGAGCTCCCACTGGTACTTGTATATGTGCTTGTGTGTTTTATTCTGGTGTCTGTGTACCATTCACTCACGACAGGAAGTGAAAGGAAGAAACACCCACTAACCAGAAAAACTTGTATTTCACTCCATATACCTTCTTTGATATGTTGTCCCTTCCTAGACAGGGTTGTTATTTGAATTGCAGGATTTAAAGTTGAGGGCAGAATAGCCTGAAGCACTCTGTCAAACTAATACAGAAGCTTTCATAATTGGTACAATTAAAACCAGTATAATTTCTGTAGCAGTCATCATGTAGAAAGAAAACCTCATTCATTTGATTGTAGTATTTCTTACACATCATGGGTCACTGAATTCCTGACATCTTTGTGCAGGTTTGCTAGACTGAGATTATTTATGTGGAGTAATTTATTGGGGAAAACTGTCAGCAAAACTGCAAGCCTCAGTTGAGCTGGGTGAGATTTGTTATACACCATGGCCTCCACTAGGGCTTTGGCAAGTGCACATTTCCTGAATAATGTGAAAGACCTTGTCAAGCTGTCTCTGATAATTAAATTTGACATGGCTAATACCTGAAATACAGGCAGGACAGTCATGTGGCCAAATCATGGCTTGTCAGCAGTGAATGTGTTTGTATTGAGTTGCCTGTGTTGTTTCTGGGAAGGGAGCATTGCATAAAGAACATCTAGAAAAAATGTGTAGGTACTTGGTCTGTTCTGTGCAGAAATAAAAGGTTGTAGTTCTGTGCCAAACAGTTATTTATATATTTAATTAGAGCATAAGAATTTTCCTTGTTTGAGAAGAAGAGATTGAGAGATGTGCAGACATTGTAAAATACTTCAAACAGGTTAATTCTGAGTATCTGATAGTCACAGGATGTGCTTATGTTGTCAGTCCTTCCTAGTGCTGAGGAACAGCAACATGTAACCATGTATCTCCTTAGTTTACTACTGACCTCATGTTTCCTTTTTTTTTTTTTAATGGATTATATTGTTGGATTGAGTAGGACTGTCATGCAATGTATTAGGTGCTGCTGTTGCTTTCTGTAATGACAAGGGGGAGATGCAATATAGAAAAAGAAAGCAACTGAAGTGTGCAGAAGTGTCCCCACGCTTGCTTGCTGAAATGGCAGATAACATGACCAAAATAATCTAATTGTTGCATTGGATGGAAGAATCCTTTAGCAACCTGAGATTTGTATTGGCGTCATTTCTGCAGAAAAAATACACAATGTGCAAATGCTGGCTTTTAAGTTTGAGAAAAAGCATAAATAGTTATTTTCTGTTCCCTTAATGCCTTTCTGTGTTCTTTAGATGAAAAATTTCTCATTTGTATTAAAAAATGAAATATACTTAGCTTGCTAATAAATGGAGAGCTGCTTTAAAGCAATTCAGATGGCAATTATTCATATCATAAGCAAATTCCTAAGAGAGAGGCAGGGAAGATAAGTGCATGATGCAATCTAAAGTAAGGATCCTTTTCTCCTTTCCTGTAAAAGAGCTTTGCATGGGTGTGTTTTGTTGCTTTCTAGGTTCAAAGTTTTCTTAATTTTAATTTCCCACTACCAAAGGAAAAGTCTTTCTGCATTGCTGTGTCAAACAGACTAAATTGGTATAGTCAGAAATAGTTGTGGTTGCTTTCAACCAAATGTGGCCAGTTGCTCAATTGCCTTCATACTTCTTTTCTCCGCTTTTTAATTTGGTTGGCTGTGCCTCCTTTTCTTTTCAAGCTCCAAGAAAAAAAGATCACAATTCAAAGAAAGAGGGAATTGGAGCATTTGGTGGCATTTTTCTGAATTGCACATTCCTGCAGGTAGCAGGAGTCACACAAGTTGAGCAAAACAACTTTGCCTATTAATGTTTTGCTTGGACCCGCAGAGTGGATTATGAAATTCCTGGAGTTGAATGAAACTTGAAATATACAAAACACAAATTTAAAAAATGTGGTGAGCTTGTGACTTGCATTATCTGTAGGTTTGGAGTTTTGTTTTTTTTGCTATTTCCAATTTTCTCTGACTCTGTCAGGACTTGGACACCAAGAACTCAAGTCTCTGTGGCTGAAACCCATTTGAAAACATGAAGAAAGCCAAAGAAAAGCCAGGTTTGCAGCTGTCTAAAGCAACTTGCAGCTGATAGCCTGGCTTTGTCACACCCTGTTCTTTATTACACAAATCTGGCTGCGAGATTGCTTTGGTGCAGTGCTGTGCAGCAGCCAGAGGTTCCTTTGGTCCAGTTGATAGGAGGTTAGAGTTGAGCTTCATTGAGGAAGTGTTAATTCTGGTTTATGGAGTCATCAACGCCATTGCTTTTTCAAGTAAATAGAAGACAAACTGGAACAAATGTTTCTATCTTACTCTTATTTGGTCTGTTTAGCTGTATCACAGCATATTTTTAAAGTTGTGTTACAGGAATTGGTGCTGTGAGGTTATTTTTTTCCCCCCTAGTGTATTGCTAGCTCTTTTGTGATTTCCTTTTGTTGTTTTTTTTGTTTCTCTCTGATTTCTGTGTTGTTGTTAGACTTTTTTAAACCAAGTTTAAAGCAAACTTATCAGGCAAAGGGAGTTTCTTACTAGTATATAAATACTAGGTAGAGAAGTGAAGAAATGTTCCATGAGAGAATCAGTGCTATAAGAATGTTAGGATACTATTTATACAGACTTGAACACTTTTTTTCTGAAGATGCTTGGATATCATGAAAAGTGCTTATAATACTTTCTGGTTTTCCTAGTTCATACTTAGCTAAACTGTGCATATGAGGAGGGTGATCAGAATGGACAGGGAAACACATTGCCTGGTGCCTAGTGAAATTTCCCTCCCCTTCAATCAGTTGAATCATATCAGTACTGCATATCAGAAGAGGATACCAGCCTTGTGGGAGTTCCATACCTTAAGTGTCAGAGAGGGTACAGTGAACTGGTGACCCAGCATGGTATGCAAGGGTGAATCTGTGGCAACTTCTGTCTCCAGTTAAAGACTAACACTTAGAAAATGCTGGAGGAAGTTCAGGTGTGGCTATAAGCGAATTAAACCGTTTCCAGCTTTCATGAGTCCTAATCTCATGAAATAACCCCTTAATTGCTAATTTTTTAAAGTTTTTAATGGATATTGTCTGACTTACCTCATATATTTGCACAGTGTGAATGTGACTTGATGGGCTTGTCTTCATAGCATGATGAAGAATTTGGCAGCTAGAGGATTAAACATCATCTTCGTTGCTTGTGATCTAGGTCAGGTATGAATCTGGTGATCTGGATAGTAAACCCCCAACTTGCTGACAATTAGCATGCAGTGGACCCTCACTGTGAATTACAGCTCAGTGCATTTGTCTGACATCATCTGGAAGGGTAAAGTTGAAGCATCATCCCTTTTTGTTCTGTTATAGTATTAAAGAGAACTTTTTGAAAAAAATAAGTTATTGTGAAATACAGCCAAGAAATGAAAAAAAATTCTACATGAATACACTTGCTTCACTATGAGGTTATATGTTTTGTTCGTTTGGCATTAAAAAAGAATGAAGACTAGTGAGGAAAATACTAATGTTTTGCATGTAGTTGAAGCTACTGCTTCTTTACCCATGCTGTATAGAGTCATCAAGGTTAAGATTTGTAGTGGCTATCTATTTCTTATAATGGAAACTCTGATTAAATATTTGTTATAGTTCCACTTCCAGGTTGCTTTGGGATTATGCCAGTGCCTGTAGACTGATTTGCCTGAAAAGATAGATCCCTCAATCTTGAAAGTGTTATTTTTTTCATTGTACAGATGTCTTTTCAAAGGTTTGAATTGTGTGTTTGTGTATCTTTTTTTCCTGAAGAATAACTAATGCTCCCTTTAACATATAAACAGTATAAGCTCTACCCTCTGTTTTGAAACTCAAGCATGTAGGATTCATAGATATTCTCTAGTGAAATAGCTGTACCCTGTTCCATTACCAGTGCACCTGCAGCAGTGGTGAGAGTAAGGCGTAGTGACCTGAATAGCTGAGTATAGAGTTCAGTAATAGATTTTATCCTGCTGATAAGAGGCTGAGGTACCTTCCTGTGTAATAGCTGGGGCACAGTGTGAGTCAGTGACTTTGTCAAAGTCTATTCATGGGCTGGAACATGAAACAAAGGCTCTTGAGACCTGCTCTATTGCTTTGTGCATGAAGCCAGTTTTCCTAATTCAATATATTTATTTCTACTTTAAAAAAAAATGTATGCCAAAATACTTGAGTAGACATGCACTACTTTATTTATCTATTTATTTGTTTGTTTTCTCAGGATGTTTCACTAGCATGAAATCATTGCTCCCTGCTCTTTCAAAATTCCTGCCTAACCACAGCAGGTTTGAGCTTGGGATGCTCGAATGGTGACAGGCATGTGGAAGGTAGGCAGGTAGTTTGCAGCTGGGAGTTTGCTGACATGCAGCATGCAGATGCCATTTTGGTTTGGGAGGGTGTATTCCAAGTGCCGTGGCCAGGCTGCAGTCTGCCAAGGAGCTCTCAGCCGTGTGGTGTGTGCAGAGGACAAGGATATGTGCGGCATTTGCCAGCTGCTGAGCTGCTATAAATGAGATCATCAGAGTAATCATTTGTCTGTGTCTTGCTGTGAATTCATGACTTGTCTTTGACCAGCAGCAAGTCAGACTTGCCTCATGGTTGAATCCGGTTTTCCTTGCAATACTGCCACATCAGTTTGCTCTTGTGGTTTTTTAAAAGGATCAGTGCGGTGTGTTGCTTCCTCTGTGTGTGCTGTGTGTCCTTGGGGCTCCTTCTCCCCTGAGTGCAGGATTTACACAAACCCAGGGACAGGTGTTCATATCTCGATACCATGTTTAGTTGTGGAATTACCTTTGCACATGGGGAAAGTAGCAGAAATAAAAGATAGTGCTGCCCATTGATCATGGATTTTGGTGATGTCTGTTGAATGTTCTGTTTTGGTCAAATTGCCATCTCACTGGTTCTAATACACACTCTTTCTTGGAAAAGAAATCCCAATGATATTATGTGTACATGCTTTATGTCACAAAATGTGTCTCGGTTTTTTGAAAAAGAATTGTTCTTTTGGGCTTTTTAAAATCTATTTCACACATCATCTAACATTATTTGCAGGGTCAGGAGTGTTTGGTAGAAAGACTTTGAGATGCCTTATGAAATACTGGTTTGGGATGCTAACCACTTTTCTGCATGTATATCTACTCTTTGGGAATTGAATTCTGTGTTTCCAACTGCTTTTTTTTTGTTTGCACAAAATACACTATTATGTTTTCCTTGAGCTGCTTTTGGAAATACTTGGTGAACTGGGACAGAGAAGTTTTCTTTCCGTGTATTGGCCTCTTTCCAGCTCAAACACTCAGCAGTCACATGTGTAGGGGTTATCATCCTGGTTTGAACTTTGTTCTGGCTTTGGGATGTGTTAAATGCTCCAGGATCAACACGACAGCAGTTAATGAAATTACAGGTCATCAGTGTTTGTTTCTGTAGTGGAGACTGGCTGTGGGAGGGCAGATGTATTTCCTGTTACTTCATAATGTGGAAGCAAGGGAGCTGTCTGGACTTCTTTGTTCTGCTCCTCAGAGCTGCTGGCCTGTTTTCACCTGAATGAGCTGGTGGGGGAAGGTGGGGAGGAGCTACGTGGTCTTTGTTTTGTGGTGCAAGATGCTGTTCAGTGCAACTGTGCAGTAAACCTCTGGGTGCCTTGTGTAAGTGGATCTCATGTTTGCCTCATGGTTAATGGCATCTTCCAGTGTCATGAAAATAAGAGGAAAAAGTAAGGTTTCATTTCTTTAGGTCACAGGCACTTTGTTGGGCTGTGTGCTTATGGCTGGAGAACCCTGGGCTGCATCCAAAGCAGTGTGACCAGCAGGGCAAGGGAGGGGATTCTGCCCCTCTGTCCCATTCTGGTGAGACCCACCCGCAGTGCTGCATCCAGCTCTGGGGTCCCAGCGCAGGAAGGACGTGGAGCTGTTGGAGCGAGCCTAGAGGAGGCCATGCAGATGGTCAGGGGGATGGAGCACTCTCCTATGAGGAAATGCTGAGACAGTTGGGGTTATTCAGTCTGAAAAAGAGAAGGCTTCAGGGTGACCTAATTGTGGCCTTCCAGTACCTGAACGGAGCCTACAAGAAAGATAGAGAGGTATTATTTACAAGGGCATGTAGTGACAGGACAAGGGGGAATGACCCCCATCTCAAACTGAGAAGATGTAGATTTTAGAAAAAAATTATTCACTGGGAGGGTGGTGAGGCACTGGAACAGGTTGCCCAGAGAAGTTTTGGGTGCTCCATCTCTGGAAGTGTTCAAGGCCAGGCTGGATGGGGCTCTGAGCAACCTGGTCTAGTGGAAGGTGTCCCTCCCTGTTGCAGAGGAATTGGTTCAAGATTATCTTTAAGGTCCCTTCCAACCCAAACCATTCTATGGTTCTATGAAGTATAATGCTGTGATAGTGACATGAAGTGTAACTTATCACAGTGCTCTAGAATGTGTAATGAAACAAAGAGATTACAGAATTGGAAAAACAGAGTTTATTAAATGTTCTGTGTTGACTGTTTCAATTTGGGTCATAAAGGTCTGATTTGAGCATGTTTATATTATGAATAATGACACTGTGTATCCAGTAGTACATTTTTATATATCATTAAAATTAGTCATCTATATGTTGAATTAGGCCACAAATTTGTGCCTATATCCTGCCTTCATTTTTCTTTATTCTTCCCTATTCCCCTTGTATTAAATTTGAAATTTCTTCAGGTGATCCAAACAGACAGGACTAGTTTTCTATGCTTTTGTCCTGACTCCCTTTGTTAATAACTAGAAAATGCTTGTAAACATGTAAGCAAAATGTAAACAAAATATCTGTATCTTAGCTATGCATCTTACTAATTATTTCTGGTATAGCTGCAAGTATGCTGACGTTGGTGAATGACTTGGGTAAAACCCAAACCAATATAATTATTTACAGTCCGTTTTCTCTGTAGATCTGTTGCTTCTGGAGAGCTGGAGTTGCAATGGTGGTATGGGAGGTTTTACTGTTGACCAGCAAAGGTCCTTGATATCTGTTCTCCAGCAGTCACGTGGATTTTCTAGATTTTCTCATCTTTCTCTCTGTCAACAAAAATAAGAAGAAAGGTAAATGAAAGTCAGTGAGTCTGTTGCATTTCTCTTAGTTGGGAGCTCCTGCTGTTGTATTAGCATTGCAAAACACCTCTGTCATAAGATGAGGTGGCACTTACAGGTCTGCACATGCTGGGTTTGCTGGTGTTCTTTTGTTTTGATTTTTTTCTTTCTGTGGTGTTTGTACTGTACGCAACCACTCAGAAAAACTCCTCACATTTGTTTTGGCTGGTGTTAACCCTCAAAATTTCTCATGGACTTTGGTGTTTTGGATAGAAGGGTAGGGAAGCTGCAGTGAACCACATCTAACAGGTTTTGCAGGTTACTAGAGGTCCAGGGGACTGCAGTTGGAGAATCACAAATATGAGCTAGGCATACATCTCCAAAGCTTTAAGAACAGGGTGAATTGTGCCTGAAAGTGCCAATTCAAAAGCAAAGCAGCCTTACTTGCTGAAGCTAATCATCTTTAAAGGCTTAATGTTCTTTGTTACGCAGCTTCTGACTGATCCTGTCTGAGATTTTCATGCCAGCATGGCCTTCATCTGTGCAGGACAGTAAGAAACAATACTGCCACGATACTGTAACGCTTTTAAAAGCCAAGTGGCCCTAAATCATGGTGATAGTAGTAAGAGCAAGTACAAACCTACTGTGGCTATTTTAGTGGCCTGGCCTGTGCTGCTGAGCCCCACTGAGCTGCTTTGTTTGCTTCTTGCCTCCTTCCCCGCAGTCTGGAGGGTGCTAATTGTCTGATTGCTGTGGTCTGTGGCTCTTGATACTGTTTTGTGCTGGACATACTCAGAACACCAATGGAGCAGGCTGGAACAGCCTAGACCTTGAGTTTGTAGTGCATGTGTGTTGCATCTTGTTCCTGTAAGTCACGGCAAAGTGCAGAGTAGAAAATGGTAGAATGTAGAGCCTGATGCTACTTAAGAAACCAATTTAGTTTGGAATATCACAGGTAACGTACTGAAATCTTTTCTCCTGTTTCAGTAATAATTTTATTACAAAATCTGGACATGAGAAGAAATATTGGTAAATGAAGAAAGAAATGTATTGAGGAACTTTTAGTGTAGGAATTATCTTTTGGTGCTAACTGGGACTAGAAAATGAGATTAACAAAGACTTATAAGGCATATGCCTTAGTTGACCATGGGATCTTTCGCATACCTTGCTGCTTTTTGCAACTTTCCTAAAGAGCTTTCGTGAGAAGCAGAAGAAAAAGCATGAAAATTTGAACTGACACTTTGTCTTTAGTACTTATTTCACTCATCCCACCATAAAAATGTTGTGTTAGATGTTGTGGTCTGGTAGGATAGTTGCTAGTACCAGTACTGTACATTAGGTTGTTCACTGTGGTTCTCAGGGCCATCTGTGGACTGCTTTTGCCTGTGCAGGCTGCCCTGGACCGCAGTTTGTTAGAAACCGTTCTGATTTACATTGCTAGCACTTGTTCAGAAATCAGCAAATATTTTTTCCAGCTGTCATTGGCAAATGCATTCACTGAACACTTTAGGGTTTCCAGTATTTTACTACCTTATTTCATATGTGTTAGGTTGAATTAGGTCAGCTCCTTTGGTGTACAGACATTTTAGTGCCTTATATGGTTTGGGGATTTTTGGAGGACATTTCATTGATAGTGTAGTCCTACAGTTACAAAGCAGCAGTGCAGCACAAGTGAGATACAAGACTGGGATTCCTGACTCTTTCTTTCTGGTCTGTATGGCAAACGAGCTGTGAATTATCCAGAATAAGGTTTGAGCATGTTAAAGTATACTTAATTTGTCTTGTGACAGCCTCTTCCCTTTAATCAGAAAACTACTGCCAGCTTTCCCAAAGCTTGTCATGTGATAACTGCTTCACAATAGTCCTCTAATTATGTTTACTTTTTAAATACATATGTGTTGAGTAGCTCTTGAGCATGCTGTTGTTGCAGGACTGAACTTGACATGCCAGAAGCATCCCTGTTGCTGCTCTTTATCAACAATGTATAGCTGTTGTTCCAGGTGCTTGAAAGTTTTCTCCAGAATGCACAAAGTACACTGCTCTCAAAGCTAAAAAAATAATCTTCATGGATTCTTCTGGTTATCCATATGAAACTACCTGTGGGAAATAGTAGCAGAATTTCAGAAACAAGCTTTGCCAGCTGAAGAGCCCACCATGAGCTCTAGCTGGATCCAAGGATACTGTGTTCATTCCTGGTGGTTTTTCAGGAGAAAGAACGGACTTTTCAAGTATGCTAATAGATGGTTGTCTTGCATTAAGGAGCCCGACTGTAAAATGCTTGCTCTCCTGGTAGTTTTTTAGTTCATTATTTCATTTGGGTTTTGTTTTTGGTGCAGAAAGCATGGCCGAATGTCCAGCCTGAATAACTGTCTGTGTAGCTGTACATCAGCGTGTGTCCCTCATGTGTGCATTTGAAATGAAGGTGTTTAGATTACGGTGACACTTGGAAAGGGATATTAAATCCCTACCGCTGAACAGGACTGAGCATGGTTGTGGTGAGACCAGAGACCAAAACCGTAGGGGACACTTTTATGTCTCGTGTTACTGTTGCTGTTTCCCCGGTTACAGAACTTGTTAAAGTAGTTCTTGTAATGCTTTCTCTTGGATTTTAATCTTTCTGAGGGAGGAAAGGAGGAGAATACAATTAGTTCAGTTCTCTAGAACAAGATGCTTTTGATAGTGCATCTCTTTTTATACTATTTTAAGTACTTAAGGAGAGGGAAATACTGCATTGTAGGTAAAACTCGTGCTGTCCTGTGACTGACTAAGCTGAGTAATCACTGTGCTGTGGGTCAGTCTGCCTTTCCCTCTCTTCCTTTCAGCTTATGACTTTGAATATATGGAAAGTCTCTGCCTCTTTCATGTTAGCCTGAGTTGTAGCTTTTCTTTCTCCCTTGAGTGTGGGAAGAAAGAGACTACTGAAGGAGCCAGATGGAAAGGTCTAATTTTGGGAAGTGTCTAACAACTCTGCCACTCCCATATCTGTTGAAATACGGGCTTCAATTTTATTACACAGGTTACTTTCAGGGTGTTCTTCACGGCTTGAGTGACGCTTATCTCATAGTTAATTTGTGTGTTTTGATAAGTGTTTGTTAAAGGTTTTGATTTTGCAGCTGGATTAAGTGTAATGTAAAACTTTTGAGAAAACAAAGGGTATTGCATTAGGAAAGACACAGCTTTGTTTTCTTAAAGGAAAAGGTCAAAGAGAAGGGAGAGGACTAAAAAAAATAAATAAAATCCCTCTTTCCCTCCCTCCCCTTGCCAATCATCAAGCTCAGGTTCTTTTTAATTTTTATAAGTAACTCTGTAGCAATATTGTGCAGTCTTCCAAATGTACTTTTATGTGCTTTCAGGAATATATGAATACATTCCTCTATGACTCCTCCTGCCACTTCTTAGAGAGCTTTAAAAAAAGGTAAATGGTCCAGAGTAATTTCTAGTTTATTTCAAATAAACAGACTGTTTGTGATTCTAAAGGCCTATGATATCCTGAAGAAAAATTTTTTAAAAACAGACTTAAGTGCATATTTTTGCTTAACAGCCTATGTTGGTTTTTTTTTTTCTTTTTTTACAGATCAGTAGTTTCTATGTAGCAGTCTTGTCACCTTCTGTTTCAAAAGACACAGGTTTGGTCACTTGAGACTGTCTCTTCTTTTTCTCCAACCCAGGGATTGGAGAGTATTTAAACACCACCTCTTCAGTGCGATCCATAGAAAACTGTTTAAATCTGGTTATTATTTTTCAGACAGTTTGCAGAAGAGCCCTTTTCACTGAAATGTCAGCCAAGCAAATTGTTTTCTGGTTGATTTGTACTTTAAAAGCATAGACTGAAGTGAACTACGTGGCAGTTGGGTAATTTGAGTGATGATTTTAACTGCTAACTTTTTAAATTTTTTTTTCTTTTTTGGTAATGTGTGTTGTGGCAGAGGGTGGGACAAACAGAGGACAACTAAGTGTTCCCTATCAGCCTGGTAAAATTTAGACATAGTGAGGCAATTATACCCCACTATTGTCATAATCATTCACATGTGATGCCTTTTTGAAATTTTTAATTTGTTTGGTGTTTGTTATTAGTTAATTACTTTCATTTCTTCCATTATCTTGGTTGTTTTGTGCTTGCTTCCAAGCTTGATCTATGAATAAATAATCAGATATAAAAGGCATGTGCACTTAAAGTTTTGTGAGCAGCCAGGACAGTTTGTACCAGTGAGTGCTAAAGCTGAGCTAGAAAGCCAGTACAGCTGGAGTGCAGAACACAGTGGGGTTTGTCCTCACAGAACAGTTCAGTGTAGGTAGGTGTGCATGCAGTCTGTAAGTCCCTTCCCTGGATTGTTTTTCCTTCATATTCTTGTGTAATTTGTGATCCCATATTTGTATAAATAATTTGATATATTTATCATTTCAAATTTGGGGTTCTTCTGTGAGTATAGTACATATAATAGTGTGCTCAGGTGGCCGAGAAGGCCAATGGCATCCTGGCCTGTGTCAGCAATGGTGTGGCCAGCAGGACCAGGGCAGGGATTGCCCCCTGCACTGGGCACTGGTGCGGCCCCACCTCCAGTGCTGCGTCCAGTTCCGGGCCCCTCACTCCAAGACCGACACTGAGGTACTGGATCATGTCCAGAGAAGGGCAGCGGAGCTGGGGAAGGGTCTGGAGCACAAATCCTATGAGGAGCAGCTGAGGGAGCTGGGGGTGTTTAGTCTGGAGAAGAGGAGGCTCAGGAGGGACCTTATCACTCTCTACAGCTCCCCGAAATAAAGTTGTGGCCAGGTGGGAGTCAGTCTCTTCTCCCAAATAACAAACAACAGGACAAGAGCAAATGGCCCCAGATTGCACCAGGGGAGGTTTAGGTTGGATTTGAGGAAGAAATTCTTCACTGAAAGGGTTGTCAAGCATTGCAATGGGCTATCCGTGGAAGTGGTGGAGTCACCATCCCTGGAGGTGTTTAAAAGATGTGTAGATAGGGCACTCAGGGTCATGTTCAGTGGTGGACTTGGAAGTGTTAGGTTTTCAGTCGGACTCAAAGGGTCTCTTCCAACCTAAATGATTGTAGGACTCTGTAACATAGATTGTCACAGTCCAAACAGCTTTTTTTTTTTTTTTTTCATTTCATCTTGTTTTAGCGAAGGGAACCCATGTCTAGGTTATTACATTGACAACATTTGTTATCAGTCGTGGGTCAGCTTTAGTCTTCTGCTCCCCTTTTGTCTGCTTCTCACTTGTTCTGATGTGCAGTTAAAGCTCCAAGTATGTTCAGTTTGTCTGGGTGAGCAAGGCAGGGTTATGGATCCTTTGGCTGATGATAAGCAAGGACAGGAAGAGAGACAAAGGAAAAATCAATACTTTCTGTTTTATAAACAAATTATCCTCAACCGCAGAGATGTCAATGGAAACTTCAAAAATCCAAACAATTTAGACAGCAGCTATTTGGAAATGCTGGCTCACTCTTTTTTCCCTCGTCTTCCACCAATGAAACACAAACATGACTGAACCGAGTACTGAACTTCTGTACTCCTACACTGTTATATAAAGTGTTCCTCATATCAGCATGGGGAGAAGAGTCACTTCCACTGCAGGAAATACACAGTAGTTTCTAAGGGAGGTTGTGAATTCTTTTGTGGTATTGCTTGTCTTACTCAAGAAACTGCTTTAGCTACTCTCTTGTGAGAACAACTTATGGCAGAAATGCAGAGTGCATAGTAATGTGGCTGAAACAGTTGAGGGAAAAATAAAAAAGTTACTTAGGTTTGTGCTTTCACTCAGAGATTTTACATGTTATGCTTATTTAGAAACAAAACCACCTCGACTTTTCTCTAAAGCCATGAGAGTAAATTTAAACTAATTCTTGTGTCAAAGCATAAAGGATGTAAATAATATAAAAAGGATTCTTACTGTGTTATATACTGTAAGACTTCCTTTTGTTTGAAAGCAGAATGAAATGTGAAATTGCATTAGAAGACTAAACAAACATCTTTTGTTTCATTTTGTGTAGGATTGCAAGATGTTTCTTTCATGCCTTGTGCTTCTCATGAGGATATGGTGGTTGCTCTTGCCTATCCTTCATTGCTTTTGCTCACTTGTTTTTTGATCGTGTAGTGATCTTTGATTCAGGAACCAGTTACTACTGATATCTAGGTTGGAAACTCATTTTGGAGAAATGTACTGAAATCCCACAGCAGTGAGGCTTTCACACGCTTGTGTGCCAGAAACTTTAAGGTCAAAAGTTTTTTCCCAGTCAGAGTCAGTGAGTTTGACTTTGAGTCATTTTTGAAATACATTTTATTAGCCTATAATTGATTCATTGGCCTCTTGTAAAACTTCTAATCTGAAACTGTCAGAAGGATTACAGGATTTCTTTGCTCATAGAGCTGAACTATTATACCACTATCCAGACCAAAGATAAGTGAAATTTCTCTTTTGACTTATACCCCACATGTGGTATATTTTGACATATACCACTACATGGTTGACTATTTAAATAAGTACTTCCTAGTAAGCTCTCTTAGAAGTTATTGGTGGCAGAAGCAATAGTTTTATCCTTCTCCCAGGCAAATAAATTGCAATAATTGGAGAAGCTGGCAAGTGAAATGATGCTGGAGCATCTGGGCTTTCTCTAGCAATAACTTTCTAAAAATCAACAGTGAGAGCAGTGAAAGTGGAATGTAAAACTCACGCTTTACTTTCATATTTCTTGTATTTGTGATTTCTGCAATTTTTATTTATTTAAAGTCATCCTGTATTCACAATAAGGATGTTGAAATAATGTGTGGTATTCATATAAAGCTTTGGTCTGACCTACTTAGAAGCTTCAGTTTTAATATGTTTTAGTCAAATAGAGCTCATGTGGGAGCTGTCAGAAAAGTTTCTTTTTGACACACAGGTATGGTTTGGCTTTGGACATAAAGTCCCTATTTTACAGTTTTGGAAAAGTGTGGAGCAAAACTTTTTTTCTTTTTTTCTTTTTTTTTTTTAAGCTTGTGCATCTAGTTAAGTTACCCATTGTTATGCTGTCTGGTGCTTTTTCTGGAAACTGTATATGACATAAGTACAGGCTGTCCTCTGCACCACAGTTGCTGCCAGCTGTTTTCTCTGTGAAAATTTGGATTCATTTCGCTTCTGTGTCAAGCTGCAGCAAAGTTATTCTTAACTCTTCCATCTTTGGGGGGCCTGTTGTGGTCACTCCATCTTTCTTGATGCTGAAGATGCACCTCAAGAAGCCTACAGTGGACAAGAAAGTCTATACCTCAGCAAAAGGAGTTTAATGCAAATCTTGCCAGAATGCCTACCCTCTGCATTTTGGATTTGGATTTTGAGTTCGGTGTTTTGGGTTTTTTTAATAGAAATGGACTAAAGTATTTTCCAAAATGCACTAATATTCTCACCTTTTAATAAATAAATGAGTAAATAAATAGCCTGAAGGATGGACACTTGACCTTTATGTGTTGAATTGTAGATCTCAGCTGCTCATTTATTGGATTTCTCATTGTGTTTTCCTCTGTCCTCTCCCACTTGGATCCTGTTGCACTTGGGAAGATAAAGCTGTACTGTCTGAGGTCTTTGCCCACTGGAAGAATTTTTCCTAACGTTCTTGACTCATGAGCAGAGGAATTGGTGAAAATGTTACTTTTTTTTCTGAGCCTTTTATGGTCTTACTGGTGACACAGTATTTGGTAGCTTTTTCATATAACACCCTAATTATAGGTGTGTGCTTGTGCTGAGTGTGTGTTTGGACACGTCTTGTGGAGAAATCAGTGTTGTGCAAGTTTAATCTCCTTCTGGATTTTTGTCTACATGTGCATATGTTTAGGTAGTAATTCCATACAAGTGACAGAGTTTTGAGACGTGCTATTTTAAAGAGAGTACGCTTTGTGAATGATTTTTTTTCCCCCCCCAAGCTATTTCATGATTAAAGTTGACATTTCTGCAGACTTGATATACAGCTTTAACAGCATATGCTTTTAAAGATGATATAAAGACTTGCTCTAGTTATTCATTAGGGAGGAGGCTACCAACTCTTCTTGTGTTTTGGCTGCCCACTTCCCATTGTGGAGTTGTCTTCTGACTTGTTAAAAGCACCAAGAGAAGCTGGAACTAAGCAGGCAGAGAGTGCTGTCTGGAAAAAGGCCTTTTTTGTGTGAAATCCTGTTCAGGATTCACTTAGCTAAAAAGAGTGGGCAAAGGTTGGTTTGGTTGGGATGTTTTTTTCTCCCCCCCGCCGCCTCTTCCTTGCTGCTGTGGAGCAAAAAAAGATGTTGCTGGAAACAGTTATTGGATGTGGACTCTGTGAGATGCCCTTCATGCCCGATGGCAGCAGATGTGGCACGTGAAAAACCTGCAGGCTGGTGTGTTTGCTGTGACCTTCCCGTCCCCCCAGGCTGAGCTGTGCTTCCCCTGCAGCTGTCCCAACCAGATGGAGTTTTGGTCGTGTGTGTGCTTCCTACGACAATAGATTTCAAGTCAAGAAGTCAGTCCTCTTTCTTGGAAGGACGAAATCTCTGTGCCTTGGTCATGGGTCAGGACCTCTGCTGTGCTGATGTAACAACCTGACCTGACTGAGCAAATTCTGCTGACTGAAGAAAGTAGACGTGTCCTGTCAGTTATTAGGAGTTTGAAAAGTACTTTGCATTCAGAGATTATTTCGTTTAAGATGAGTTGTGAGGGGTTAATGCTTCATTGCCCATATTCACAGTATGGATTTGATTACGTGGGGTTGCCCCCAACCACAAATCTCTTTTATGATCTGGAGTCTATAATGGCAAAATTTAGCTTCTGACCAGCAGTGAATTGTTAGTTTTCTTTTGCAATCAAAATAATATTTCAACACAATATATTCTTTTCCATGTAAACATTATAGTTATTGTCTGGAAAATTAAGTCTGGGAATGAAAGCAATGCTCCACAATTTAAACATTCAAAATGCTGATGTTGGATAAGTATCTGTACAATAAACACATTTTTTCCTGTAACTGCTTTATTTCTTACACAGAGTTTCCCAGTTGAGAATGTTTTCAAGGAGCTAGCACAATTTTTCTTCCTGCACTAGTGGTATTCTGATTTATTTGCCTCTGGACAGCAGAAATGCATGAAGGCCCTCAAATCTGTGGTGTTTGACAAGAACTGTAATTGAAGAACAGAATGTCTGGAGATCTATGTTCTATTTTATGATCAGAGTTGTTTATAAATGCCATCAGTTTTAAATTTCTTCAGTTTTACATTTACTTCAAAATTTGTTACTAGAAGTATAATTTCACCTTCTCAATTCAGACATTAATAATAGTAAAATCCTGATCTCTGAAAAGGAGTTTTTTCATCTCATGTTTTCTAATGCAATTACTGTTGGAAGGCAATCCCCAAGTCTGTGCTACTTGGAGAGCTGAAGATATTGTAGAAGGTTTTACCAGTGAAAACATTGATTGTGGAGATGTTTTGGTATTGTATATTCCGACATTGCTTCTGCACTGATGAAGAGTGTTCTTTTGGGAACAGAGTACGTACATAACATGGTATCCCTCTTGCTGCTGTTAGTGCAGTATGGCAAAAGGGAAACCTTTGTGGCAAATGCTGAACTGCTGGTTTTTATCTTTGGGAACCGTGTGAATTTGGTGGAATGCCCTCAAAGTTCCCTGCATTGCAAATTTGTTTTTCTTAGTCCTTGCTTTCTAAGTTACTATTTCTTTTGGTCTGTTTTGTTGTAAGAGACAAAGTGTGTAAGGATCAGGAAGATGGTTCTGATTAATCTGAAGACAAATTATCTTTATGGTGTACCACAGGAACTTCCATCACTGTTGCAAGAGCCCTCAGTGCAGGCTTTGGGATACAAGTCTGCTGTCAGGGTGGTTGCAGGAGTATTTCTCCACCACTGAAGTGGTGAATTAATCGGCAGGGTTGTAGAGAATGGAGCTTCTCTTTTTTTTTTTTTTTCTTTCTTTTTTTTTTTCTATACCATAACTTACACTGTGTTCCTGAAAAGCAGAACTGAGAGATGTAGTCATTATCTGAGCTGGCAGAGGGGTGGGTGCACTTTTTTGTAAGAGCTCTCGGAGATGCTTTAGGAGAACCTTAATTGCTGCTGAGATACTAAATGTGCTGTTTTGCCTAATGCCTGTGGTGCAAAGAGGAAGGTGCACTCGTCAGGGTGGAGCAGGGCTGCTGGCAGATTTGCAAGATCCAGCTAAAGAGGCAAGTAACCAGAGCTCAAGAAGGTGTGGTGTAGCCAAGGGACAATACCAACAGGACTTGGCACTTTGCCCATAAGATGCTACTTTATGATAGTGCACCTATGGTAATTAACATGTTAATTAGGTGTTTCTTGATGTGGAGGAATGTGGAGTTTGTACCATTGTGCTTGCAAGGGTAGAAGGAGGAGAAATGAGTCAATTCTGTTCTCACTGGTAAAAGCTGTAGAACTAGAGAAGGTAGATAAGAGGATGTGTGTTTTATGTTGTTATGCTGCATACTTTCTAGAGAAGAAAACAGTGGTTGGAGGTTATGGCATCTAAAACGTTTTGCATATCTATGAAAAAATGAGTGTACTCTGCTAAAATCTGCAAGCTTTCTTCACTTGCCTGTTTTGATTGGTGTGGGGAATAGTGGCATTGAGACTATGGGATTATGCATTTGAAAGAAGGAGAATCATAAACTATCACAGAAGTAACCTATGAAATCGAAATCTTGCAAGAATTGGGTTCTCTCTTTTAAGAAGTGGGGAGATTAGAGTCTGTCTTTTGTGCTATTTACATGTGACTTGTTCAGGCTAAATAGCCTGGTTGTACTTGTCTCAGAATTATGCCCCAATTAATGACCCCAGCATGCAGTAAAACTGGTAATAGGGAATGTCCAACACTGTGGAAGAAATGTAGAAGACCAGTAAATTCCTAACAGAGTCGCTGTTTGGAAGAACGAGATTCATTGGCCCAATATTAATTTTTCTCTTTTTAATAGATTGAACAGTAAAAACAAGTTTTTCTCTTTTGGCCTCCAGGTTCACTTCCTGTTGTCATTAGTTGGGAGAGTCATGACAAAATTTGGACTTTGGTGTAATAGAAGAATGACATCAGTTCTTATCTATGTCAAATTAAGAAGAAAAATTCCATGAGTGATTTAGATTGCTAAAGCTATTATCAATTTCTTGTATTTACATATAAATTACTTTAGGATTGTTTGATTTTAATTTTGCTCTTGTAATTTCCTTTTTTTCTGTTTGATGTTGAACTGCAAAGTTTTTTGATTTCTGCGTTTTGTTGTTTTGTTGTGTGTTTTTTTTTTAATTTGCAAAACCCCCATCCATGTTAAAATTTGAAAGACTTTTCCTAAAGCATTGCTGCTGCCATTTGTTGGCTCTTCCTCTTTCTTTATTGTATTTTGAAAATTTCAAGTCTCATTTTTGTACCTAGAAACTAGATCTAGAGTGACTTCATTCTGACACCAAATTTCTGAAGGTTTTTCAGAAATAACAAAACACTTGGTAACTTTGGTACAATTGGTGTGGAGTTGCCACAGACCTGAGCATAGGAATGAGAGGAGGGTATGAAGCTGTCCCCAGCTGGAGAGGTGCTGTTGGGCCAGCAGGAGCAGGATGCTAGTTGAATTATACTGAAATGCTGAGAGGCTGAGGTTTTCCTTATTTGTTTTAAAGGTGGGGGGTGGACCAATTACGCTGGGGAAGAAGGGGAAAGGGAAGTTGAGCCGCTTGACAAGTCAGTAATGCCTTGCTTTTTAATCCTCATACCCAAATTTGCTAAGCTTTCAGAAACTTGTGAGCTGCCATGGGTGATGTGACATTATTAAAACGGGACTCCAGCAACCTCTTAGTCTTTGAACTTGATTTCCATCTGTTTTTGGATGGATAACTTTGTGGTTTAGCTTTATTGTAAATTTTTTTGTTTTGATGACTCTTTCAATATATTTATCCGATAAAAATGAGTAGTAAAAAGTTTATTTGGTTTTAGGGAGTTGGAGCATGTTACTGCTCTTAAGAATTCTGCCACATGGCTTGCATCTGCTAAGTTGCGAAGAAAATCCTGTTCATCCACCTTACTAAGGTACTGACTAAATCCTGCTCATGTTCTCAGTGTCGTGGATTATATTAGATTCATTGTTCACCTAGCTGAAGGGGACACAGAAAAGGAACACAGAGTTCCTTTTTTAAGTGTTGAGATTGTGCATTTTTTGTACAAAACATCATACAAGTCCATACTTGTATGGACAACATACATGGACAAACTCTTGGACAAACTATTTTAAGTGCTCTGTTCCTCCGAAGCTGCTTTGTTGGCTCTTGAAAGGAGATTGATGCCTGGGAAGAAGAGGGGAGAGGCCAACTCTGGCTCAGCTTGTTCTTGCCCGTTCCACAGTGGCGTGCAGCTTGCCTGATCTTGGTCTACTGCAAAGAAAACACTGAGAAGTCTAATATTAGTCCTAAAATAGCTTGAAAATGAGCTTGGTAGTTAAATCTAAACGTTTGTTAACCTTTTAGCTTTGTGGGAGAATGTTGTGCAATGAAGCCAGGGCAATTTTAAGCCATGTTAAATAAAGCTGCTAGAAATCTGTCATCTGCCTTCCGAAAGAGATCTGGGATAACCTTAAGAAGCAATCCCGCCTGGCTTTCCCCCCCCTCCCCCCCCCTCCCCGTGCAAGACTTTTAGCTTGTGTGGCTAGCACTGAGATTAGTACTGGTCTTAAAGGGAGTGATTGGAATCTGGTGCTCTTAAGTGAGGCTTGGCCACCACCCAGCAACTAATGGTGTCTGGTTGGCTCAGCTCAACTTAGATAAGGAACAAAAGTATTTTCTTCCAAATTCAAATGGAAAAAAATATAGAGGTATTTGCGTGGGGCACTGGCAGGGCATCTGGCACCAGGCAAACTCACAGGAGCACTTGTTAGCAAAGTTTTTCAGGGCAAAGTGGGGAAGCAGGCAGCTGCTCCTGTCTCTTGCTGTATTTTTAAGTAGTTGCATCCAAAAATGAATGAAGTACAATGCACTGCTATGACCAATGGCAGAGAAAGAAAATGAAAAACCCTTATTTCCCTCCCTTTTCTCTTTGTAAATGTCTTCAGCCTTTTGGTCAAAACATGTAGCAGATCCGTTGTTTCTTTTAGTGTTTTAGAAGTCTTTGAAATGGTTCTGCCTTATGGGTTTGCCAGGATTCCATTGTATTCAGCAGTGTTAACAGTTTGGTTGGTATTTAAAGTAGACTTTGATCTTGAATGCGCTGCTCCTCCCTTCAAATGATAACGGCAGCTTGTAACAAGCTACAACCCTGTTGCTGCTTCCTGTATCTTTTTATTTGGTGTTACTGTGTAAAATGTGGAGATTAAAGGGAATAAAATAGTTACTTTTCAGTAGGCTGCAGCATTATTCACATAACCTACATTACTGGCCATGCTGTTTGATATATAATTGTACTCATGTGCTGTCTTACTCTAGCGTTTGTAGCTGGAATCCATACAGGTTTACAGTCTGCTATATAACACACACTGGTCTTGCAGGCTCTCATGCTGGTGTGGAACAATACTGGGATGTATCTGTCAGTGCCAGACAAATAATTCTGCTGTAGTAAAAGTCTTCTGACACATCGTGGAAGAAAGCCAAGTTACATTTATGAAATTTCTGACTTAAGCCACAGTGCTCAGCATTTACATTGTAGCACAATAGTCAGAGACTATAGTACTTATGATAATACCAGCATCTAGTTTGTTTTTATAGAGTTTTATAAATGCTTATAACTATTTGAATTACTGTGTATGTACTCTAGGAGATGTGGAATTTAGCTGGGTAAAAGTTGGAGCAGTTTCATGTTGTTTGTCCCCCAGTGGAAGGTTTGACTGCAGATGGTCTCAGGTGTCTCACTCTGACTGTGGTTTGTCAGGTGGAAAGAAAATCCACCACAAGGATATGTTATTCTTGTGTGTGTGTGTCCAGCCACCATCCTTGTAATTTTTTCCTGTGGCTAAAAAGAAATCACTGTTCCTGCTCTGACCTTCTTAGAAGGTTTTCCTCCATTGCTGCTTGATACTCAGTTTTGGTTTTTACTTTGCTCCAGTGACTTCTGACCTTTGTTGAAAGTGCCAAGTTCTTAAAATCTTTCAGAAAATCTCTTCCTTTTTTCTTTTAGGTGTTGGTGCAATAGTCAGGCATCTCCAGCTTTTCTTGACCCATCAGGTCATTATTCTGTGACCCAAATCACAAACCCCCTTGCACCCAATTTTCTGGAATGGTTCTTAAACCTTCCAGAAATTATTTGTGAAAAGATATTGCAAAAATATAATGTGTCTTCATGGTTTTAAGAAGGAACTCTGCAAATCTAGCTTTGATGTTTTAAAAGGTTACTTCTTGGTGCAAAATAGTCCTTTGGTCAGTAATTTCCAGTCCCTGAGCAGATGCAGTGTGAGAAATGCACAAAGGTGGGTTTCTGATCCTGTGAGAAGCTCAGTGTTTTATTTCAGCCCCTTCTCAAGCTGACTGAAGATG
This sequence comes from Atrichornis clamosus, assembly GCA_013400975.1. Classification (NCBI taxonomy): domain Eukaryota; kingdom Metazoa; phylum Chordata; class Aves; order Passeriformes; family Menuridae; genus Atrichornis; species Atrichornis clamosus. The sequence goes on from WBMZ01009953.1 coordinate 74,437, forward strand.
TCAGACTTTGCACTGAAAGAGTCTGGGTGTGGGCATAGGGTTTCTTTGCTGTCATTGTCACCAGAGAGGTGGCTTTTGGTGGAGAGGAGGGATGTGGAGCCATGCCGGAGGCGGTTTCACAGCACCCTGGAAAGGCTCAGAAGCTCACTAATATTGTGACATCTATTAACATCTCTTAACATGTACCTTGCTCAACATTATTTGAATACTTCACCTCTACAAGTGGGAGAAAACATAATAAACAATTCCTTCCTCTAGCGTGGGGCTCACTCTTGTATGACAGGGCTTTGTTAGGGGAGTATCGAATTCTAGAAAAGTTTGGGAGTGTGTGTGTTTTTGGAACCATTCTCCCATAAACAAACTCTCTTCAGCCTTGTGTGGTGACCTGGCTCACAAATAAGCATAGCAGTAGATGCTTAAGAACCTTGCTATTTTTCATATTTAAGCCTTTGACAGCCAACAGAAGTTGTTTCTTTTGCTTCCTGCTTTATGAACAGCTGTTCAGCCCACGAGACATTTGAATTAAAACGCCCGTGTTTCCTTTCGCATGGGAGTTACTTTACTGCTTCCTTCAATCTTCTTATCCTTGTTATTTCAACCCTGTGCAGCATCCTGCTGCATTATGTCTTGAAAGGTACGTGCACAGCCTTTTGGAGTAGTTGCAAAGGGAAGCAAGTACCTGGCAGCATGGGGACAGCAGGGAACAGTGCTGGCACACATTGAGTGAGGAAAGGACTAATGAGAAATGGGTGAAAAGAGTGGCAAGGAAGAAAAAGCAATTTTTTTCCATTTTATACTGTGTTTTGCTGTTTGTAGAGTATTTATAACTTTTCTTTTAAGTGGTTGAACTGAACTTTCTATGCCGCGTTTTATGTCGAAGTTGTACTTGACTGTAACATGTGACAAAATATATGATGTTTTGGATGCAGGACCTGTAATAAAATTGGGAGATTTTTTGCTTAGTTTTGGTTAAAACAAAACAAAACAAACCCCAACAGCGATACCCCCAAAACCAGAACAGCAAAGAAGCCCAAGCTGGTAATCTTTTAGTGCCAGTTAATATTAAAGAGCAAAATGCTTAGCTGGTCTGTTAAAAAAGTTGTTCTTAGCCCTTCAGAACTGCATGTGATAAGAAAAAGATTATAGATTAACTAAATATTTTAAGTTGTCCTTAACTTTGGCTGACAACAAAAATGTGAGTAAAACCTTTACTACTGAGTAGAGGTGTACCAGGACATGCATCTTTTTTTTTTTTCCCCACTGAGCAATTCCGTCTTTCCAGAACTTTTGATATTCCCAACCTGCTCATGTCAGCACGACAGACAAGTGTGCGTACACTGTTTATTTACAGCTTTATGAATGTTAGTAAGTGTTTATAATGATGATATTGTGACTGAGTGTGGAGTCTGATTACTTCCTGAGGAATGTAAGAGTGAAGCCTCTGACCTCTAATTGTCAAACATTAGTGGGTAAAAATTGGGTTGCTGAAAATGTTTTAGAGCTATTACAGAACAGTTACTATATAAAATTAATGTTAATGCTGTGCATGTAACTTAGTTAACTTTTGGCATGGTTCAACTCCATGGAATTTCTTGTTCCAGTGCAACAATTCTGTTGTGTTTGATTTATGTAGACATGTTTCACTAGCAGAGCTATCCACGTATAATATCTAGAAAATTAAGATGTATGTTTATGCTGACGAATATACTGGTGAATTTAGGTTAGCAGAGCGAGACAACTGGCACAACTCACACTGAGTGTTGTGCCTTTAACTTCTGTAGTTAGAGATCAGTTTGTATGGCCTGTGCCCTAAATTAAAGTGAAGTGTGAGGGTAGGTCTAATACTGTACACATGATCACATGTACTTTTTTTCTATATAGCCTTGCATAAAGAAGTCAGTGTGACAAATTCCCAGATGTGATCAGAAGACAGTTGGACAACACTGGATGTCTTGTAATGTCCTTAGGCAGACCTGTGTTAAGAGTTTCTTGTAAAAGTTGATTATTCTAGGGATAGAGAGATTTCTGGCCTACTTAAAATGATTGCCTAACCTTCAGTCTGTGCTTTTTTTTTCTTGCAGACCTTTCAGCAGCCCAGAGAAAATTTGCCCATTCTCTGAGAGACTTTAAATTTGAATTCATTGGTGATGCAGAGACAGATGATGAAAGATACATAGGTAGGTAAGAAATGACTCTTAAGTGGCTATATTTTGCCATGCCATCCTGCAACGTGATTCAACTTTTTATTGTTTTGTATTACAGATGCATCACTTCATGAGTTTTCAAACTTTCTAAAAAATCTTGAAGAACAAAGGGAAATTTTGGTGAGTTGCAATAAATGAATAATGCAAAAAATAAAAGCTATGCATATTGCAAAGAAATAAGGTCAACATTAGTTGAAGTTGCTTTTAGTGCTTTGTTAACCACCAAGGTGTTGATATCACTGATGTAGCAGGGGAAGCTCTCATTGTGCAGCCTCTGTTCTGTAGTCTAGAGTTACAGACAGCAACTAGTTCTCATCAAAGAAGAAATCTGTATGGTAGGGATGGGTAAGTGTGAGTTGGTTAAAAATGGTAGTGCCCTGACAAATTATGGCTGAGGTGAATGGGAAAACCACACCATAAGGTTGTTTGCCATTTCCAGTGAAAGGGAAGATGAAGGAGTTTGCACTGCAGCGGGGTGCCCATGGTTTGGCAATTGGCCAACTTTGGATCCAGGATTTCTGTATCTCCAGCTTCAACGCTTATGTGGATCTGGGATGCAATCTGTTGTCTGTGTGTAGTAGGAGAGTTAGAAACCTTAACTTTAGAGGTGAACTTTCTGGTGGAGGCTTGGAGCTGCAAACAGTTACTCTGTTGTGTTGAAGGAGTATTCTTCGTTCAGTTTTCTCTGATTGCTTGGGGTGTAATTAGTGTAATACAACTCATGTTGGCTGCACATAGACTGCAGGCTGAGAGCTCTGCAAAACACCTGGATTTCCTAACTTTTCCAGAAGATGGGGGGTTTCTTCCTGGGTGGTGCTATGATTCTTCTCAGCAGCTGCACGCCTAGCTTTTGTTTCAGGGTGCGGATTCATAGAGCAGTTGCTGTGTACCCAGTTTTCTTCTGAGTCAAGTCAGACTCTGCATCTGGGAAATGTGCTTAGATCTGCCTCGATAGCAATTGCATTTCTCAGTATTTGTCATGTGATTATATCTCTGTCTTCCTGGAAATCAGGGACCTTTGCCATCACTGAGAGAAAGCTGAGACTAATCTGCTGTCTTCCCTGTTTCTTTCTGCCAGAAGCTGTGCCTGCAGTGCAGGAGTATGTAGATAAGTGAGGAAAGAATTTGTGAACAGGGTTTTTTTTTGTTTTGTTTTGGGTTTTTCCAGTCCTGAGCCCAGTAACAGTCATGGTTTTCCTTGTATGTGCCATGTTATGTTCTGGTGTGTTGTTCTGGTCTGGAACCACATTTGGGTTTGAATTAGGGTCAGTGTGGTTCCTCACACATTCCTGTCTTTACATGGTAGAGTCAATTTGTCAGTGTTTTGTTTTCCAAATCATAGGGATTGGCTCAAGTATGTTTCAGTGCTTTTTTTGTTTTTGATAATTCTGCAGTATAGTCTTTACTCTGCTTTTTCTTGCCATCCATAGCTGTATTTTATTGTAATGAAGTTGCACAAATCTAATTAGTGAAAGTCTTTGGGAAGTTTTATAATGAAAAATATTTTATGGACTCTCACATTATTTTGATATCAGGCTTTTGAGGGATGTCAGCTTCAGGACTTCAGAATTATGTGGCACATTTCTGTGACTGTATCAATAGCTCTTCAGCAGGGATAGATTACCACCACACCAGGCTGTGCAGAATCCAGTGCTGTCCGTCTGCATCCTAAAACACTTCCATTGTTCAAACTGAATGCCATGAAACTGTATTACTTATTTTTTTGGGATGGTGCCCATACTTACACAGAAGGTGTTATCACACTAAAAGCTAACTAGTGTCAGTTTCTTGATAGGAAGAGGATGAAATGCAGTTCTGTTAGAACAGTGACTGATGAAAAAACAGCGAGTGTAAAATGTTATGGGGAAAATATTTAATACCAAATAGAAACAGAATATATTCTTTGAGTTACCAGATGCATGGCCTTTTTATTGCATCTGTAGTCTAGCAAATGTTATGTATCGTGTCTGGAGTGAGTTTATGTAACAGTGGCCATAAGTCTCTGAGAAAATGATTGTGTGGTGACTGGAAAAGATCATTTTCAGTGTCTGCTGCTCTGACTTTTGGGGGTTTTTTGACTTCTCAGTGGATATTTTAACAGTGGCATGAACCCTAGAGATACTCCCATGGAGACTATTAGAGCATGTTGCATTCACAGATGTTTGGAATGAGGTCAGGGATCCAAAGACTTTCCATTAAAATGCCAAGTACATAGCAGGATTTTTTTCAAAAGTGTACAGTCTTTATTAAGAGTGCTCATTATTGAATATTTTTCCCCTTACTATTTTGAAGATAACCAGAAGATTTCTGACTACTCTCTTCAGTGTCAGTGCATAGTTAAATACATAAATCTCAGTCACATAAAGTAAAATTAAATAAATTGGTGAATAATTACCGGACTAAGGGCATTTCATATATTGCTGTGCATTTTAATTTTTTAGGTATTTGAGAAAAGGATTATTTTTTTCAGAACCACATCGTAAATGAAACAAATTTGCACTTAAAATACATTCAAAACTGAAATTAAATACTTATCACCCACATTTCTCATGGTTTTCTGAAATTATTGTTTGTGGTGAATCCAGAGGCCATAAAACTTTGTCAGTGTTGGCAATAAATTTGCCTTTTTGGTCATCATTCATCTGATGAACATTTATTTGGTGGATATTTAATAATTTCATTCAGATGTTGGAGTCTTGCACTTCCTGGTTTTACTATTTCTCCCATCTCCTTCAAAGGCTGCTGAAATTATAGCCCAAATGTCAAAGGACTTGTTGCTTATGAAAAGGGAAGTTGGCATTAATCCAAACACTCCACTGAAATTATTGCAGAGTGGCCAGTACAAAAACAAATTACATTTTTCCATAGCACCGTAGGTTGGTGATGCTCCCCAGGGCAGATATGAAATAGATCTCTTTGTCCCTGAGAATATTGTGGAAATTATTTTTACATGTTAAGGGTGGATGGAGTCACAGGACTTAGATTCTGCTCCTTTGGTGTTGTGGAAGTGTTCAGGATGAAGGGGAACTTGGCAAGGTTAGTAGGAAAAGGTGGGGATGAACAAGGCCCAGCATGGTAACGCTCAAACGCTCTGTCCCAGTACCCAGCTGTTCTCCTGCTCACCTGGGAGAGCACCATACCATCCTCCCAGCCCCAGTTCCCCTGACAGCAGAAAGGTTTGATTCTTGTGAGGGACTCAGAACAACAGGCTTTGCTGTCTGCCCTCCTTTAAGCTGTGCTGATGAGCAGAGAAGGCCTACCTGGTACCAATTGCCTGTGGTTGTTAGCCCTTTCCTTCATACCTCCCTTTCTTCATCCAGTCTTCTCCTAAAAGACCAGCCTGCCCCTGATTAGTTTTCCCTGTTGATTCCAGTCTTGCTAAACCATAACCAAATGGGATAGCCCTTGTATTGTTCCCTCAGTAATCTCAGCAGTGCTTGGCACTACTGGTGTTGTCGCCTTGAAGTGCTGGCTGTGAGTGATTCTCCTCCCTGGAGTTCCTCTGTCCTGCCCTTTTATCTGCTTCTAGAGTTCACCTGTTTCTCACCTAATTCTCCGCTAACTCTGTTGGAAGTCCAGTCATCCCTTATGGCACTGTCTGTAACTTCTGTCAGTCTCACAGAGTTATGGACGGTGTCCAGAAAACTCTCAGGTCCTGTTTAGTAGTGTCTCATGTCCTATTTGGTTTATTTACTCCCATGCCAGGACTGTTGGCTGCATTCACCTGCAGCCCTACCAGAGGTGTAAGTCACAGCAGGGCCATATACACCTACTTACATGATCCTGGTCAAGTGCTGGTCTAACCTATTCTTCAAAAGATTCCAGGAACATTGATTTCTTTTTACTCCAATGTTTAGTCTTCTGTTTTTTCACCTGATACTCATACTGAGTCTCCTTTACTGCAAGTTAAGCTGGGAAATTTTTGGGAATTTTTCTACAGTATTTATGGAATACAATTGAACACTTTTCCTTCATAATAGTATCTTCACTGTTACCCTTTCCAAGTGGTGTTTTATGTCTGTATTTTTCTCTGTTTAACTTAATTACACTGCATTTAGACAATCTCTCTTTCATGTCAAAATTACGGTTTTCTCCTCCTCTCTTTTAAGTTGCTGCTGTGTTTGCTGTTCTGCCATCCTCTGGGACCTTACTTGCCTCTCCCTTTAGTTTGCTTTGCTGACTTCCTAAACTACTCTGAAGCAAAGCACCTTCTGAGTTGAATGCAATTAATGCTTCAGTTGTGTAATGTAGGAATACATCTAATTGCTCTTAAGGAATCCTTACGCCCCTTAACATCCATTTTTCCCTGCTTTGTTTCTGCTATAATTAACTGAGGTTTTTGTCCCTTTGTGAAGGTAATTAAAATCTATTGTTGTCTTACACTCCATTGTTGGTTTAACTCTCTTTCCAGTTAAATAGTGGTTTTATATCTTCCTTCCTCTCTGTTTTCAGATGCATATAAAGAACCTCTTTAGGGTTTTCTTTGCCTTTTGCAAACTTTGCCCCTAAGTACTCATGTATTTCCTTTTTACTCCACCACATTTCTTTGTATAGGATTTCTGATACAATTATATTCACCTCACTATGTTTCCTGCCATTTCCCAAGGCAATATAGACAAGCTATTTTACTTTGATATGTTCTCTTCTATTTCCTGCTGCATTTTCCACATACTTTTATTCTTTCAGATATCTTAAGAAGAAAGGTGTTATGTAGTTAACATTTTAAAGTCTTTTTCCTCCTTTTAATTTTTTTTTGCCAAAAAGAAGGTCTTGCTCTTGTGCCTTGGGTGTCTTTGCAGTTTTTGTCTCTCAAAAATCCTTTTGCATTCCTTGTCAGTTTTACCAGGTTGGCAGAATCGAATCTGGATTAGCATCTCTGCAAAGCAGAGTTATTCTTGGCATATATCAGGAATACAAGAAATGATTTCTCAATGGATTTTTAAAGAAATATCTCAGTGAAGTCACTAATTTAGTCTTTCCTCTTCTTCTAAAAAACAACAAAGGGAGGAGAGGGTTTCTCAATTGTGCTTTCACAAGTTAAAAGAAGTTGTTAAGGTTCAAGGGTGTACACTCAAAAGGTTAAAGGTTAGAATTGAAATAATCTATACAAATATGTAAATTTACTTATTCGTACTTATACTACCTCTTATAATTAGAGATTTAAGTGCATGAGTATTTATTTCGCAGTGAAGTGCTCACTTAACACAAAGTGTTCCTGAATAGCTTACTCTATTACCTTTTGTCCAGTGACTTTTGTTGTCTAGTTTACATTAGTTGTGAAGTTTGCTGTGAAGATGGTGGTATTAATTTTTCTAAGCTTTTCTTTGGCACTCTGCACATGGGTATTTAAGGGTTTGTAAATCTTAGTCTATCTTGACAGTAATCTGGAGAAATCTGTGCGAAGGTGCAATCAGTTTACTCACTGATGCAGGGTAAAAAAATACCCAATAGTCTTGGATGTGTGATGCACTCACGTTCTGTTCAATAGGTGTCCAAGGCATTATGTAGTGCTCCATATGTCCAGATCCTTTTAAGTCTGCTGACAGTGCAGACTGGTAAATATATCTGCCAAGACAATGGAAAGGACATAATTGTTGACCACTTCTGAAAGATTAGGCTGCCAACTGCGTATTGAACATCTCAGATGCAGAGATAGAGGCACAGATAAAACAGAATGTCTCAGCAACAGCATTTGACTACCTTAATTGCAGCATCTAGATTATTTTCCTTCTTGAGCAAATTTTCCAATTTAATAAAACACTTTACAGTTCTAGAAACAAGCAGAACAATTGCTGCCATATCTCATTGTCCAGCCTTTGCTTTTGCTCTGCGTGTCATGAGACCAGATGACAATCATGTAATAATCAGAATATGGAACATGAATGTAGAACTATGAGTATTTCAGGCACATCTTGCTCTGTTTTGATGATTGCTGACTTTGAATGTTTCCTTTATTTGTTTTTGAATGTCTTCTGAAGTAGCTCTGTGTGTTACATATGAACTTGTGCACATTAATCTATAATCCAAAGATGTCTATACAATAGAATAAAAAAGTGCAAAGCCAGATCTGGGTGTGTTCCTGCCACTTCTGAGTGAACACAGCTGACAAGTTCTGTTACCACGAGCTTCCTCTTCCAGATAACTTTGTGGTCTCCCATGCATCAACGTAATTCACTAGAGAATTTTCATTCTGTTAGTTCATCAATGGGAAATGTTTGGAATTTGCATTGTAAAACTGTCACCAGTTTGGATTTTGCTGGTTGTTAATAACACCACTGTTTCTTGTGGAGGAAGCTCTGACAATTGAGCAATTCAGTCTTGACTGAACACTGAAGCTCTTGTTTGCTGTTGGATTCCTTGACTTTCAGTGGCATCTTTTTGCTCAGTGGTGAGCTTTGCCATGGGCAAAGAAAATGGGCATTATGCTGTTTTCTTTTCTGAGCAGCCTTTTTGCTTTGTCAGGATCATTGTATGACCCCAGGCAATGTGTATGGTATGAGAACCACATCAGTGTTCTGGTGTGTTACACTATTCAACTCTTGCATGTTGGACTTGCCAAAGGAAGGTCTTTCTTGGAGGAGTTATCCTCAGCTTTCCTTCACTGCAGATGGGGAAAAGTTAATTCATTGTAGTCTGTGAAAGTCTGCCTCTCTGTTTTCTTGTTTGTTAAGTTTATGGCTTTGTAGTATTTTTCTCTTTATAGTGGAGTGTATTGCATGAGAATAAAGTTGTTCAGAAGACAGGACTATTAAATAGCTTTCAGTGAATAATCTTTACTAACCCCCACTGTCTGTATTTAATTAAAAAAAAAAAAAGAAATAATTTGTTTACTTATGATACTAATTTAATTTTTGAGGCCATCAGTTCCATGACAAGAGAATCAATGCAGGCAGCTTTCCAGAGCAGGGCACAGCATAGCAGATGGGTCATAGGAGGGACTTTCAGCTGTCTGTCCTTTAGATCAGTCATGAATTTCCATTGAACAGGAAATAACCTTTCACAAGAAGGGCGAAATCAGGAATCCAGCTGTTGTATTTCCTGTAAGCCAAGGCTGCTGTTTTTCAAAGAGCTAGAAAGTGCAGAGTACAGGACTCTGCCTGTAGTGCAGCTTGTGAGGCAATGGCTCAATGGTTTAGGAAATTCCCTCTGGAACAGTTTGAGAAACTTCTTGTCTTCCTACCAAACCCTTCAGGGGTAGTTTTCTGGAACACCTAAAGGAAGGGGATTTGTTTGTTATAGATGCCTTCTGGTGCCTCAGAAATGCACAAAATAGGTTGTATTTAAGACAGATATATCACCTGTACACCTGGCTCTTTTGTTACCAGATGGCTTCCTCCACTGCAAATGAATCCAGAGCAAGGGATGTCACTTCTTTTTTATAGTCTCTGCACACATGCAAAGACACACAAGTATTAATGTGCTATGGGATCCCCTTAAAATTCCTTTAGTTTACGTACTCCAGTCCTCCTAAAATGAAACAAACTCCTATTCTGTATTTGCAATGTGTGGCTGAGGTCCTTTCATTATTGAAGATTGTAAAACTACAGGGAAAACTCTAGAGCAGGGAGAAAATCCAGATACTTTTACTAGATGAAAACTTGATTTGAAAACAAACAAATGAGCCTTGGGTGTGGTTTGCACTGTCTGCAATGAGCAGTGCTCCAACTAAATACAAACCCAGTGGTGTGAGAAGTGGTTAGAGAGAGACGCCACTCTGTAGGGCTGGCAGGGGAGTTGGCTTTGCAGCTAACTGGGAGCACGTGTAACCCTAAGAGCAAATCATGTTCTCATGGGAAAAGAAACAACAGAGATTCAGGGTTTGCAAGTAGCATCTGATGTCTTCAGTAGTGGAATTGTATCTGCAAAGTTTCGTAATACAGGGTTTCAGGCATAGGTCTTAATGCTTTGGGAAATTTCAGTAGAAATCACTATGCAAAGTACCAAAGCTTTTTGGAGAAACTAATCTTTCCTGTCCTACGACGTTAGAGGTATCAGAATTGCCTTTTTTTATAAGGCTGAATGTTGCAATTTCTTAGGAAAAACACAGAAGAACTGTATCCTCTGTAAGTAGAAGTGCAGCTGTAGTGATTAATATCTTTATTAGAAAGTAAACTTCTTTATTTAGCAGCATGATCAGCTGCTTTGTTATTGAATCATCGCTAGGTATGTCTTCCTTTCTGCCTTCTCTGCTGGACTCAGTAAGGCAAAGCTTCCTTCCCAGATCTGGTTTCATTGACACTTGCTCAGTTTCATGAGCTTTGCCTTACTGACTTGGTGGCCTCTGTCGTCGCTTTGTTGAGGGGAGAAATAATCCTGCCCCTGACTGCAAATAAATCTTTCCAGTTGGTATGCTGGGAAACTAAACCCCTTCTTTTATGTAGGGCATCCAATCTGCATTCCAGTTCCTGAGTTGGGAATTGGGAAGTTGGCACTCCTGTGTAACTGTGCAGTCTGCAGGAAGGTGTGTGTTTATGGCTTCAGTTTTTTTCTTAGTAAACATGTCTTTTATGGGAGAATGCTTAGATTCAGAATGGATCAGAATTGACATATATATTTACCTCAGCACCAGTGTTGTTCATGAGCAGTGTGTAATTTTCAGTACTTCCAGTAAAGGCAGGAATCTAAGGACATTTTTAGGATGAAGACTGGGAGGCCGGTGCTGCATTTGTCTAATAAGCAAAACAAATTTTGATTAACTTAGGCTGCTCTAGCCTTTTTAGCCACAGGGGATGGACTGAAATTTGGAGAGAGCTCTTGTGGATTGCTACTCCTTTACAGGCCATGCAAGTTGTCTTCCTCCTCTGCAAAACAAGCCTGGTTGTGCCTGGAAAGGGAGTGGGAACTTAGGGAACCTGCTCCTGCCTGCTGCAGGAGAAAGCAAGAGGAGCATTGAATGCTGGTTCATGGTCTTGTCCATCAGGTTACAGTGCACAGGAGGAGGTGTTGGGAGAAACAGTTTCTTCCTAAATACCTATACTTCCACCTTCTCTGAGAAGGGAAGGAGTGACAGTCAAAATGGAGTCATCTTGTGGACTGGCACTGACTGCTAAGTGACCTGTTGGGTCTTATTGACTGAGGAAGTATCCAACACCTGTGAATAAGCTGGCTGATGGATTTAGCCTGTATATTTGTGGGCTGCAGTAGGAAAGGGTGCTTGGGGCCCCTTGACCTACGGTCTGTTACTTATTTCTTTGGAGGAGATGAGGCTGGAAAAGTCAAGATTATCACCATTCTGTACAACTTCTCTGTCTGAGCAAAAGGAGTTTTGTAAAGTTGTCTGAAATAAAGAGGTGCGCACAAAGCTGACAGCGTGCTTTAGGGTGTTGTTGGAAATGTTGGATGCAGTGATCTTCCGAGGTGATGATGACAGTGATGATTTTGTTGCTGCTATTGCTAGGTTTATGGTCAAGTTAAGTTAATTCTTTGACCTTTCTGTAGGTGCTGCAAACAGAACAGTTATAGTGTGAGCAGTTTCAGCCTGTGTGCCTGAGACACGTGTGCACATCGGGTTAAACATTTCTTAAAGCATTCCTGAGACTTGGACATCGGTGAAGCTGGTTAAGATACTGAGACATGACCTCCTTATATTGATTCACTTATGACTGACATGCCATAGTTTGCATGCCAGATTTTATAACTAAATATGTATTTCTTTCTGGTAGGTTTGGGTAGATCAGAGATGTAAAGAAAAGGATTATTTATGTCCTTTAAATAGTACATTCCTATCATAATCTGCCAAGATTAGAGAAGTAGAGGGATGAAAATGAAGAGTCAAGACAGAAATTGAAAAGGGAAGGGACATAGAGTTTCATATTAATGAATATTTAACTTAAATGCCTAGTTTAACTTTTGCTGGAAATTTTACATTTTAACATGGTTCTAGTTCTTGAGGAAGGTACACGTGATAGTTACGAGTACATTCAAGCAATCCTTAGTTTATTTCCTATTTACTAATCTGTCATCCATGATTAAAAAAAAAGTTGTTTTGAGTTCCCAAGTTATAAATAAGCTAAGAATGAATAGCAGTGTAAATAATGTTTTTGTTCCATAAGTAAGTGTACATCTTTTTTTTCATGATAAGCACTGGATTCTACATAGTGGAAAACAGTGGGAATGCCTCTCTGTTTAATCTTGTATTGGACATATTTTAATGATGAACTTTGTTTTTATTTCTGTCAGTCAGAAGAACATCTCTGTAATTCACTGTTGAATTTACCAGTCTTGTGTTTTTATATATGGGCCTGGTATGAAGCTCCATGAGAATGACCAAAGATCTGCAAAATCTCACTCCACCCAGAAATAATCAAGAGTCCTGTTATTTAACCCAGACACAGAAGGCAAAGGGGGTGACAAATCATAAATACTTTTAAGGCAGGCACCTGGGGATGCATCTGTTAACGAAAGTTTAAGTTGTGCAAAATGAAAAATGCCTTTTTTGGAAGGAGGGGAAGCTTGTTTTTCTTTTAATGAAAGAGTTATTGGCATATCATACCACTGGCAGCAGTGGAATCTGCTTGTTGGCAGTCGCTGAAGAGAACATCCCATTTTGATTTAAAGATTATTTTCTGCTTCAAACAAATTCCTGTAGTGGTTCCCATGGTTAAAACTACACAGTAGTAGCAGAGCAAGTGATTTACTGTCAGCCCTGCTGGTTTATCAAGCACAGCCTTTTCTGCATATATTTTTTTCCTTTCTTTTTTTTTCTTTCCTTTGTTACATCAAGGTGCTATGGTTTTCTTTGACTTGGGCTTTGTGTTAGCATACGTTCAATGCCTGTTAACCTCACCTGTCACTTTTCTGTGTAAAAGTTCAAACACCTAGTAAGGAATTTGTTATTCATTTTTCACCTTCTAACCATGTTAACTGCTCAGTTGCTACCTTTAAATGCTTTTAAGTGATTCCAGTAAAGGTGGTGCTCTACCTCCTGGAAGCTTGCGTCATCCTCTCTGAATTTTCCTCTGAGGAGCTTTCTCCCTCATTTTGTTAGCATAGAGGAAACTAGCAGCAATAATTTAAACTTAAAGCTTTCCAATACAGAAGGACTAATTGTGTGGTTTTCACATCCTTCACTCTGACTTGAGAGTTCTTCCTTTTATTGTTGCTCCCAACAAGGGTGCACTGAAGGGTGCTTTAAGTGTTTTTGGGAAAATCAGGAAATGGATGCAGAAAGAAGTAGATTTGGGCTGAGAAAAAGTGCTCTGAATTTAGGACGTAGCTGTTACACGGATGACTGTGCAACACCCAGTTTGGCCCAGACTTGCCAGATATTTGGATTTCCAGTTAGCTGCGGGTTAGTGTGCTGTCCTGGCCGTTTAAAAATGTGGGTTGCTCTGGTTACAGTGAATTGGCAGGATGACTCCCACAGTAATCCCTGCATGGCTCCGGGGATGGGTGGGAGCAGACAGTGCTGTCCAGATTTGTGTCCTGCCACATCTCCAGTGCATCCCGTGTGTGTTTCATGATAAGAACTTTTCAGAAATGTTCCAGAAGGCTGGTTTAAGCCTGTGATGTTTTATCTGAGGCTTTTCACTAGAAAGGGAGGGGGAGGAAAGAGAGACTTCTGTTGTATCTCAAGGGGGCTTCCAGGGAGCTCTGCCTGAATGTTTGGCATCTTATCCTGGTGGCTGTGCTAAGTCCAGTCCTGGGCATGATTTACTCTGTGGGTCTGCCTTAAGACAGACCTAAAGGATCCCGCTTGCTCTCCCATGCCTGTAGTCCTCTTGCCATCTTTTCCATGGTGCTGTTGTCTTCAAAAGTTCCAGCCTTTCCTGAAATTTCAAATATTTTTAAAATTTGAAGTCTTGTTTGCACCAAACGGAACCCTGCTCCATCTTCAGTGAAATTTCATGTGAACTAGCAGCTGTGCAGATCTAATAAGCTACAGTTTTCTGTTTTATGATGGAATATTGTCTCCTCCTCCTTTTTCTTCAGTATGGCCATGAAGCTGGATATCATCAATGCACTGGTGGATGGTCACCCAGTCATCTCAACTTGTTGTTTATTGACTTTGCATCTCTTGGTTTTATAACTTAGGTTAACTTAAGGTCCTATTAATGTACTTAAGTGTAAATATTTGGAGATTTATATCAATGCCTAATGGCTTCAACTGTGTCTTGAAAGATTATTATTTGCTACTCACTAGTCTATTCTGCAGTTGTTTGTAGTGCTTCTTGTTGCAGAAGTTTTTGCATCTCCTAATGAAAATAATTTGTCCTCTGTCTCATTCTGGTGTTCAGTCACTGAGACCTTCAACCTCACCTGCAAGACTGGCACAAATGAAGCAGTTGCAGTTGGCTGCAATGTAGAAATTTCTGAAATTTCTGCCCTTCTTTTAAATTTAATTTGATAGTGGATTTAAATAAGGGATAGAAATTGTCAAAGCTTGAATAAACCCAGAGATGTGATTTTTTTTTTTTTTGTTTGAGTTAGAAGTCCTAACTTGCATGCTTCCCTGTTATTTTACCCCAGAGCTTGCTTGCTTTTTTCTTTTTATTGCTGATGCTAAAGTGACTCATCAATCTGGCTACAGAAACCTAACCCATGCTTTTTTTTCTTTAGGCACTCAGTGTTACTGAAACTCTGATCAAACCTTTGGAAAGATTTAGGAAAGAACAGCTAGGAGCTGTAAAGGTTTGTCCCTCCTTGCCTTTATAAGTTTGCTTAATTTCTCTACTTGGGTTGCATTGCAATTATGTCATGTAATTGGCAGAAACATACTGTTATTTATATTTCATGTGTTCACACTTTTTTGTTTCTACTTTGAGAACTTGCTTTAGAAACAAATGGAATATTTCAGGAAGAGAAGAATGTGTTCTTTTCCTTCCTTTTCCTCACCTCCCTTATCTCTTATGTCTGGAATAGGAGCAACCCTGCTAACAGCCTGTCCACCTTCCTGATGGGTAACCCTGTTCTGCTTTGTATTTGCTTGTAGTTGCACAATCAAAGGCTGAAAAATATTAACTACCTAAAGGAGCTCACTCATCCATATGCTTTTTACTGCATTTTTGCCACCTGCAAGTGAAAATTGCCTTTATTTTATTTTTTTGCTTTGAATCAATAACTCATTGACTCTGTATGAATGGAGAAAATAGGGATGGAGAGGTTAAAGACAAGTTTCAGAGTATTTCTTTTTGGTGAAAATGTTTGGTCTTTTTTTTTAAGATTGTCACTAAGTCGTGTATATTATAAAAAAGGCAAAGTAGACTTCATGTATTAAATACAGACTACATTTGGATAAAAGTAACAAGGACAAATTTGTACCTGTCTACCTTCCTTCTTGCAGTGGAACATTTAAATGCTTACTAGAAAAAATAGAGAGAAAAACCCCCGACTTTTATTACATTTTTCTGTTGCAAAACTCAACACATTTTCAAACTACTTACATATGTTTTATTTTATGATTTCATGACTTCATCATCAGTGGTGTTTAATAGATAAGATGTTTCAATTATGAGAGCACCATACTTTTTGACTTCAGAAGGAATGATTAACATGTTCTGCATATGGCTTCAGTGTTCATGAACTGAAAATGCTCTGTTGATCATAAATCCTTTCATTTTAGTAGTACAACGAGCCTTGTGTCGTTTATGGACTTGAGGGAAGTCTATTAGGTGACCCAACCAACACACAATAAAAACTTGGTCTGTAATGTAGTGAGTCTTCCAAGGAAAGAGAGAATGTGTTCTGAATGTAACCTATTGTCACAGAAGCAGCTGTGTAATGAATGGATGATTTCAACAGTATTTTTGCTGTTGAGGAACACTGCTGGTTTTGGGGTGAGAACTCCTACTGCTTTAAATTATGTCATATCTTCACTCATTTCCTAGTCAGAGTTTTGTCCCTGATGCTTCTAACACAAGTTACATTCACACAGTCTGCAGCTCCCATTTTGGTTGGATTTTGTTTGGTTTCTTTCCTTCTCTCCCTGCACACTCTTTCTGTGAAGCTGTAGCTCTTACTTGTGATCTAACCTTTTTTTATTTTGACAGAATTCTCAATGACCTTTTAAATAGAAGTCTTACGTAATTGTATAATATTTAAATAAAAACCCTCTAAAAATACTTAGCTCTTGGAATATTCTTAACTGAATATTTATTCAATATAATCAAAGCACTAACACTGGAAATATAATTCTGCTTAGCTCTGAAAACCAAGTTGGGGCATCTAGTGGTGAAATATATCTGGAACATTGTGTAGTACTTGCTTTAGGAAAGATTTACACTCTACCATTACAAAATTAAAGTAGAACCTGCTGCCTCAGATTTTCCTGTGTCTTACATCCCCTGCTGATGAAATGGTTTGAGTTAAGCTTAAGAAGAAAAAGAACAGGATGAAAGTTTAGCTCCATAGTGCTGGAAACTGAGGCCCATTGTGAATTATCTCTCAGTGAAAGGTGTTGCTGCACTATTCCCAAGCTACATGAACTTTTTCTTTCTTTTTTTTATTCCTGGGAGCACTCAAATGTTCACCAGATCGATGGAAATTTTGCTAATATAAATACAAAGATTCCCCTCTTTCTGTGCTCTCTACTTTTTTCCTAACTCCCCATGTGCTAATATGTTATCTCTAATCACACTGACACCATATGCATATCTTAATGTTTCTCAGTTGATAACAAATACGGTGTCTCCTTCTTTAAAGGAAGTTCTTAGACTCATAATGGAGACAAAAAGTTTTGCTAAAGCTTGCTGAGAAGAAATTCTAAACAGCCTCTTTAATACAATGCCATCTTCAGAATCTAATGGTTCAGAAAACAAAAATGTGTGTCGCTTATAATACAGTATATGTAGTATTAAAAATGAAAAGTTAAGAGGAAAAGAAAAAGAGCAAGTATGTCTGCAGAGTTTGACCAGGATTTTGGGTAGAATACATTGAAATGAAATTCCAAGTTGACAGATGATGGAAAAATATTTTAATTGAACTAGCATCTATCTGATGAATAAATCTGTCAGTTCTTGACTATGTAATTAAATACTTATTTGAGGTTATTTTCAACTGCAATTAGATATACTAAAAATAGCTTCAAAACTGGTTGGTTGAATTAATGAATACTGATTTTTGCCTTAATACACTGTGTTAGGAAACTGGAACTGAGGAAACAATTTGTTTTACAATGTCCTCTACTAAATTAGATTCAGAGGCTCAGATTTCCTAGAACCACTTAATGACTGTCCCTTTTCCAGTACATTGCTTTTGGTGGTCGAAGAATTGGATTTGCATTGTGCAAATGATATTCACACATGTCCATGAGAATTTTTCTTTTGATATCATGATAGTAAGTTTTATGGAGATTTTTCTTTTTTTTTAAAAGGTTGTTTGGTTTTTGTTTTTTTGTCATGGGCGCAGTAAAACTCTGGTGGAAATAGGAATGCAGCACAGAGGTCATTGTATAGTTTTAAAATTAAGAATTTCTATGGAATATGGAGGTGTATTTGCTTCGGATTTTGGACTGTTAGAACTTTTCCCCTGTTGATTATGGAAAGTTTTTTTTTTCCATTTCCAATGCTCTTTCCTTTGTATTCCTCTATTCAAAAACAAGGTGATGTGGATGATCCCTGCAAGTAATGAAAAGTGCAATAAATTGAGGTCAGGTTTCTTGCTTTTTTCACTTAGAGGATGTAAGCATCTGTGTGATAAGCTACACCATAATGATGCAATGGGATTTCATTTCAAGTTAGCCTTTAAATTAATTTTTAAAATGAGATGGAAAAATACTTTTCTTACTGGAGCTATGATAGTTTTTTCCTCTTTGTTTCTGATTAACTAGAATTTTAAATAACAAAGAATATTACACTTTTATATTTACATGATTGCTACTTTGTTTCTGTATCTAGGAGGAAAAGAAGAAGTTTGATAAAGAGACAGAGAAGAACTACAGTTTGTTAGAAAAACATTTGAATTTATCATCTAAGAAGAAAGAGCTACAATTACAAGAGGTATTGTTGCCTCTCTTTTTTATGCAAGCTAAAGGCTTTTGAATAGGTAAATATATTTATGCAAATGCAGAAACAGCATTCATAGTGGTAAAAGAAAAAAATTATCAGCTAGAAAGGTTGGTGAAAAAAATCAGTGTTTTCTGAACTTAGTGATGTAACTCTACCATTTTCTGGATCAAGGGTTTTGTGTGTGCATGAAGCACTGAACATCTTGTCGTTTTTTATATATAAGGAAGAGCGTAGCGAAGTGCAAACATATTGTAAAAAACTGCATTTCTTACAAGGTTTTACCATTGGTGTAATTTGCATTACATTGTAAGTATTGACTAAGTGCCCTGTGATAATCCTTTATGCAAAGTACAGCCAGACTTGTATTCCCAAAGAAAGTGGTTTTGAGCCTTTTCTTTTTCTCATGTTTTGGGGATTTGTTTGGGGATTTTTTTTGAGTAGTGCTATAAAAAAATTTGTTGACAATTTATAGCTGATAGATCTGTTTTGCCTGGCATTCTTTCTGTCCCTTTGGGTTTATTATCATCATACTTATTTGTAATAGTTTTCATTTCTGGAGCAATGGCAAATAGTACATGAGAAGACTGCAGGAAATCTTGCGGAGACTTGCTGTAGTCGGAAGGTTTTTTTTTTTACCAGATAAATATAATTATCTGAAAATTACTAATGGTTAGACTATAAAAGACTTGATGTTTTCCTCAGAGGTAACTCTTGTCCCTGCCCTCTACCTCATCCCAAATATTCGATGCCATTTTGCATACAAATGGTTAATGTGAACAACAGAGTTACCCAGGAACTAATCTCTGCTCTTGAGTTTCACCAGGATGTCACTTCTCCACACTGCATTTGCAACATAAACCCTCATATGCACCAACAAGTGTCTTTTAGAGTGTTGAGTTGTCCCAGTGAAGTTACTGGGCATGGCTCATGTGTCAGAACCTGCACTTTTACCAAAGTGATCAGCTGCCAAAGAACTTGATGCAGAGAAAATGATAAAGGGCTAATTATGATTGCTTGATGAAATAGGGTCCTTGATATCAAATCTGAAATGAGGCCTAACCTCAATGGAATAATACAAAATACCTGCAAGAGTCATTTTGCAGCTGTATCAAATATAGCCTGAAGCTTTAAAGCATGTGTGAAATCTAGAATGAACAAGTAGATTTGTTTTAACAGTCCTTCAAAGTTTCATGAACAAAAATTCTGAAATTCTTCAGTCAGATTCGTTCATTTGTGTGTTAAATTTTGAACTATAAATGTATAAGCAATTAAAATAAAAGGTCTTTGCAGCATGTTGTCAGAGTGCTAAACAGGAAATACTTTCTTGCACAAGCTTAGAGAATAGATGTATATAGTTGCCTTATAATGTATATAGTTTAGTATTATACATGGTTAGTTGTGTCAGCTCCTGACTGGAGTAAATAAACAATGCAGGGATAAACTTGACAAAAATTTGATTAAAAACATGCCATGTTGTGCTGTGTGTGTTAACATTAACATAACCTTTGACTCTCTTGGTGGAGGGATATTTCTGTAATTTCACTGAGGCACGGTGTGTGTCTTGTTTCTGCATTTCTTCAGCAGTACACAAAGCACAATGCAAATTGCTGGGTGCATGGAAGTGCTCATGCCTTAAAAAACTGAGGAGAGATGTGGTAATTTACTAGGAGGGGAATTGAGATGAATCTACAAAAGGGCTGTGTTGGATATTGTATTCTTCAACCAAAACACACGGCACAATGAATAGAGATAGAAACAGCCTTGCGTGGGGCTGTGGTGTATAGGGAAGTCTTGCTGTCCATGAGCCAGATGTCCTTGTAGACCCCCTTCATAGTCTCTTTCTAGGGTGTTGTGGTACCTTCATGTATATATGATTAGAAGCTTGGCTGACAACTCAAACTACTCCTGTGTTGCACAGTTTATAGGGTGCATCAAAATGGCTTGGCTTGTTGAAACACATTTGCTCAGTGACACACATCTCACTGCTTTGTTTATTTAATGGTATTTGTGGCTATGCCCCTTTAACTGCTGACAGTTTTCCAGCACAGAGCAGGAAAGCCAAGCACGTATTAAGGCAAAACTGTCTTAAAGCTAATTTGGCTTATCCTCTTAAAGCAGAGCAGTCACTGTTCTACCTGAAGATTAAAGTCTCAGTATTTAAGAGAGAGTCTATGATAGTAAGTCTTGTCCTTTCACCTAACCCTTTCTCCATTTCCTTTTATAATTCAGTGTAGAACCATTCTGTATTATCTTTGTGGGCAAAAACTTAAGTGTTAGTTTCTTAGAGTAATCCTTTTGTAGCCTTTCTTTAATGTATTTTAATAAAAGTGTCTGTTACCCAGTTTTAAGTTTCACTGTTTAAGAAGGGCAGACTTACCTTAAATAATAACTTCATAAAGTAATACTTGAAAGTTACGTACAGATGGATGGCAGCTGAAATATTCCCCATCAATATGGTGTAGTCATTTCTACAAGGCTGTGCTAAATATCAGCTGCAGGTAGTAAGGCTGCATTTCCAAATATTTGATGCTCTGTGGAAACTTGTGAAGTGTTGTACTTATTGTGAAGTGTTGTTCACTTATTGAAGTGAACTTTTTTTTTCTGTAGCCTTTCTTGCCAGTCAGAGTGAGCACAGATAATTGCAATGCTATTAAAGCTGTGCACAAGTACCTGGTCTGGTATATTTAGCTTGGGTTCCATACAAAAGAAGCTTGAAGAGGTGTTACTGGAATTTTTCTAAAAACTTTAGCCTCATGACTCAAGGCAACATATGTTGTCTAGCAAAATGGAGTTGCTGCTGCTGTTTAAATGAATGTTCTATGTTTTAACAAATCCCTCAAATATGGTGAAAATTACCTGCTTGCCACTTGTATATGTGTGTCATCTCGAAGCTGTCTGCAAAATGTCTGTGAAACTTCATGAGGTGTGTTCTGTGTGCAGGCAGATAACCAAGTGGAGCAGAATAGAAAACACTTCTATGAGCTGTCCCTCGAGTATGTGTGCAAGTTGCAGGAGATACAGGAGAGGAAGAAATTTGAGTGTGTGGAACCTGTAAGTATCAGTGAATTCAGCCTACCCTATCTTTCATAAGGGACGGAGAAAGAGTGCAGTTGGGCAAAAGCCAAGGTCTGTTTTCTGGAAAACATACCCAATTGTGTGACTTAACAGAATGTAAACCAACTTGTTGCATCTGTACAAATTCCTAGTACAGATGCACTTAACCAGGCATCGCAAAGCTTACCTCAGTAATTATAGCTGATTTAGACCCACTGTTGATGTTCAGGAAATATGTGAAGCCTTTTGCTGTTCTGCAAAAACCTATTTGCATTGTGATATAGGATAGAGGATTCAAGAAAGTGATGTTGGCGTCAGGCTTCTTGCCTTGGATTTTTTAACCAATGAAATGTTATTGCTGACTAGTGTAAGGAATCTGATTTTCAGTAGGAAGGCTGGACTTCAAGTCCTGTTAGTGAAGAATTGCAGATATAAATTAATTAAGAGGGTGCTGCTGGATACCCATTATGGGGTAGCCTGATAGGTTTCGTTTGACTTGCAATTGAATCTGTGCAGAAATCAAGGGGTTTCATTGAATTTTGGTGAAAATCATACGTGCACTGACCAGACTTATTTAAATCTCTGAGCAGAACTTATTCTAAAATTTTCTGAAATGTGCATTAGCTTGGTAGTATGATTACAAATTTATCAAACAACAAGAGAACAGTAAGTGTAATACTGAGAGAAAGGGAAGATGGATTGTACATGTGACTTCCATTTGCTCATACTCTGAAGTGTGTGGTTTTGGGCCAAGTCTGTCCTTGTATTTTGATACAACTGCTTTAATGTAATGAAAAAAATTTCAAATGCCACATTTCAAAATAACTCGTCATTATGGAGTTAATAAGAGCTGTCTAATATAGTTTATTCCTGTGTAAAAAATTTCTAGAATCCTTAAAGGGGAATAAATGGCTGCAATTATATTACCATTGTTAGAGGAATAGGAAAATGCTGTGAAAAAATAGTTATGTGGGGTTTTTTTGGTAGATATGTTGTGCTTGTTATTTTTTTAGAAAAGATTTCCTAGTTTTTAATATTTTTAAAATCCTAAATAGTTTTGAATTTGGTTTTTGTGATTCAAACCATTTGAAGTTTCCTCAGGGCCAGACTAGAGTTACCAATCTTCAAATTATGTTCTTGCACCGTCCTTTTCTCATTTCTGAAAGCTCCTTCTTGATGGGGCTGAACCTTTTGCTGCTTAATTTGTGCTTGAAGTTTACACTAGACTAGGAAGCTGAAATTATTTTGTACCAAATTCTTATTCCCTTTTCCCTTAATAATACTATATGTGTTTTTGTCATTTTTTTGGAAATTGTTTATTTGCTCTATGATTTCAGACTTTGTTAAATACGTTCTTTGGGTTGTTGTCTTTAGAGAGGTTTTCTTTCTTGTGTTGCTTCTTTCCAGCAACCTGAACTAAACAGGAGAGGTAGACAGGACTGTACCTCGTCCTGTTTCCAGTATGGTATAACTTGTTCATTCTTTTGAATTGAAACACTGAAGTCAGAAGCTGCAAAGTGGATCATTTGCTGGTTCTGACAGAAGGTCAGATCTGTGCACAAAAAGCAGCAAGGGGTAAAGTTCCTGGGGGAAAAACTTCCTCCTTCCAGCAAGCCAGATGACTGATAGGAAAGTCATCTCCACGTGGTCATTAGCAGAAGGGGGAATGACCAGGGAAATGGTGACTAAAAGAATGATCATTACTTCTTTGTGCTCAAATATGTATTCCAGACGTCATTGGTATCAGAGCAGCTGTAGGAAAACATTGCATAGGAAAGTGTGGGAACAGGGGATATGCATTCCCCATGGTCTAATGGAAAGTAAGAGATCAGTTGTGAAATTCCAGAGACAGAACCACCCAAAAATGTCTGTATACGTAGATCATGATTTGGATTTAAATAGTTACTCATAAAGTGTAGGTATTAGTGGAAATTTATTTAAAAATAATCATATTGTGATCTCTGCTCATTCTGAAAAAGCTTATGTGCAGCAGCTGTATTCATGTAAATTGAGTTTTTCATTCTAACAAGACTTTTATTTCTATTTCAGGTGCTATCATTTTTTCAGGGTTTGTTCACTTTCTATCATCAGGGATATGAACTTGCTAAGGACTTCAATCATTACAAAATGGCCCTGCAGATAAATATACAAAATGTAAGTCGAGTCTGCTTTTGTGAGTTAAAATCCCTCTCTGAAATCGCTTCACGTGCAGTGTCTGTACTGCCAACACTTAGCCCGATGTCAGTGCATTGCCTGTGAACTTTGGGGATCTGGTGCCATCTCCTGGATGAACAGCCGCATCACAGAACAAATCATCGCTCATTCCAGCGAGTTCTTCATTTCTAATAGTACTGCGAAAATCAAAAACCAAGTAAAAGGCCCCCACTCCTTTTTCATTTTTTATTAAAGAGAGAAATAACACAAGGATTTTCATGAAAGACTGTTAAAAATGCATACAACACTGTTTAATTCAGAGGATGAGTAATGAAATGCCAAAGTTTTCAGTGTTTTAGGTGTGTTTTGAGATGGAGTATGTGATGGTCTTGTCTGGGGGTCATTTCCCTGTAGCTCTGTGTTATCCATAACTAAGAAAAGGGAATTAAAACAGCTGGTCACAGCAGTGTGACTTTGGAGTTTGTCTTGCAGCAGTCCTTTCAGGCAAGAACATCCCTGTTAGTTTGAGGTGCAGAACTGTGTAAGTAGACTTGGTGTTAGCACCCCTGGCGTGTTTGACAGAATGATGTGTTCCTTCCAGGATAGGCTAACAGGGGCAACCACTAGTTTAGTGTACCCTCACACCAATTTTCCCAATGTCATCTGGAGTGGGAGAACAGGAAGCAAGGACAAAGGCTGAAGCAATGGGACTAGCAGAGTCACTAGTCAGATGGTCTGTTTGCTTCCTTGAGATTTGTTGAAGAATAAAGCTTGCTCAGAGGAACTTGGGTGTGCCAGTGGCCTGTTGGTAGGGAGCAAACCACGTACCTTACTGCAAGCAGTGAATTCCTGATGGTGCATCTGTTTTGTTGACCTCTGAGGGCATCTGGAATTAAGACACAGAAACTACTTGTTGGCGATGATGGTCTGTTTTTAGAAATGGCTTAACTAGCAGGGAGGCGGAAGGGCGGAAGAGAGGATTACGGTTCTCGTTATGCACAGTGACGTGATTCATGTGGCACGATACCATTCCTTTAATTTTCCTCCCATGTGTGTAAGTGACAAGTTTCCTTTTGAGCTGTTGTTTAGTTTGGGAAGGGGAACTGATTAGTGGTAACTTCATAGGCAGACTTTTGTAGCAGAAGTCAGTGCTTGTGGAGGAAAGTTCAGGACAGACTTGGTTCTTCAGTGTGCTTAGCTTCACAGAGTGAGGAGCAGCACAGAGGGGGGCTGGTGCAGGATGAGCAAGAGATGAAACATGAGAGGGAAGCTGTGGTATAGTTTTGAAGTGGTGGGTTTCAGAATGCAGATGGAAGAGAGCCATTGAAGTGATCTGATGAAGTGATGTGCATTAAGAAAGTAAGCTAATCTCAACAGCTGCATTTTCAATTGACTGAATGGTATCACAGTGTGCCTCACCAAATTCTAAAGAGGTTGAGCTTTGCAGCTCAAGTTTTATGAATAGATAGAAGCTGTAGAGAGAAAGGAGAACAAGGCTTAAGAACTATCCAAGGTTAAAGGAGAATAGAAGGAAGCATTTGAAAAGATTGTGAGAAAACATGACACATTCTCCTATGTGTTGAAGATCAACAAGACATCCCAAAGGGAAAATGAGCTGGGGCTGGACTGTGCTGCAGCTGAGCTACTGTCAGAACACTGGATTGATGTGTTAGAAATTGAAGGCTACAAGACTCAGTACAGACAGCCTAGATGAATATGGAGAGTGCTTTAAGAGTTGCCAGTATAGCGGTAGTAATTGCCTTCCCTTTAATTCAGGTTGTCTTTACTATGAGAATTATCCTATAGATTTCCTCTCCATGTCCTGCCCCAAACCCGACCTTCCCTTCACTGCCCCTCTACTCCTACCCCAATGAAAGAAAAGAAAGAAAAGACCCACCCTAGCCAGGATCATTTAAAACATCTAATCTTGGAGTGATCAGTGCTCAGACAGGAAGGTTTAGGTATGACCAGTCTGTCATTATCAATTTTTTTGCCATTGTCCTGAGGGAAAAAAAAAAAATTTAATGCAGCTCTTCTAGGAAATTATGAAAATGGGCCTATAAAATTGTTTGGAGCCTTGGAAATGAGTTTACGTGCAGGGTCTAACTCCAAAATTTGCAAGCAGATGCAAGCTGAAATTGGCGTGATGGCTATGGGCAGGGTTCAGAGCAGTTGTTTTGCCTGGAGGTAAGAAGGCAGTTTTTCTTAGTCATCACCTAAAGAATATCTTCAGCTTTCCTCTATAAAACATGTGGGTATGGGTGGCTGCTCTGATCTGCTGGCATGGACTTTGTGCTCATGAATAAACTTCCATGCATAAATCTGAAACTTGCATGTACACATGGCCAGTCAGGGGCGTAGTGTTAGAGCTGTCTATGTGCAAGAACCATACTTGTTCCTACTCATGATAAATTTGTCAGTGTCTGCTTGTCCTGGGGAAGAAAATAAAACAGGTGAGGCAGCATTTTCAGAAAAATGAAGGTGCTCTCAGAAAGCAAAAGGACACATAAGGATGCATCTGGAACTATGTGCCTTCCTCAAAACACATGTACCAGCTGGGGAAAGTACCAGCTTGGAATTTAAATGTATGTCTTCAGTGTTTGCTGTTTGGACAGGTGCATATGTGGAGAAAACCAGATATTTTCATGATATTTTTGGGTTTTTTATCTGCTCATTGGCCAACTATCAGTGTTGTTCAGGCCAAACTGAAGAGTTTTTTGTGTCAGGTGTGAGCTACTCTATTATTTTGTGTAGTCCTATTGTATAATTTGTGGGTGGTGTGATTACTTTCTGATTGTTTGTACTAATATTCTGATAAATATTTCTCTTCTGGCTGCCTGCACACTTTGGAATAAGTGACATTCAGGAATAATAATCAACTGGACTTTCAGGGGTTTTTTTGGTTCGTTTTTGCATGCTTCTGCTTGTGTGTGGCTAAAACACATGGCACATATATGGTTTCAATGTGCATACATTGTTGATGACCTTCCTGTTACTTTTTCCTCAATAACCACAGAAAATCCTCCACTTCCTGGCAAGAAGTAAGAATCTCATTAATTAATATATGTAATAATATTTTTCTAAGGAAATTTAAATATTGAAATTAATTTTGTACTCAGTATTTCACTTCTTTCTGAGCAAGTCAGCACATTGTTTTAAGAAACCTGCTCTGGTGGCCTTAGTATGCTTTTCACAGTCACAACAGCTAATATCTGAGCCAGACGTTGATTTTGAAGAATATCACAAAACTTGGAGGGTAAAAATATATATGGAAATTGTGCACTGACTGTCCTATAATGGCCTGAATCATTGTCTCATTTTATAGTTACTTGTGGTGGGTTGACCCTGGCTGGATGCCAGGTGCCCGCCAAAAGCTGCTTTATCACTCCCCTCCTCAGCTGGAGAGTTTGTGGATTGAGATGAGGACAGAGAGATTAATTACCATCACGGGAAAAACAGACTTCACTGGGGGAAATCAGTTTAGTTTATTACCAAATTAGGGTAGAGTAACGAGACATAAACCCCAAATCTTAAACACATCTTTTCACCACCCCTCCCTGCCTCCTGACTGATTTTCTCTGCCTTCTCCCCCTCAGTGGTGCAGGGGAATGGGGGTTACACTCAGTTCTTCACATGATGTCTCTACTGCTGCTTCTTCCTCAGAGGAGGACTCCTTGCAGTCTTCCCCTGCTCCATCGTGGGGTCCCTCCCCCTGGAGTCAGTCCTCCATGAACTTACGTGAGCCCTTCCCCTGGGCTGCAGGGGCACAGCTGTCTCACCGTGGTCTGCACCGCGGGCTGCAGGGGAATCTCAGCTCTGGCATCTGGAGCATCTTCTGCCCCTCCTGCACTGACCGTGGTGCCTGCGGAGTTGTTCCTCTCACACACTCTCACTCCACTCTCTGGCTGCAGTTGGCGTTGTGTGGTTTTTCCTCTTAAATACGTTATTCCAGAGGCTCTACCACCATCACTGATGGGCTCAGCCTTGAACAGTGGCCGGTCTGTCTTGGACCTGGCTGGCACTGGCTCCGTGGGACATGGTGGAATCTTCCAGCAGCTTCTCACAGAGCCACCTCTGTAGCTCCCCCACCACCAAAACCTTGCCATGCAAACGCAGTACAGGATTATAACTCCTATTTGCCAGGAGGAGTAAGCCTGTCTTCCACTCTCATTACTAAAGGGTTTTTGCTGTCTTGTTTTAGACACGAAATCGCTTTGAAGGAACAAGGTCAGAGGTAGAGGAGCTGATGAACAAGATCAGAAGAAATCCTCAGGAACATAAAAGAGCAAATCACTTCACAATGGAAGGCTACCTCTACGTACAGGAAAAAAGTAAGGTGTATTTTGTGTTCCATGGTGCCCATATTGTGCATACAGGCAAGTCTTATCTTTACAGGTAACAGGAAGATGCAAAGAATTTACAGTTGATTAAACAGAGTCATCGGAGTAAATGTTCAAAGTCTCTAACAGCATTGTTACTGTGGCTCATAAAAACAGTATGGAGCTGAAAGTGTTCTTAGTGACAGTTCTTAGTAAAGGTGACTGCATTCAGGGAAGTTTTATTTGACCAGAGAATGGATTTCATATTATTTTGAATCCCTTCCTAATGACCTCCTCTAGAACTGTCAAACATTTGTTGTCAGCCAACAACGTAAGTTGTCAAATTAGCCTCTGAAAATTGGGCTGGTTTAGTATGATGAAATTGAATGACATTTCCTTGATTCATTGATAGACTTTCATTACCTAATTGTGATGGTAGGGTCAAATAAAGCAGGCTATTTGTTAGGTAGCTGGTGTTAAAATTCTTGGTGTGAAGGTGCATGTCACACAAATCATATCCTGTCAACACTTCGAACAATTATAAATCTTTCTCACACTAGTAAAAAAGCCAAATAAGATGCAGAGCTCTTGTTGCTCAAGGAATGACAATTTATTGTAATTTATTTTATTTTTTAAATGTTTTACATAAATCATATTTTTAAGATGTTTGCCCTTACAGAAAAAAACGATTTATTTGCAGATCTGATTTTAGGAAAAGTAATGGAAGTGAGGAGATGCAAAGGGTCAGAATCCCAGTTTGAACAGTTAACATTATGGTGCAAATCTCAGCAATACTACATGCAGTAAGCTGGGCTCTTAAGTAAGTGTATTCAGTCTGGGGTGTTCACTGATTAAAAGTTAGGACTGAGTTTTGGTGTCCGTTGTGGTCAGACCTTAATAGATAGAGTGGAACTTGCAACAGAGATGTGTTAATCTGCACTTATTTAGCTTCAAGACACCAAGTGTAAATCTAGCTTTCTGTGTTCCACTAAATAGAGTTTCCAAGGGTTGTTTATTTTATAGGGAAAAATTACTTTTTCTGTAGTAGTGAGACAAAGTAATTCTTTCCATTTATCATTACGGATAAATGTGAAATACTACCTGTATCAGTTTTCAGAATAGTAAGCGCTGGTTAACATTTATATTATGTTGTATAATATTCCTAATTTGTACTTTTGCTTTAAATGCTGCCTTATTAGGAATTAAGTAGGAGTCTTAAGTATCATTTTAGAAAGCAGGAAAAGAAAACGCAGAAACTGGAAAAAGTACATACTGTGTATTGAATTTGTATTGTGTAGGGCCTGCTCCCTTCGGTTCCAGCTGGGTGAAGCACTACTGCATGTACAGGAAAGAGACAAAGAAGTTCTCCATGATCCCATTTGAACACAGATCAGGAGGGAAAGTTGTACGTAAATTTTTACGTTCTACTCTTACACTTGTATCAAGATCAGAGGATGTGTCAAGTACTTTCTACTCTCTTTGCCCCTTTTTTTCTTCTTTCCTCGTGCAATTCAGGCTGCCATTTAAGGCCATTAACCTAAAGTAGTGGATGGATTAATAGATAAGAATTCTGTCGACTTTCCAGTTGCTTCCTTTTGGAGGACATAGTACAGATAACATGCGGTGTTTCACCATTTGGAATCTGGTTTATCCAGGAGGCATTTAACTTATTGAAGTATAAATGAGCAAAATATAATAGACTTGGAAATTTCTTTATCACATGCTCCAGTTAGATTTTTCTTTTAGAGAGGTAAGCACTAGAAATGGGACTAGAAAAGTGGACTTTCATAGGAGGGTATAATCTGTACTGATAACTGAATGTAATTTCAGATATCTTTGATAGCATCTGAAATATTCAAGACCCAAGACTTTGTTGATCTTTAAAAGGCTTTAATTCCTACTGAAATAGGTGGGAATTGATCGCACGCAGCACCTTTAGAGATGACACATTGAATGAATGTATTAAGAGGGATGAAATGCATTTTGTTGTAAGGAAAAAAGGATATCTGAAGCTGGAAACTAATGCTTGAGTCAATATGCCTGTAAATGTAGCACCCTGCCCTGTCTTCAAATTTGGTTAGAAAATCATGTTGTTGGAATTTTATGAAGTTATTATATCCTATTAGTTTCAGCAGAGGAGAGATAGCTTTCATAATTTTGAGGACTGTGTGTATTTACAAATATATTGAATTTGGAAGAATCTTTCAAAAGCTTTGGAAAACCTGTTGGACTGAAAATTAGTGATATTTGGCTTCCTTAATCACTTCAGTACTTGTATGAATTTTTTCTCCTAATTTGCTCTGATTGTAATAAGCCATTTTAATTAATACAGTATGTAGGATGTGTCTAAGCATTCAGCATTCTAAAACACGAAGCCATTTCTGCTGTATTAAAAGATCTCCCAACTGGAAACCCACTCCTTCAGTGACAACTGTCTGTGTCTGGAGATGCTGAATAAGACAAGAAATAATTAAAATGTACGGTTAATCCTGATTAAATCTGGTACAACTCATGCAGAATTCACAGATGAGTTTATGTGATTCTTGGATAAAATAAGATCCTGGTGTTAGTTGGTCTTGCAGAAAGACTTGGTTCCCTAAGACACGTGCAGATAGTAAAGAACATTTATTTTGTTCCAGTTAGTGTAACAATAGCCTTTGCTATGGAAATCACTGTGTCTGACATAAAATGGGAAAAATCTCTTGTGCTCAGTGTGTGCTTATATCATAACAGCTGCAAAACCTTTACAGCAAAATATTTTTGTTAGTTTAACTTACTGTGGTACTGAGTCATTCTGTAAAGTACCAGCTAAACTGGATGCAGTATTTTTACATTTATGTCCCATAAATGACTAAAGGGTTTTTGTGTTATTGTGCAGAGAGGTGAATGGCAAACATGGGTGGATTCTTTTGCAAGTGTCAGTCTTCAGTATAGCTTTTGCTGTTATTCTAATATAAATTTACCCTACTTGGCTTGGATAGCTGGCTTACTGGAGCTTATGAAAACTTACAGAAAGTGGGTCAAGCTTATAAAAACTTTCTTTTCACAGGGTGATGAGGAGCTCTTCATCCTTACGTATTGTACCAAAAGAAATGCAGATACAATAGACAGGCGCTTCTGTTTTGACTTAGAAGCTTCAGACAGGTAAGCTCATGAAGCACACTAAGAAGAACTCTTCCTAAGTAGTAGTTAAAACTACTGTAAAATTACTGTTTTGTTTTCTTCTGATTTCTTCAATGCTCCTTCAGACTTCCAGTGGGAAATGTTCACTGGAGGAGCAGGCAGGCATTGCCCATGGCTCACTGGGTTTTCCCTCTGAGTGTAGCAGAAGCAGAGAGGAACTAAACTGATATGCAGACATTGCCTGAGCTCTCATTCAAGAAAAGCACAGAAAAAGTTAAGAGGAACTATTAAGAGTTGTTATCACAGTGAAGAAACATGGCTTAGACTGAAGTACATACAGCTGTAGTGAAAGACTGATTGCAGTAACAATTCACCTAGTCATGACCACACTGTATCACAATCCTGCTTTCCAAAATGATGTGTTGCTGAGGAGATATGCTGGATTTTCAGACTGAAAATCAGGTTATTGGGATTTTGAGGTTTTTTATGTCTGGTGTAATCATCCACTGCATCTTGAATGTTGTTGCCACTGTCTTTTTGAAGCACCACTTGTCGCTCTATTTCTAAGGAAAAGAATTGGTTTTAAACAGCGTTGTAGTCTTCCTTTGTTTTTGAAGGTGAGAGGGTACTCCAAATAAATATGCCTGTGGTAATGCTGCATTCTTTTGATGCAGATTGTGTTTGTGCAGAAATGGATCATGTCTAGAATTAAATGCTAGATATATATTAGTGGACTGTTACTGATTTTTTGCATCCACCCCCTGTGAGCTGTTTTTAATCTGTACGTTTGCTCCTTATACCAATTAACTACGTTCTCATTTATAACGTAGTACATCTTCAGGCTTTTGGGTTTTTTTCCACTCAAATGCTTAGTGCTTTCCTCTTCAAGTGCAGCGTGGCCAGTGCTGTCAGCCCCTCCCTGTCCTGTGACTGCCAATGGCCTGCAAATATGTCTATGATAAGGGTCACCTGCACAAACTTAGATCAGAGGCTGTGCTGAGCTGGTGTGGCCAGTGAGACTGGCCTGAGGCATGTCCGTTCCTATAATAACCAATGGGTAAAGGGATGTGAAACTACCCCTGCATCAGAAAAATTCTAGCTCACGTGGCAGATGACAAGATACTAATTTACAGCTCAGGTGATGCTTGTCATCAGTCTATAGCATGGTTTGAACTTGCATTTTTGACTCGAGGAGGATGTGGCTTAACTATTCTAACACTGCGTCCCAACAGCTTGAAAAGTAAAGATTTCTACTCCTGGCATCAGCTTGTCTTGGGTCAGTATATTAGTCAGTAGGGATAACGGATTTCAAACTGAGTCTGATAAAGTTGCTAAAAAGTAGAGTGAGAAATGTCAGTCTGTCCCCCTCTGTGTGTCATCTGCTCAATGGGGTATCTGGAGTTTATACAGAGATGGATGGAAAGCAGTGTTTCCTTGATCCTGCAAAACATTTTTTCATTCTCTTCTCTGGTAAAAGTGGGAAAAATCTGGTTCATCTTTCTGTCTAGGTATAATAGACACAACTGGTCCACTGCGACCTTGATATCAGACACTTTTAATAATATATGTGTGTAGTACTGAGATGTTCCCATGGAGATTAGTTCTGTGCTGCAGGCCATTAGCTTGTTTCCTTGGTATCAGTTCAGGGCACACTTATCCCTCAGCTTGTCCAGGTTAAAAAATAGCATACAGATTGACAGCTGGGCATGGAGTTTTCCTTGTTACTGTGCTTTGGAAGGAGGCAACGTCGTAAAATTTTAGGGGAGACTTTCTGGTAGCAAACATTAGGCCTTGTGTGTCTCGTGAGCATAATTTGGAGCTAGCTGAAAATTTGCATGTTTTTCTTTTAAAAGGAAAGCTGAGATTTTTTTTTTTTTTTCTTTAAATTCTGATACTTACAACTATGAGCTCTGAGGGTGCTAGGATCCTGGCCCAATCTCTGAGAAGTGATTTTTAAAAAAAATTTATTTATTTGTTTGTTTGTTTTCTGTTTCTAGTACTCTATGTTTAGTTGAAGGTGACTAGTGGTAATTGTAGAGAAGTTGAAGTCTCAAGGAGATCTACTACTTAGATTATAATATTTTCGAATACAGGACAAGAAGGGAAAGTTTTGTCTCCTTTGACTTTAATTTGAAATAAAATAGATAATACTTAATGCAGCATATTTCGAGTTTGATGTGTTGCTTCCAGGTGATAGTCTGATACCTTGACAATTGTGATTTACTGAAAAGAAAGAAAGTTTGGCTTGCATAAGGAAGACTAGTAAAAGAAAGTAGATAACAAGAAACAAAATTAGCATGGGGTGGGGGCCTTAAGTTAGTTTACTGCTGGTGTTTTTTTCCAACAAGTGCTTAGATTTGCACAGTTATGATGTTTGTAGGTCTGTGCTACCAGCAGACCCACTTCCACTGGAAAAAAGCTGGCATGGCTTGAGAACCTGCATTGCTTACTGTTATTGCTAATACCAATATTACCTTGGGTGGCGTTATTAAGCAAAAAAAACCCAAACCAACCCTGAGTTTTAGGACAATAGGCTTTTGCTTGTAGTTGGAAATAGAATTTGACAAGACTTTTTTAGTTGCTGGTTAATGCAGTTAACTCTCCGTTGTTGGTATATTTACAGGCCTGGAGTTCCTGTGACCATGCAGGCATTTTCTGAGGAAGACAGGAAGCTGTGGATGGAAGCCTTGGATGGAAAAGAAGCTGTAAGCATAATTTTTAAAATATTCTTTTATAGTGTAATGGAGAATTCTCTCACCCCCTGCTTGCTGATCCCCTTTTTACTTTAATAAACTGGGATTATGTAGTTTGCAAAATGATAGATTCAATGAATAAAGGATAAAAGTGAAATAAAACTCAGGAGAGATGAGTAACTTGGTAAATCTCGGTGTAGATAACTGCTAATGCTGATATGAGAGTTTTTCATTGTAATGACAGCATTGATTTTTATAAATGGTTTCCCATCACAATGGCAATACTGGTGTTGTAGAAAATGTCTAGTATAAGCATGTTCACTTAGTCTTATGCTGACATGCTGCATTCCAGTGGCAAAACTTGTGTGAGTGAATTACATGGCATTCTTATTTTATTTTTTTAAACTAGATCAAAAAAGTTCTTTTTAATGGGACTGAGGTTGTACTTGAATTTGCCTAATTTCTGCCTCACATGTGGAAATGGGTCTGAATTGTTGAATTGAAACACACTATTTATTTTTACAATCATAAATATATTGGTCTTGTGGGCCAGAAATAAGGGGGGTTTCTAGACAATGACACAGTTGTGTGTCTGTCCCCAGTAATCCCCAATCTAATGGGGATTTTAGCAGTAGGTTTTATTGACATCATTGTTACACAAATCTGGTTTCATTTGCAGAGGTGTTTATTACCATGACAAGTTGTCTGAGCTGGACTCCCCAGGAAGTTTACAACTTTTAGGAAAAAACTGGGACATAAGTCCCAGGATTCATCAAATTCCCGACAATTTCAGTGAGCTTGAAACTGTGGGAAATTAACCTGCAGAGGAACATGGGAACATGGAACACATAAATCACAATTAATTTCCATGGCTATAGGTAACATTGTTCTGGCCCCCAAGGAACTAAATTTGTTGAGAATTTTTTTAAACTTTCACTCCTTAAAAAGTCTGCTACTGCAATTATCTACTTTCTGAGAGAGCACAGACCTCTGGTCCTGCTGTTAGAGCTGGTGGTGGTGGTGCTATGTTCTAGCTGTAAACAGTTATATTTGTGCCTACTGAGCATTAAGATTCGTGAAAATCTTTAAAATAATTTCTGTCTTTTTCCTCTTTTTGTGTTAGCTGTTCATCAATTTGAATAGAACAAATGCAAAACGAGAGGGAAGTAAGTATTTGAATTAGCATTAAGGCTGATTTTGTTAACATTTTACAATTGAGAAGGGCAAAGGTAATTTTTTTTCTGTGGATCCAACTTAATTATTTTACTTTTAAATCTTGAGTTTTGAATATAATTTGTGGATTTTGTAATTAATGGGTTTTCACTGTAACTCACTTTAGTACATACGTAAGAATTGTAGGACTGGACATAAGCTGGAGGAACAGTCTGGTTGTTTTTGCCAATTTACTTCATGCCTGAAATTGATTCAAGGGTCAATTTGTATGTAAATGCATCACAATTTCTTAATCCAGATTGTGTGTACACATCTGTTAGAATGTGGAAGTATGGTTTTAAAAGCAATTGCAGCTGAATGTAAAGATCAGCAGAAAAGCTGAATGCTTGCATTTAGAATATAAACCAAAATATGGAAGTAGAAGAGACGGCTTTCTTCTGTTAGCAAAATATGTGAGTGAAGATAGGTATCCTTCTTTTATTATCTCACAATTTATGCTTGCTTTTTAAAAAACCTTTAAATTGCTGGTTAAAGCTGAATCCTGGTGTTATTAATAGAAATTTTCCACAGATTTGTCTTTTCATGGTGCAAGACCAGGTCCCCAGGAGCAAGAAGGCCAGATGTTTGGGGGAAGGGCAGTTTTGCAATATAAGCTTTTAAATGAAGTTTTGATGTGAAGAAAAAGAGTAAGATAGGAACAACAAAGGAACGCTGGAGCTCAGCTGTTGTCCTGTTAATGCATCTGCTTTCATGTAGTCAGATCATTAACTGCTGTGAAATGATATACATGTGTCCTGTATCTTTAGTGTGGGAATCTCTTTGGCTGAGGGTAGGACTCAGTAAAAGCCCTGCTGTTGATGATTATGTTTTTTCATCATAAGCACTTCCTTGTCCCATTTGGTGAACTCTCTCAGATGTTGTCGATGTTGCAGTAAGTACTGTTAAATTCCATTTTGCATCTGCCAACACATGTAACTAATCAGAGATCCCATTCTTCAAAGGATGCTGCTGTGAACAGATTCACTGAAGCCACTACCATCAGAATGAGCCTTTACTTGGGCTAGGCAGGGTTGTGAAGGAGAAAAGCAGCATTTCTCTAGAAAAAGTGATGTATTATTCCTGTTTCGGAATATTTGCAGTTTTGCCTCAAAAGTACTAGCTATATGATTAAGTCCAGCCTTATTTGCAGTGACAGACCTAATTGTAATGGTGCTTTAAAACTGTTTAAATCTTTTTTTCTTTTCCTTATAGGTGCACAGTTGGATAAGATAGGCTTCACCATCATCAAAAAGTGCATCAGTGCTGTTGAAACACGAGGTAATGCTCAACCCAGCCTGTTTGTGAAGAGGGTGAAGCAGCTAGTCTGCTCTGTGGAGAAGACCTGTGTGATAAAGTCTCCTGTAGATATCTGGAAAAGACTTTACCATGGAAGACGTTTCACTGGTTACACTGACCTGGGCAGGAGTCTGTCCAGTCTCACCCTTTTATGTGTGGCTTTCCCTCAAGAAATGGGTTTTCAAGCAGTGCTCACAAGTGGGGAATAGCACCCCTCTTGACAAAGGGAGCCAGTGTTTGTGCTCAGCATCTAAGAGAAACCTGTGTTTTGTAGGCAGCTCCTGTACCTTTGCTTTACTGTTGGAAAAGAGTAAGTCATTTTAGGATTCCATTTCTCTTTAGTCTCTTAAGACAGAAGAACAGGAGCTGAGCAGGCAAGTGACTAACAAAAAGTATTGAAGTACTTTTGGTGAGGTTAGTCTCACCCCAGAGACAAAGGTGCTGTCAGGATTACTGTTGCATGTACTCACTGTTGTACCTCCAGCACTGGTGATGGAAGAGGAAGGTCAGTGTGCAGACAGTATTGAAGAGGAACTTGGGATGGAGTGTGGCGAGGCTCTGCTGAAGGGTGAGGTGACTAGCCACTCTGAGGCTCGTTGTCTTGTGTTTGGTATTGTGTGGAGAACCTGCTTGTTTGGTTGTGGGGTTTTTTTGAAAAAGAGGTGAAGAGATGAAAATAGGTCATTGGTTACAGTGTATTTCTCAGTTTGTTAAAAGAGCTGTTGAAATTTCTCTGTGTGCATTTTGGTTTTCTCTCCTAAACTGTTGACCTTCCTTCCCACTCCCAAAGGGGACACTTAGAATTTTTCAGGAATTGTATCTTTTTTCTTTTTTTTTTCTAGAGATCTGGCATTGCACAGGGCAGGATACTTACATCTTTCTGTGTGTCACAGTCCAGCTTAAATGAAATAGCTGAACAGAAGAATGGGCTGTTCATGCTTGCTGTCACTGCAGCATCTACAGAGAGACAGTGTTTTCCACATATACACTTCCTATACAATATTAGTAGTAAGACCAAGAAGCCTTTGTGATACTGAAAATTTTGCATGTAAGCAGCAAGAAGTATGTGAAATCCTTTTTCTCTTAGACTTTTTTTTGCATCAGCTCTGTCTGATGCATTAAAGATGTTATTCCAGATTAGACCATATTCTATCTGGTGTTATTTTTGTTCATTCTGTTCTTTTGAATATTTTTCAGATAAGATTTGCCTGTCTCATCACTTTAAAATTTCAGTTACTGGCATTTACAATCTGAATATTTCAGCTGGGAAACATTGCAGATAAAGCTGGTGTGCTACAGATAAGTTGTCTTCACTGCAAAACCCTGCTTCAATATGGACTGGATCTTCTCTCTACAATGGATAAGGCAGATTTACTGAAAAGGGTAGCATGTGGTCATGTAATGAAAGGCTAGTTTAGGTCTACAGTACAGTGACTGGCTACCTTACAGTACCTCATGAACCCTGCTTACTATAAGCAGTGTGGTGTACACTATATTCTGGTTTATTTTTTATAACTGTGTTCAAATAGTTCTCTTCAAGTAGCTGAGTTGGGTTTTTTTTCCTTTCTCTGATACCCTGCAAAGAAAGTGAATCAAGAACACAGCTGTGGAAAAAGTGTGAAGGCTTTCTTCATGAAGTGGCTATTTGGAATTTTTTTTTTTTTTTTGTCTCAAAGCCGTGGATGGTAGGTTAAACTGAGTGGAGATTTAAGTTCACTCTGTCCTTTATGCCTTGCTTTAGGGGCATGTAAGGAAATGCAAAATATATAACTCTCTTGTTCAAGATAAGCTTTCATGGGTTACAAGCATGTCTCCCCATAGTGGGATCTGCCCTGAAGCCTACTTGGAAGAGAATTAAAGTTACCAAAGTCTTTGGAGACTTTGCAGCTTTGCTGTCCCTTTTACACAGCCTTTGTAAGACCTGCAGTCAATAGATTGCTTTGTGGTAATTACTACCGATGAGAAAGACTTGTGTCTAATAACTTTGTTTTGGAGAGTACTTAAGAAAGAAAATAAATCAGTGTTTGATGAATATATCTTTTCCTGGGGTTCCAAGAATATATTTAGGTGAGGTACTACCTTCCAGGAACTCAACAATCCCCTTAGGTCTATTTCAATCCACTTGATTTGTCCATTACATTTCAAGCAGTTGTTGATGATTTTCTGTTTACTGATTTTCTGAACTTAAGATTAACTGCATTTAGAAAACAAAGCAAACCAAGCAAACAAACCCCCCAAAACAAAGCAAAACCTCCCCTAAAGTACCTTCTGCTGATGTCTGCTGGGCTAAAGAAATGGAGGGCCAGGAGAGCATTCCGTTAATTGTCTCAAAAGAGTTTGGCCACATAGTTGTATGATGAGGAAAATCCCTCTTTTAGGCTGCAGAATTTTATACCTGTATTTGTTCTTAAAAACAATTTTTACTTGATAATTTTACTTTAATGATAACACATCAAAAGCAAGTTATATTCAGCAGAAGAAAACAGGACAGATGCTTCTTCAGAGACGGTGCTTGTGTGCCATGTTTTTATCCCTTTTAATCATAATGGGTGTGAGGTTGGCGTGGGTGGAAAGAGAGGACAGTCTAGTGTGGGTGGAAACTGAGAATAGTCTTGTCATGTCACAGCAGAAGTAGTCTGGTATTCAGAGAGAGAAGAGCATAACAGAGATATTGAACATAAACTTGTCAATGGCTGGATAATTTTTTCTCAGTTATGTTCCCTTTTATAAAGGCAAGAAGGAAATTATTTGCTCTGAATGAACAGAAGCATCAAAAGCAGTGTCTTGGTTAAAATGCATGTGAGCTTCTGATTCAGCATTGCCTTACGAGACATTGGCTGTGCTTCACCTGGTAGGAGATGCTGAGACATCAGGACATGCATCCCGTCTCACGTACCAAGCACCTTGCTGGTTGGATGTGCACCTGTGTTTTGTCTTGGAGAAAGCATTTTGGGATTCTGTTTGGAGTATTTTGTTTATAAGTCTCTACTGTGAATAACAGAACAGGGTAGATGTTTACAGAAATGTCCAAGAGCTGTTTGCTCCACTGGTAAAGACTCTGTGCCTGTTTTTGTGTGCAAGTAGTTGGCATCCCCCTTCTGAGGGGATGTGATAGGTAAAGTGTTTTCCTGAGTAGTGTTTGTCTTGAGTTCAGAACTACCAGAGCTGCTAATGTGAGCTGCAGAGAGAGATGGCAGCATTGAGCTGCGTGTCCAGGCCGGCTGCTCCTCAGACAGAAAGTACGTGGTGAGGAGGGAGTAGAAAACCTTTTCAAGTAACAAAAAAAACCTGGCATTACCTTGAATTTAGAGTGTCACTTGTATGGCTGTTTCTGTGCTATGGATTTTGATATAAAAAGTTGTATTTGCAGCTATGTTACAAGTCTGTGTCAGCCTCACGTACAGCGCCAGTCACAAAGTAAATTTGCCTACTATGTACCTTGCTTACAGTAGTATAAATTACTATTTTGCTTACAATACCTTATATTTCTAAGCATGTATCACAAACTGTGCACCTGTGCCAAATCCTGGCATCAGGCAGCCAAACATCTTGAGATAATGTAAATATGAAGGAAGTTATGTTGCGGAGCTGCACCGCTCCAAGTTGCCAATAGTGGTTGAGCCGGCAGACACAGCGTCTGAACCCTTCAGCATTTCAAGTCAGTGGTAAGCTATTCCTTGCAATGAGTCATCTTGTCAATTGTGTTCTGTAAATGCCAAGCATTATCGGTGTTGGATGTGCTGAAGATCTGAAATGCGCAGATTAAATCAGAAATAGGACTGTCTCAAACCAGGTTTGTATATTTTAAATAAAACATCATTTGAAAGTATGTTTAAAGGTATCATCTACAACTGTGTTGAAATATTAATGCCTCTTCGCACTCCTTGATGTCTGCTAGCAATTAGCTGTGCTTTTTTCAGGTTGATGAATTTGAAGCCGATCAATTATCTGATAATCTCTATCACAGACACATTATTATTGCTGGAGGATTGTCTTAGTTTCAATTCTGCCGTTATTCAGAGATTTCTTAGTATCATGTCTGTGTTAATACTGAGCAGTAGTTTTTGTGGTTTGACCTTAATTATTTTTAATCCTGTAAATGTATGTTTGGGGTCAGCACTGTTAGTTCCCCCCAGTTTTAATGTTAGAAGCACAGGAAGTCACAAATCAACTTCCTAGATAAGCAAAAGCTGAGTGTGACAGTATTTCTTCAGCTTTTTAGCATCTTGCAGAAGGCTTGTTCTGTGGTACTAAAAGTAGTAGAGGACATTGTATAAAAAAAAAGTGTGATGCATTTTGGCAAAGCATTGAAAAGCTTGGTGTTAGTTTGGTACTAGAATTTTCCTGGACACCTCTGAGAAGTTTGAAGCAAAAAGTAATTACTGCTCTTAGGACAGATTTCTAATGCATCCTTGTTTGGAGTATATCAAGGACTATGTTGTTACAGGGTTTTTTTAGTTTCTCTAAGTGGTATATAGCATGCTATCACAGTTGTTCTAGGGATCATTGGAAAACTTACTTGGTTAGGTTGATAACTTCATATTTTGAGGAGAACAGTGTTGTGGGAACATAGCTGGTGTTTTGGGTTTTTTTAGTTTGTTTTTAAGTTCATTATTTTGTGCATAGCTAAACTGTGAGCATAATCTAGAGTTTTTTGATGACCACAGATAGAATAAAGGAGTTCTACCTTATTGTGTTAATCTGAGCCAACTCTGAACATGACATCTACCTTCAGGCTCAGCACCATTCCAGTAGTGCCTGCATCCTGGGGAGGGAAAAGGGCCAGTTTTGCCCAGGTGGAGCAACCAAGGGAAGTAGCAGCTGCAGCTGTAGCCTTTCAGCTCCCTGCTGGGACAGAGGAAGGAGAAGTGCTAACAGGGAGGAGTTCAGCAGCCTCAAGGATCTGGGATGGCTGAGGAGGCTGCAGACGGTGTGAGGAAGAGGAGCGGGTGAGAGAAGAGGGAAAAGATGCGGCAAGGCTAGGCAGGAGTATGAGGAGGAGGTAGAAAATGCCAAGTTCTCTCCACCATATTGAGAATTATTGCTGTGTATTATGGCTGTGTCTGACAGTAATTCATTAAATGGCTAATGATTTTTACATACTTCATCTAATATTTATTTGGGAAGAAACTTTTTCTCATATGACTGGTTTTAATTTTCCTTCTCTGGGTTGGAACAGCTTGGTATTGAAGCTGGGAATTCTCCACAATTCTTCCTTTGTTGGAGGATGTTTTGAATAAGAATACCACATAATCTGTTTTTTGAAAAGATTTCCTTGGAGTAGAAACACAGGTATTTTGTGGCATTTCTACTCTTGCAGGCCATTGTGATTATGAAGGTAGATTCTGTTTGTAGATGGCTGTTTATTATGAGGCCTCTCAAACATCTGTCTCAGCTTTGGGACTGTAATATTTTACCTTCCACTATGGGTTTTGAAACAATGCAGCAGACAAAGACATACCTTATTTTGCCCTTTTTCTTCCCTGCCCCTTCTCTCCCTCCTATTTTCCTTCAATTTATATTCATAGTTTTACTTCCCTGGGGATAAAACTGGGTATCGTAAAGGAACGCAAAAGCAGGGGAAGAAAAGGAGCAGCAAAGTGAATGTGTGCAAGAGGACAGAAGGGCACAGAGGAGTGACAGCAAAGTGCCCCTGTGTCCATAGAGAATACGGGTTGAAGACTGGAAATACTGTGGTAGTTATGGCTGCTCTGTTCATCCCTAGCAAAACTGCTTTCAGTAACTTTTGGTTGTGCCTCTGGATGTAGCTACTACGTGGACCACAGTGGATTGGAATGAGGCCTCATATCTCAAATAGAAAGCATTTACAAACTTGAAAAAATACTGGTTTTGAGGGCTGGGAATAGGCTCAAGTTGTTCATCCAGGCTGTTTTTGTTGCCACATATTGGGAGGAAAAAAAGCAACATCAAATTTATTAAAGAAATCTTAATTTGGCATTTGTTGGTTCAGTTCTTGCATTATTAGAATGTGGATGTTGGTGTATCCAAAATGTAATTTAAGAAATAGGCAGTGGTTTATTAATTAATTTATTTATTTTCAAGCAAAGGTTTGTCCCTGTATGCTTCTCCCAGTTTCAGGAATGGAATTGAGGTACATGAACCCTTTATCAAAACTCACCATGAACTTATCTTAAAAACACAGAGTAACAAAAGAATTCTTGTAATACTTTATTTATAATGTTGTTCTCAGGACTGTTAATACTATGTAGTCTGTCTGTCTTTGAAGAGAATTTGTTCCCCAGGGGAAAAATCTTAATGCGAAATCTGACTGTGGTTGATCTCATGCTTTTTGTTTTGTTTTGTTTTTTCACATAATAGGTATAAATGACCAAGGATTGTACAGAGTTGTGGGGGTGAGTTCAAAGGTCCAGAGACTTCTGAGTTTGTTGATGGGTATGCCTCTATTTTACCAATACTTTTTCAATATTTTATTTCATGCTGTTTTACTGTCAATGTTTAGTCTTTAAAGCCTCTGCCAGTAGTTTGCTCTAGTCCATGCTAATAATCACCATATCACTGCAAGTTCCCCTACTTTAGAAAGACCCAGATTAGTTGGTAGGAATAAACTAAGAACTGCTATGGGACTTGTAGGAGCAAATAATGTGCTTTGTGCAAAGTTGGTGAAAGTGGGATTAAAGCAGCCTAAGCAGAAGGCTCTGATCAGAGAATTCAAAATACCAAATTCAAGAAAGTTTGAAGCTGGTTGCTTCATTGTTTGAAGTTTCCACCTTCCTTCTCCCTTGTCTAGAATGTACAAGTGTACACGCCCATTTGTGTCTTTAGTTAATCACTGTGCAAAATAAGACATTTAGTTGAAGCCTACTGTCAAAGAGCTATTTGGTTTAAGAGGAGGAATATGATATATGTATTAATAATAACTATGTGTCAAGGCAAGAGACAGATGGAGAAAGGATTTGTTTTTATAAACTTAGTTGTATAGCTCTTATATGTGGGTAACATCTTAGGCTGTTTTATACCTAGTTAGCTAAAATAATTCTCAGAAACTTT
This sequence comes from Atrichornis clamosus, assembly GCA_013400975.1. Classification (NCBI taxonomy): domain Eukaryota; kingdom Metazoa; phylum Chordata; class Aves; order Passeriformes; family Menuridae; genus Atrichornis; species Atrichornis clamosus. The sequence continues at coordinate 117,465 of WBMZ01009953.1, forward strand.
TTTCTCCTTTTTCTTCCTGGAAATTTTGATGCATCTTTAATTCCAGTGACTGTAGTTCTCTTGCTACTCTGCTGTCCCTGATGGGGGGGGAAAAAAGAGAAATATTGGCACCTGGGTGAAATCCCTCATCTGCCTGATATCCCTCACCAAAGTAGTGGCCATGACTGCAAAATGTGCCGTGTTTCCCCATTTCTTGTCCTGAGCACTGACAGTACATGAAGTCAGACAAGACCACTGGGATTAGTTCATTTTTATAGAGCTTCCAAACCTGTCACTTGACAGCAAAGGTCTGATTCTCAGGGATTCATTGGTATGCAAAGAAGCTTGTTTGCAGTTTGCACCAGGCTCTTCTCCAGAACCATGCATGCTCCATCTGTGCTGATAACACAGTGTTCTTTGGCACTGCAAACTGAAGGAAGCCAGAAAGTGAATTCATTTCATTACCCCAGACATTATGTGAATGACAAAGCGCTTTTATATTATATGCTGCTGTCAGTTCAGTGCCACCTGTAAGACTTTTTCTTTTCCTTCCTTTATTTTTTCAAACAGGCTGTCTCTTCAGAAACGATGAGACATCTTGAGGCTTGAGGACCTGCATGTCATATCAATCTGTCATAATGACCTTGCTAAATATTAATTTATGATGTCTTACTTTAATCAATATTAACAGCACCCTGAAGTACTCCATTAGTAAACCTTTAAAGTATTATAGAAAAAAAGGCTCTTCTTGGAAATATGAACTGGGATTAATAAAAATGACTGATCTATAACAGATTCTCATAGTTGTTTATCTGTGTTGGGGTTAGCCTCAGTAAACAATAACCATCTTTAGCCATTGACCATGGGAAGAATGATGTGCTGTCACTCAGTCTAGATGAAATGCATTTGATATCACAAGATGCTTTTCAGTTTTGTACTTGCTGGCTTAGCTTGGGCGTGCAGGTCTGGAAGGCAGATTTTCCTTCTTGCCATTATTGGTATCCAAATTAAATAGACTCAGGTTGCCAGTGGTTCAGTAGCAGCTGGAAGAGTTTACTGCGGATTCCAGCATCTGCTTTTAGTTACTTTTTAAAATCAGAAACACTTTTTGTCGTTCCCAAAATTCGTATATTTATTTGACATAGGAAGAAGACAATGGTATCAAGATTAGGCAAAATACCGAACAGGAAAAAGTTAGGGTGCAAGCAGGTGCTCTTTTCTGATGATTTGTTGAAAGTGATCCTATCTGTGCTCTTTATCTGTCTGTCCTCAGAGGAGAACAAAGAGGGGTTTTTTTTTGATATACAGTGGTACAGAGAATTTAAAATGTCTGATTAATCTTTAATCCTTTGTCTCTGGGCATACTCTTAGATACCCTTTTATATGAAAGATTTTTCAGAATCATAAAAACCTCATATTAACTTTCTGTATTTTAAAATGTTAGATAAGATTTCAAAGTATTTTAAGCTACCTATCATTGACCATGAGGTTCACAGTTGGAAAGGCCCGATACGAAAAAGGAGTCTTCTAAATGGTAACCAGGAACATAATAGCATGTAGTTTTGTCTCTTTTTCGGGATATTTTCTACAGAATTTTGGAAAGTACACTGAGAGTCTGAGAAGACCAGTATATGCTTTTCTAGTACTACGAATGCATAGATTTTCATCTGTAATGCAAAAATCTAGTGGAGCCAAGTCTTCTACAAAATAAGGCTCAGCAATTACAATTCTACTTATTTTAAAAAAAGTTAATTTCACCATTAACTTAGTCCATGAAGTTACCTGTAACTGGCATTGTGCTATAGTGATCTATTTTGCAGCAATAATCTTGTTTAAAGTGAGGCATTTGGTAAGGAAAACACTCTTTCCCTTTTAAGGGAAAATGTTAAATTAACCAGATACCTCATTGTAAAGAGGGATTGAGTGAGAGTTAGAACTTGCAATGTTATGGAAAGCTGTTACAAGCACTGCAGTGTGAGTTGTCAGCCATCAGGAGTCTCAGTTCTGGAAATGTGTCAGGGCCCAGTTCCTGTTTCATCGATGATCTGTGTTATAGATCTGATGTGGCTCATTTCCCACACGCAGCCTACATAGATTTTGTACAAACCACTGCACAGATCAGCTTTCAGATGGACCAGTGCTTGTGGGAAGCGACTGCTGAGGACTTGCAGTTTCTACTGATGAGTTCAGGTTTGATTTCTGATACTTTCTGGTGTGAAAAATACCAGCTATTACATGAAGGAAGCTTTCAGGTACTTCTGCCATCCCAAAACTAGCAGGTTTCCAAGCAATTACACTGAATTCCCTGTTATTTTATAAACAGTAGATGACAGTAGGCACACATACCTACAGTGGGCATATTGCATATGAAAGCAGAGAGAGTCTCCTTCTAACCAGCTTTAGTGAACTGGACTGTTTTTATAAACTCTGGCTCCCTTATTGTCAGAAAGATTTGCATAGCATTTAGAGCTGATCTGTCAAAAGCTGTTCCATAAATGTGCACGGTTACTTTTATATGCAGAAAGTTGCCCTCCAGTGACAGTGGCTGCTGTGTGAACAAGTGACACGAAATCTAGTAGAGTCATTTCTCTAAAATCTGGTTGAAGTTCCAATTCTTACAATGGTCTGGGATGTTTGAAGTAGAGGGAAAAACAGCAGGAGTAGTGAAATGCATTGTGTGGTGGGGCACAGAGCTGTGTAGGGTAACTCAAACCAAAAGTGAAGGAATTGTCTTTAAGTTTGGATGGCTTCTACAGTGAAACTGGGGAGCCTGGGGGTTGGTAGCAGGGCTGATTTTTTTTTTTTTCTTTTTTCTCCTCCAAGAGATAATGAAATGTTTCAACAATACCTTCTATTTTTTATTTTAAGAGGCTCGCTTTGGAATTCAGACGTTTGTTGTTTTCCTCCCAAAATTCATCAACAAATTTCCATGAACAGAGTGCATACTCTGAATGTAAAGGAGCTTGATAATTATGAAGCAGCTATTTAAAACCTGGGTATTACATAGTGGTTTAGTAACAAAACCCCCATAGATTTTGCTAGTTTCTGATGTGATGGCAGTTTATATTTAATTAATTCAGGAGACAGGTTTTCTTCTCAAAAAAGATAATTTGAACATGGAAACAGCTAGCATGCTAAAAAGAGGAAAAAAGGAGCTTATTCCTGAGACAATCTTGAGTATTTTGGGTGGTGGTTGGCTGGTAACAGTTTGCTAGAAAATGTTATCTGACCTGTATTTTAAAATGAGATTTAAATAATTGATATAATGAGGGAGAATATTCAGTTACAGAAATAATTGCTTGGCACAGCTTTTAGAACAAAATTATTTAGTCCCAGTAAAAGGACTGCACCTTTAATCAGGGATCCTAATTTGATTTTTTAAATGTGTCTGTCGTTTGTCTGACAAGCCAAGTAACAAATGAATTCTGAATTGTATGAACTGGTCAACACGTAATCTGTGTCAGCCACTGCTGTTCACTGTGGTGACTGACGGAAACGTGGAGCCGTAAATAATAACAGGAGCTCAAGCGCCTGAACTCAGCAAATGCACTGGGCTGGTCTGGCCCTGTACATGTGACCTTCTTGTGTCAGCTAGCTATGGCTTCCTGTTTTGAGGCCAAGAGAGGGGTTTTTTTTGATTGCAGAACATTCCAGTGTGCTGTGTTGTTTTCTTATCTTCCGCCGAAAACTCTTTAACCTGATGGGTCAATCAAATAAACCTTTTGGCTTGATCTGCCGTGTTCCATGACTCTACCAACTAACCTGGCAGAAGATGAGAGTTCTGTGAACCTGACAAATGGGCAACATACAAACAATACAAACAAGTAAGGGTTTTTTTTCTGGTGGCTAAAACCAATCAAGTAAGGGAAACATTCAGCGATGACTCCTTTTTCTACTTTGGAACCACCTCTTAAAGGTTTTCACACAGTAAAAAGGGTCACACTGCACTTTGGCTGTTCTCATCAACAGTTTACAAGCAAAACTAGGGACAGAATTTATCGGTGTATTTGCACTCTAAATGAGAAAGAAAAGAGTAAACGAGAAATTGTTCTTAGAGGGCCTTTTTTTTTTTAACCGTTTTTGCACATCTTTCAGTGTTTGTGTACATCTCTCTGTTTAATTAGAGGTGTGAAAATTTCAATTGCTATAGGGATCTTTTTACATGAGGGCGATTTTTAATCCTTCATTAAAGAAAAAACATAGCAGTACGTAGTTTTAAAAGCAAAATATGAAAATGGAATTTATAAGCAGGTTTGGGTATTTTTTCTTCATATTACCTAATAATAAAGAGGATGTACTAGTTCTGTGTTCATGTGAGGAAATACATAGTGGTCAAATTCAATGTGTTGCTGTTCATGTAGGGCATACTGATTTAGAATTCCCTTTTTTCATGTCCCTTTTCTCTTTCTGATTATTTTCTAGATTCAAAAACCTGTAATGAAGTTGATCTGGAAAACTCTGTAGATTGGGAAGTGAAGACAATTACTAGTGCTATGAAACAATATCTGCGGTAAGGCTATCTCATTTATTTATTTTTTTCAACTATAAATTCTTATTCTAATTCTCCTATGCAGTCTGTTAAGCTACACTACTTACTTTTGCTGTGTTTTAAAATAGGAGCTCATTTTATGCAAATCCCATGTTTATTATTTGTCTTGGGTAAAGCAAAATAATTTAACAACGCTAATATTCACATTCATATGAAATGAGCCCCAAAACACTTCTGCATAAGACACATAAGCATTTCACTGATGGTTCAGAAACTCGAATTGTTAGTAAACTTGCTGAGACTCATCACTGAAAATTAGCTAAGACTGTTAAAATTTGTTGCGTCTTTGTGTTTCAGTATGGTAGAATGAAAAGGAAAAAGATTGTGAAATTTTTAATAATTTCCTCTTTTTCTGACCCCTGCTCTGACGTTCTTTGTGCAATCGTAATAATGTTTTGAGTGTTAAATAAGGATTTTTAAATATGTTTTTTATTCAAATGGTTTTGCCAATTCCTGGTGAAGTTACTTTACTAAATTGCCTAAGAATAGAAAATGTAGAACTTTTGTGTATCTCTTGTACTGTAACACAAACGCAGCATTTTTAATCTGCTATTTTTATTAAATAAAATATTGCTACAACCACTATCAATGTGTGCTGCAGAGCTATTATAACGATATAAGTCTTACAGAGTGTAGAAAAGAATTTTAAAAAAGGAAAGAAGTGTACTTTATGAAGTATTTCTCTCCTACAGTATCTCCCAACTCAGTGTTTGCTCCAATATTTCATAAGCATCAGTAAAAGTCAGTTTTAATAAGTGTCTTTAACTCTGATGGTGGTGGTTGTTGTTATACTATGATGACGATGTTAAAGGCTTTAAGTCTTATTTCCATTATTTGGTACATTTTTCATTGATGACTAAGGTTTTCAATTTCACTTCCATTTGAAATGCTTTAGAATTTTCATTTGTGGATGGCTGCTGTTCAGTGACCTTAACTGTTTTAGGAGTCTTAGTGTCTTTCCAGTAAGGCACTGAGTTGTGATTCTTAGTATTTTAAGAATATTAATGAAGAATTATTAGCACAGTATAGGTATAAAATCTTCATCAGAGAAAAATCTCGGTGTTGTAATTGGGAGAGGTACCTTATGATAGACTGGAGGCATCACTTCAGCTCATGGAAGGTGAGTGGATGCATTTAGTCTCATTTTTATGATAATACCAAGTTTTCCATTTGTGCAAGAAATCCTTGAATTCAAGGGCCTCTGTAACAATGGTTGCTTCCAGTTTGAGGATTATGCTCCTGCATGTTGAGAAGGTTTTCTGCTTAGAGTAAATACAGATAGAAGAGAATATAGTTAAGTTTATTATGTCATCCTTGTTTTACAGAAGCCTTCCAGAGCCCCTGATGACATATGAGTTGCATGGAGAATTCATCGTTCCTGCCAGTAAGTACATGACTGCAGTTCAAATAGAAACCTTTTGTTGTAGTGCTGTTGTGACCTTAGGAGCAACTCTGCAAATGCAATTTCAGAAAAATGCTTCATCTCGGTAAAAATACAGGAACAAGAAATAATAAATGATTTAAAATTAAGTATGTTTGGATCAGTATTCAGTTCTAGTATGTGTCACAGATAATGTGGCTGCAGAGTGCAGTTTTTACTTTTATGGAAAAACTTCTGGATAGACTTTGTAAACAATTACTCTTCTTATCTTAATGGTATAACGATAAACATCGACTTAATCTGTGATTTTTAATTTTTTGCCTTCCATGTGTAAAGAGTATGAAGCTTAGGAAAAGAAAATGCACGAATTTGAGCTCATTTGAGTCCTTACAGCACAGCTGCCTGACCCTTGTTTTCAGTGCCTTGTTAGCTCTGTGTCCGGGCTGGCTTGCATGTTCCTCGTGTATTAGAAGAAAGGAAAGAGCCGGCCAGATTACAGTGTGGCAGTTCAAATACAGGCTTGGAGAAGACACAGCAGCATTTGTAGCTCAGTCGTATGGTATCTAGTGTACATGGAATTTTTTTGGAAGAGGATAGAGGGAAACTGTGTAAGAAAATTTTTGGCAAAGTATCAAACAGATATTTAGCTGATTTTTCTTTCCAGCCTGTAGCACTTCTGGCAAACTGTGGAAAGCAAAATTAAAATAAACTCTGAGACAATTGTTTTATCATCTTCAGATTGCTATAATGACTTTCCAGGACTGCAGAACATGTTTGCTTGTAGTCCTTAATTCAAAATGAGAATTAGCTCAGGAAATGCCTTGCCAAAGCACATGCTAGAAGGCAAGTGCTTAAACAAAATTCAACATCCTTACCTACGTGATGAGTCTTCACGTTTGTATTGGAAAGTGTTAAAATAATTTCTTGACTTAATGAAGTTTTGCCAGCAGTTTCTCACTTTATTTTTCTTTCACTATTTTACAGTCTCTTTCAGTAAAGGAATTCAGTTGAAGTTAGATGTTTTAGACAGCACATAAGTAGAAAACAATTTTTTAGAGCAGTTGATTCTGGGGAGGGAAATTTAATCAACATTGCATATCAGTTACGGAATACTTAAAAATAGGTAGTCAATGTTGTTTCCTATGTTGGCTATAAAAAACCAGCAATGCTGGAAATAGTAAGGAATATCCTTTTCCCTGAAACTATTGGAGGAGGAGCCAAAATTAGAAGGTTCTCCCTTCAATTTTGTTTTCTTTATACTTACCAGTATATATTGAAAATATATCAGCTTTGACTGTATCTTCTGATTAAGTTGCTTAGCCATTCTTTAATTAGTGTTTGTGATTTCATATGTACACAGAATAGCTTCACTTTAAAGAAGATCTATGTTTTTCTATGAGAATTTTGATTAGCACACTAGAAGTTAAATGTTTTGCTTTTTGGTAGCCTTTTTTTTTGTGAAATCTGTTCACTGCAAAAAAAAAAAAAAATACAGCCCTAAAATGTGTATCAGTATGCAAAGAAAAAAAATCTGAAGCAACATACACCGAAGAAATATGGTTGTATTTTATATGAAATATACTTAGCAAAGTTGCCTCAGAGTAAAATGGGACCTGATCAGGGGTCCTCATGTCAAAACCTCTTGCATGCAAAATAGGTTCTAAATTTTTCTGTACCTACTAGAAAATACTATTATAGGCAGTAGAAATACTTCAATTCTTCTCATTATAACCACTACTAAGAGGTAATTTTGTGATTTAATGCAACTTTGAAAAATAGGAAGATGGCTAATTTTCATCTTTTACAGATTCTTGTTTTCATCTCTCTCTGTCGGGGCCACAGTTATTCAATTCAACATGCAACAGCCAAAAATAAAAAGCTCTTTGCTTATTTTTACTTTATTTGTGTGCTGTACTAGAGATGCCATTGTCATTCAGAGCCTTTGCTGTAGTAATCTCAGTAGGGTTTTTTGCGTGTCTGTTCTTCTGTGTCTTCAGAGGTCATTAGATTTTCTAAGCATATAAATCTGCATATGTTAACTTGTGCAGTTTCCAATGCAGGGCAGCATAAATGCAGTGTCATTAGCTGCACAGTACCAACAAAACTGAATTCTAATCATGAGGACAATCAGTTCATGATGCTGAAATGTAAAGCAGTACAGTTCCTCTCTGTGGCACCCAGTAACATCGCTCCTCACCTTGCAGTGTATTTGTAAGCTGATGAGTCCAATGCAGCAAAACAATAACTGCACCTGTCAGTTTTTAAAAATAGATGAACAAAGGCATCCTTTTGCAGGTGGATTGAAAGATGAGTTCTCAAAATAAGCAAATAAGTTGATAATTCTAGAACAATATTACTTGTGAAAACAAAGCACATATGTTCAGTGTTGCTAAGTTTGGAGATACATAAGTGGTGAAGCAAAGTGCGTGCAGTATGTTTCCATGCAGGGGTGGGAGGAGGCTTGTGTTTCTGTGGATTTTATTTTTATTCTTATTTCTATGTCCCACAGAAAGTGGGAGTCCTGAATCTCGAGTTAATGCTGTTCACTTCTTGGTCCACAAACTCCCAGAAAAGAACAAAGAGATGCTGGAAATTTTGGTGAAACATTTAGCGAAGTAAGTGCTGTGACCTGCTTTCCTACCTTGTCAGAATTCTTGTCTTCACCTTTGTTTAACTTCAAAGGGCCTCAGTGCAGTGTGGCTGGAGCTGAAGCCCATCTCGATGCTGTCATCCCCAGGGCCAAGAAGCAAACGTGCAAAAGCAGACAAGGCGTTTGACTCACGCTGTGCATATTTTGGCGGGAAAGGCAGAAATCTAAGACGTTAATGAAGCCATAGAAGTATTTATTTTAGCAGTCCTGCCAGCAGCCGAGGGTTTGATTGAAGTGAGAAGGGGAACATTATACTTTCTTTTTGCAAATTCTGGCAAAGTGAATAGTGGAGATCTGTTAGCAAATTTAAGTTGGTTTCACACTTGCCCTGGTCCAAGGCTAAGTGCATTTTATATATTTAAGTTCAGTAAGAGACTGGTTTTGTTTTTAAATTGCCAGTGGAAGAATGGCTTTTCAGTTTTCCAGAGTTTAGTAAGACTTCATTTGAAGAAACTTTGCACAAAACAAACTTCTAAAACATAGGTTAAGGATATGTAATGTTTTCATTTGTAGACTGCAGTTTCCAACAGTAATGGAAATTTTTCATAACCCATTTCCTGTTTTTTCCTTCAATTCTTTTCAAAAAGTGTTTCGAAGCATGCCAAGAGGAATCTAATGACTGTGGCAAACCTAGGGGTAGTATTTGGACCAACCTTAATGAGGCCACAGGAAGAAACTGTAGCAGCCATCATGGACCTGAAGTTTCAGAATATCGTTGTTGAAATCCTGATAGAAAATCACGATAAGGTAAGTTTTGCTACATCTTCATATGTTTTGAGCATTGTCTAAAACAATCTGCTAGCCTTATTGGGGTTAAGTATGGAATTAAGCATGATATTGCAAATAGCTTAATTCTAAACAAAATCCTCTATACACTGTACGCTTTTGGTTATTTATACTTGATAATTATTCCTGTTCATAGGTGAACTGACATTTCATAATGCATCTTTCCTGGCAGTGTTTCTGTGTGTATAGTACACCAGTAGATTTACATTATGATATTTGCACTTGGTTTTTTTCTGAGCAAAAGTGATGCAAAACTTGAAAAGAAAAAGCCCAGACTCAGTCTTTAGCTCTTCCGTTAAGTACTTTGACCAGGGTCTGAATTCATTGTTTTATGTCTTCATTTTATCTCAGAGTTCACAGAGTAAAAAGAAGATTTTACTATACCCTGAATTTTATGTGTAAAAAAACATTATTAGAGCGCCAGGTATTAATATTTCCTTTGTTTTCAGCTGAATGTGTGTTATTTTAAGCCCTTCTTTTTGAAGTAATGCTGAAAATAGAAGTTGTTGTTGCTGTTGTTGTAGCAGTTGCCCATTACACGTACAAGGTACTGTCCAGAATATCACTGCATGTAATCTGAGATCTGAAATTAAAAATAAAAATAATAAAAAAGTCTTTTAATGGTCTCTTTATTTGGGCACTCCTTTGGGAGTCCCTCATGTCAAAGCTGACTTCTGTAAATGGATATTTGAGGTACTTTGTACTGGGAGGTGGACAGCATCTCCCTCACTGTCAAAAAAAGTGCTTTGGAAAAATCCCAAGATGTGCTTTTTCCTCTCTCCTTTCTTAAGCACTCTGAGCACTGAAACTGTGATTTCCTTTAAAGGTTAACAGTGTTGAAATTGGCTGTTTAAGTCAAGTGTTATCTAGTCTAAATAATACATGTCTCAGGTTTTTCTAACAATGTAATTACGCACCCTCCCTGATTGATCCAGGCTGGGCAAAGCTTCTGTTGGCATAGCTGTGTCCGCACGGTGGGTTTTGTTGGCTTAGTTGACTTAGGGTGTAATGCTGTCCTCACACGCACGTTGAGCAGATATGGTATTGTTCTGCTGGAAAAGTACTGGGCTGCACATGTGGCTCCACTTCTAAGCAGTAAATATTCCGAGAGCCGTAAGCCACGGTAATAATTTTGGACCTTAGAAATGAAAGTAAACCTTGCAGTGAGCTCATGATTTTAAAGCTATTGCGGGGAACACACAAATTAAAGAAAATTGAGAGTGAGTGAGGAGAGCCAGGGTGTTTTAATAACATTGGGAGGTTGAGTTATATTTATTCAAATCACTAGATCACCACGGATTAGCACCATCCTATTCTTGTGCCAGCTCAGTCACATGTCTTTAAAAACTGGACATCAGTTTTACATTTGAGACATTAGTGGCCTTTCTTACTCCTCTGAAAATGTAGAGAAACGAGGAATGGAAAGTACATCAATATAATACTGCATCATTTTCCATCATTCCTTGGTTTTATGCCTTCTTTAGAAGGGTAGAAGGGTATAATTTTTTTGAGGGATTTCTGTCATTTCGCTGCCATTTCTAACAATGAACTTGCTATCAGTGGTCTGCCTGCAGCAACCTCTCCCACGCTAGAACTGCTTCCAAAATGGAAGGAGTCCCAAGTGTGACCCCTGCTTATAATAAAGGCAATGGAGAGGTATGTTAAGACATTACAAAAATGTTATAGTCAAACTGAATATGTTGCTTTTACAAGTGACCCTTCTTAATTTAGGACAGACCAAAGACCTACTTTTTAAAGCAAGCAGGGTTGTTGCCAATCTGTAGTGTTCGTTTTGTATTGTTATTTTGAATTTCTCCACATTTCAGACTTTCTAACAGTCTTGTGTTAGATATTTTTATTTACAGCCCTGGTGAAGTCCTAGGAAAAGCTGTGGGTATAAATACAGTAACTTGCTAGGCAAAACGGTAAAAGTTGTTAGAATTTCTCAAATATTTTTAAATTGTCCATTATGTCAAAGGTGGATAGCTTTATTGAATGAGATTCACTGTTCATTTTTAGGAGGAGACACAATTGGGTTACTTGCTTTGAAATCCTGGTGCAGTCATTTCGCTATCATCACTTTTCTGGGTTTTCTAAGTAGATAATTTCCGTGCAATTAATGTGTGGAAACCTGAATAAAATGACTTGCCCCGAGATAAGAATGTCATGCTTAGTGAATAAGCTGGGGTTTTTTTAAGCTTTGTTGAGATGTACATTTATTTCCTGATGAGTAGAAACCAGTCAGTACACAGGCTGCATATGTACTTCCAAACCATGTCCGTGAACCAATTAGAGCAGGTTGAGGAGGGGATGTTTTGCAGAATGCTGAGACTGGAATACTGAAACTAGACCGGGCAGTCTGTGTTGCTTGAATAGCATTAGAATTGCACAATGAATAAGACTAGGAAGTGGATGGAAAAGCACCAGGGAAAAAATTGTTTAGCTCTTGTCAGTTCTGGATGAGTCTCTGCCAGACAGGGTATTTCTCACAGTATCCTGTCAGAAGGTGAGCTGTAGAAGCAGATCTCTACTTTCAAAGAAAAACCAACAACTAGACCCAAAGTGAGACAATATTTTACCCAGGACTGTCAGAATCACCTGCTGTGCAAGTGAGGCCAATCCAGAGGAAGGTTAGACCTGTAAATTGTCTTGCCGCTGTCCTGTGGCTATAGGGGAAGGACAGCCAGATAGGCCATGCAAAGTAGGAGCATGTTCAGGTTTGATACTAAGTGATTTTTCTGTAGCTTTGCCTGTAGTTTTCATGCTGTGTGCTGACTGGACTATGCACCAGCACTTGTTTCCCTTTGCCTTGCAGGTCTTTGAGGTCAGCATCATTTCTTACTGGGCTGTCTTGTCCCCTTCTCTCTTGCCGTGTCTGTCTGGTCTCCCTTAATTTTCATGTCCCGTATCTTTCCCTTCACTAAAGAAGCATCAAGAAATTCATGTTTGTGTTTCATCATCGTGTTAATTTTGCCCTGAGGTAACAAGCTCAGGAGCTGACTGCAGCTGTGCTTGTACAGGGCCTTTAGGTAATGAAAACTCTTAGTCAACTTGGCCCTGAAAAAGAAAGGTTTTGATTTCTCTTCTCTGCCTTCCCCAAATCAGTTTCAAGGGTTTCAACTAATTTTTCTTCCCAAGGGCTTCACAGATTGGAAATGTTGGACATCTCAACTCGTCTGGCCTTTTCTCTGGCTTGCGGTGAGGAAGAAGGGTGGTCCATGCCACGGCAGCATGAAGAGTATGCACATGTTCATCTTGCTCTTTGTTATAATGTTTTGGCATCTTGTTGGAATGAATGTCACTATTCAAAGGGCTTATTTATTTGCCATTTAGAGATGCCTCAGTGGTAATGTGAGCCATTTTGGTTTCTCAATTCCCTGAACATTATTTTAAGAAGGAAAAAAAATGCACCAGGATAAAAAAAGGCTAAGAAATGAAAGAAGATGAGGGAGGAGGTTGGAATAAAAATCTCAGTGGGACAGGAATATTTAAACCAGTGTATGGGGGAGGAAAGAATAGTGAGTACAAATAGCAAGATTATAAAAACAGAAGGAAGATGAAAATTACAGTGAAAGAAAATTTAGAAGAAAAATTGAGGGGCTAGACAGAAGTTCCCTCTGGAGACTGGGAGGTCACAATCTGCTGAAAGGGGATAGGCTTGGTAGAAGATAACTTTTTCTAGAATTAAAACAACCTATGGGCAAAATTATTTGAAAGACATTCATTCTGAAAAACTCTGTAGTTCCTATATATAAGGCAGATACTTTTTCTCTATCAGTCTTTTTATAAGGGGGGAAGATTTTACATACTTTAGACAAAATAGGTCTTTGGTTTAGCTTTGATTTGTTCAAAACAGTTTTAAGGGGAATTTTTTTAATGAAATAATTTTTTTTTCTTACTTTGGGCACTTTCATGATTATTTTTTTAAACTAAAGGGAAGAGAAGAATTTAATACTACTGAGCTCTTAAGCCAACATCAACTTTATGTAGTAATCCTTGAAAAATCTTGTCTTAAAACGTATTACAGAACATAATACATGCAATATTCGTGAGACAGAAGAAATAGGAGTGGGTGAAGTCAGATGTTTTGTTTTAGAGGATGAAGCAGCACAGTCTGCAGTTGGCAGTCAAGCAGTTCTGTTGCAGGTAAATGCTTTAGGGTAGAATGCCACGCCATCACGTAAACTTCAGACTATTTTTTGGCAAAACAGCAGATCTTTTGAGGGCCTACTAAAAGGACATATGAGAAATACTAAAGAGGGCTTGTTTCAGCTTTCCTGGTGCTTTGCCTTTGGCTGCAAAGAAGGATCAAGAAGCAGTGCAGTGTAATTATGGTGGTTTGCTGTGGTGCAGCAATTTGAAACCTCCACAAGCTGAATGTTTCTCAAGTCAGCAAACGTTTGACTGGGAGGGGGAAAAAATTACATTAAAATACCTCCATTAGGGCACAGTTTGTGGTAAAAACACGTGAGCTTCAGTTCAGGAGGATATTCAGCACATACTTAACTTGAAGCATGTAACTAATCAGAAGTGTCATTGAAACTATTCCTGAACATAATTCTAATTACATGCCTTAATGATTGGCTGAGTCTGAAGCAGAAAGGGCAACAGGCACAATAAAGAAATTCTGGTAGGAGTCAGAGCAGCTTTTTTGTTCCACTGTAGGGTGAGCAAACTCTTTAAACCCTTTCTCTGCCCTGGGTAGAGCAGAGAGCCCTTCCCTCCATGGGAGACACACACACGTGGTGGGGTCAATTGACTGTATACAGTTTTTTTGTTAGTTTAAAACACTACAGTTTGCTAAATCTTAATGTAGTTTCTTCATAGTAAGAAGACTGTGTATCAAGTCGCTACTCACGTTTGCGACTGCAGTTGATGACATTAGAAGCAGTATGGATCAATACCTGGATTGGTATGCTGCTAGACTGGTTCCAAAGAAACAAAACACGTACTATGAGAAACCATATTCTATTAATAAAGAAAGTCAAAACAAAAGCCGTGTTCTCAGGGGTAGAAGAGGCCTGATGAGATGCTGTACTACAAATACATGGCACATAGAAATAGGACACAGACTTCAGACTTCTTGATTTTCCTACCTTGTTTCCAGTTAATCTGGGGAAACTTCCCTCAATTTCATATAAAATTTCAAAGTGATAGAGATCTCATCTTCCACTGCCCACAAGCAATGTTGCTAAGTAGGGAAACAGAAACGATGATAAGGGAGTGGGATTCAGTTGCTTAGTATTTCCTTCAGTCTTGATGGTCAGGGTGCCTGCTTGCATGTATGGAGGAGGAGGCAAGGGAGAAGTCCTGGTAGAGACTTGCTAAAATGGATGTTCTTAAATAAAATTTCATTAGTAAAAGAAAATATTCTATACAATATTGCAAGGGACATGGAGAAGGGAAATGTTGTTGCGCTTCTTAAGAGTTTAAAAAGTAAATTCTTACGCAGGAACAGTGTGACATAAGAACTACGTTCTATCACAGTTTTCAAAGATAAGTTTAGAATTAACAAACCCTTTTTTCATTTAAATTGTTTAAACTGACCCCAAATGTCATCATTGCTAATGGATAGCATTGCAACATGTGCTAATGTGTTTCAGTGCACTTTTTAGAATTCTAGTAAGCTTTTGCCTTAGTGTATTTCAAACCATTAAACAGATTTTAGTATAAAAAATTAGTGGCAGTCAGCTGATAATACTTTTATCTGCAATATTTTCATGTGCATGCTACTTAGACCAGTAAAGCATCAGTACTTCATTTAGACATACAATAGAACAGTATGTTCTTTGCCTCCAAAGACCCTATGGTGAAAAATATATTTTAACAAAAACAAGCAGAAAATATTATACAAAGCAATGATGATATAAATACTTGTAATGGTAGCAAGGAAATCTGTGAAAAAGAAAACACAGGTGAGCCTGCATTGTTGGCTATAGTTGGAACAGTGTCATTTGCAAAGATCTTGAAGATCTTTTCATTTCATTCTGATGCTTTGTTTGATGATAGTGTGGTAGGGGATCAAATTTAGGGTTTTATCCTCAATATATAATTATCCTCAATATATAATTCATAAAATTTGTAGGAAAATAGGTGTGGCATAGATATATATTGTATTTGTGTGTGTGTGTGCACGTACGTGTATATGTATGTTTATATACTTATATTTATTACAAATGAAGAGGAGATCAATTTTACCTGAGCTGTGTTTGGCCATGGTTGTTTCTTTTGCTGGGCCCTGATTTAGGTTTCCAAGTGCCATCTTTAATCGTCTCAGGACTTCTCACACTCTTTGTAAGAGAAAATACATTCCAAAATTCTTCTTCTGCTCTATTTTCCATTCAGGAGTATGTCATGTTTTAGAAAGCTGGGTAATTAGATTAAGTATTCAGTCTCTTAATTTTAAGGCATTTCTCTGCTATTTTAAGTAGTTCCAGTAACTAAACAAGATAGACATAGCTATTATGTGTAATAGGGAAAGACAACCCTTTTGGAATACTCTCCTTGGTGTGAATTAGAGGAGGTGAGCATAGAAGAGAAGGTGAATTTGCTGTTTCTGCTGGTGCAGTGGACAAACGTGTAGGTATTCCAAGCCTGGTGGGTGGTTAACTCTCTCATCCCCTCAATGACTGAAATGGAGTGGTTGATAGCAGTGAATGGGCTGCTATCAGGAGTGTTCTTCTCATGAATTGTTAAAAGGTGGAGCGCGATGTGATATGGTGGAAGCTGCAGTCTTTGTATCAGGAGTGCTACTTTTAGAAAGGCTGACTCAACAAACTCATAATTCGTGAGCGATCAGAGGACACACGTTTTTAACCTTGATATGTTTTTCTTTTTTTTTTTTTCCCCCACCCTTTGCAGCTGTCCTTCAGACTGTAATGTCATGTTTTGCAGGCTTTTTTATTTCTTCATTAAATCTCAAAATGTGAACTACACGGTTCAAGGCAGTCAGAGAAAGTGAGTGGCTGTTAGAGTCTATGGATACATTAGGTTTGTCTGAAAATTCCCTGTGTCCTTTTGTCACTCTTGTAGTTTACAGATTGTCCAGATCTGCAGTTGTTTTTGTACAAGAGCAGATAGCAGATATTCCAGTCTTTGAAGGAGATTGAGGCTCACAGTGTCCACAAATCCTAATATGCAATGTTCCATTTAGTTAGGGGTGGTCAGGCTGCTAGGCAGAGGGTCTCAACAAGTGATATCTTTGCAATGAAGAAAAGGCTGTCTTGGACGGATTTAATTTTTATTTATTTATTTAGTTAGTTAGGGAGCTTTGTGGTTTGACTCACAGCCAAAGATGTTTCCTGTTTCTAGTTTTGGCTTATACCTGGTTACTTTCCAGGCTGCATGCACTGTTGCACTGTAATTCAACAGTGTGTGCCAGGCAACATCAAGAGCATTATTGATGCTTTCTGGTTGGTGGCCCACTAGAGACTGAGCTACAGGTAGTTTTCAGCTCTGGATCTGATTCCACACCCCACCCCCCAATATGATGACTGTGAATAATGTATAAAGGTGTTTTTGTGTTTTGTAGTGGAATTCATGCCTCAAAATCCAAAGCCTAAGAAAATCTGCATCCTGTTCAATCTTGGAAAAACCAGTGCACAGCAAATCATATTTTACAGAGTATAAATGCTGAAGTGCAAAAGCCAGGATAACTACTTTGAGGCAGGCATACCCGTATGGGAGTGGACACAATGGTAACCTTGGGGAGATAAGTTATTCAAGAATTCTGATGAAGTTGTTGATAATTTTTATTGAAGAATTTTGTAAACCTTTCAAAAATATTGAATATGATTTTTAGGAGTCATCAGCTTTATCATATTTTTCACACTGAACACAGATTCTGTTTGGATGTCCAGAATTTGTAGTGCATGTAGTTTTTATTTGTTGAATCATGTGTTTGTGAACCAGAAAAAAAAATAGAACATTTTGACTAAAACCAGGAATGAAACAGGTTGATCTAACATGGTCCATAGTAAAGTAAAAATGTAACCTAGCAAGAAACTACAATAATGAAGGATCTTTTTTTTTTTAAAGATTTCAGTACTTTAGAAGTTTCATAAAATTGTTAGAATTGGTGCAGAAACCAGTTTTGAAGTAAAACTTTAGTTCTAGCTTGCTAGAAATTGATATTTTGTAATTTCTATTGCGATTAAACTTTTAATAGCTCCAATTAGCTTCTGTAATCCCTTCAAATAGGGAATAAAAATCCTAGAACTCTTCATGTTATTGAATGTGCTTTTTACTGTTAAAAAATAGATTACAATTAGTGTACAATTAGAGGTTAGTGGTTGTAATTAGTGTCTGAGCTACTACAATGTGTTTTAAGATGCTTGTTCCACTTTGCAATTCCTGAAATGCCTGTATCTACAGTAAAATAATAATCAGACATAAAAAATGTTGCTGCTTTCTGTTTTCAGAAATTAGCAAAAAGGATGGTCCAACCACTGTCTTCATTATCTTAAGAGGAAAAAAAATCTTAGAAAATTTATCAGACTAAAAGGTATAAAGACAGTTGGCTTCTTTTTTTTTTTTACCATTTTTTTGTTTCTAATATAGATACATGATTTTTGGTTTTGTACAGGTTTGCTGGATTTAACCTGAATTGGGTTTGCATTACATTGTACAGAAGCTAAATCAAGAAAAGACCATGGTGATAAGTTCCTTTTGCACTATCCCAGTAGCTGCTAATTTATAAAATATTCTTTGATCAGTGTATCTTATAGCCAGTTGTCATGGAAATTCATGGAGTACTGTAGCCATAAAATGTGTAAGGGGAGAGCAGTACATGTGGCCTAGGTGGATGACTGTTCAATAAACATTAGTTGAAGTGTCTCTGTTCTATTTCTTTTATTTACCAATGGCAAAACAATTTGGCATTGAAGGGAAATTGCCCAAATAAAAACTTGTACTGGTGTTGTTCTTGTCCTGAGAAATACTGTCCTCTACAACATATATGGATGTAGTAGTGGAGCCTATCCCACTAGCAGAATTCCAAAGAATTTGGAATGACTTTGCACTAGGCAGTGACTTCGGTACTCTGGTTCGTGTTTGTGTATTCAAAGGCAGTAGATGCATGTTCTGTGTGGTTGATGTTATAGGAGTGATAGGGGTTTTGTCTTGCTACAAAATCATGGCACAGCTTTAAGCTGTTAATGATTTTTTATAAGTTTATCCTCATTAGCTCTATTACTAAGCCTGTAGTTTTTTCTCCCCTCTTTTTCATCCCACTCTGTCCTTGCTGTTTGCCTCCCACTGATTTTTAGAGGAAATTTTAATTACCCCAGTGAAACAAAGCAGACAGAGATGACCTGATGTCTGGGTCTTTTCCTAAAGTGATTCCTGGCAAACTTACTGAAATTCATTAATTAGTTCTGCTTGAGACCAGAAAGAACAGATCAGTATTCTCTTGCAGCAGCAGAATCTAATCTACATTCCCATGTACAGCTATACATCTAGTCATGAACTCATGCAATAGACCAAGTTAAACCCTCCCAGCCATGGGTTTTTTGAATATCTAAAATGGGCTCTAGTAAGAGTTCAGGATCTAGAGTCCAACACTGTTGTTGCAGATTAAGGGGAATCTGGCAAAATTCCTTGGGCTGCTGCCATGTGGATCTGCTGGTAGAATACAGTACAATAATATGTTGAATTTGGCGCATTACTCTCAAGAAATGCTGCCATAGACGTTGTGGGACGCAGATTTAGGAATTGGAATAGTTATAGGTAGGGATGGTCTTGGGCTCACTGCTCTAGACAGAGCTGTTATTAGTGCTGTACACCCAAGATGGTTTGTGGTTTGTTTAGCCTTGTAAAGCATCCATTTTATACTCCTGCAGAGAGAGAAATAGGTCAAACTTACCAAAGTTTTATATTGCTCCAGCAGAGTTTCATCTTTTTTTGTTGTAACTTTTACACTGCAGGTTTGGAGACTGATCCACTGCTTCAGTCAGTGTGCACTTTGAAATTCTGCTTTCATGTAAGATCAGACCTAAAGAACCATTTATAACAGTGGACTAACTGGGACTGGCTAACAGTGTGATTTGTTGCTTGATTAAAATGTTAAGTACTACATGTGTTAGTCTTCTCTCAAATGTAAATTCTTACACTTAGCTTCTGAGTTTACACCCAGGGAAGTCAATAGCAGGATGCCAGTGCTTTTGAGAACTTAATTGTAGAGAACTGATGATCTATAAATCTAATGCAGTTTGGCCACAGTCTCAAAAACTCTGTAACACTGGATGTGACTGTGAAATCTTTAAACTTTGAGGTGGGTTTTTTTATCGCTTCTAGGATGATGTAATTCAATGAGTGTGCTTCATTCTTGTCTTTAATACAGGCATTAGTCTAAGCTGTGGTAACTGCTGTAGTCCAGATGAGTGATACTGGCAGATCTGACTTTAAGGAGGCTTTGGTTTTTTTTGAGTAGCAAAGCAATCATCTATTAAATAGCACATTCCAATCTGTTCTTCCATGGGAGGATTTCCCTCCAATTGGATACATGTGGTTGCCTCACCATGCGTCTGATAGCATCTCCTTGCAGTGCAAGAAGGCACTCTGAAACTTCCCTACCTGTGGTCCCATGCTATTGTGCAAGTCAGTCAACACATCATGATGTTGGTTCCCTTTCAGATGCTCATATTGTGTGTGTATGATTTTGAATTCAGTCGTCTGTGCGTGCACATTGGGCTTCTCACAACAGGTCACTCACAGCTGATATCTTTTATTAGCTGTGAAATGTTTACGCTTCAGTGGTATTTAAACAGTTAATAAGGCTAGAAACAAATTGGAATAAAACCAAAACCAGCTTTTCTCCCCATAGCTCAAATAAAGCAGGTCTCTATCCCATTCTCAGGCAGACCTCACAGTGCTCTGTCAATGAAGCAAACAAATATCCAAGGCATGATGAAAAGTATTTGTCTATTTAAGTGAAAATAAAGTACAAATGAGAAACTGAATGCTGTATGTGCCCTTCTGAAGGCAGAGGTTGGTGTTCTGCTTGCTTTTCAGATGCTCACCTTTGCAAAGGTGTGGTACGAGCTGAGGCTTTGGCCTGCTGCAGAAAGAGATTTCTGTTACTGAAAAAAAATCCAGTTTTAACTGGCCTGGATTAGATTTTATTTTCCTACTAAGAAGATGAAAATACCAAATTAGGGATGAACACAACTATGAATTGCTTGAAAGAGAAGAAAAGTCTTTTTGTCTTTTGCATTTGTGACTCTTAGCTTCCTCATGCTAATAGTTTTAGAGGAGTATATTGCAATGTTTGTGAGAGAGAAGGAAAAAACACTGAAGAACTTCACTGCAGCCTGTGCAAGTCACCTAACAGCATACAAGAAAGCTCATCTCTGATGAAGTTCTCCTGGGGAATACTTGTTCTTCTCACCATCACTAATTTCAGCAGAGGTCCGTGGATGAGGCTGTACAAATAAGCACAGATGTGGAATGTGACATAGTAAACAACGTGCTGAAACCTCTTGGCATAGTGTTGTTTGCCAGGGAGCCCACATGCAACGCTTAGTCCGTGGAAAGGATGGCGTTTGAAGTTTTGGTACCTTTGAATTTGTCAGAAGCAAATATTTATCCCTAAACCTGCTCAATCTAGCCTTGTATTTGCACATAAGGGGGCAGTGTGGTACTGTTAGCCAAGTGCCACGGAGGTGCACATTAGATTTCATTATTATATATTGCATCATGTTTTAAGAAATGGCTTTAGAACTCTGAGCACAATTAGAGCTTTGTCACTGCCTGAGGGTGCTGCTGTGTCTGTACTGGGGAGAACCAGGTTGGACTGTTTCCTTTCTTCTTTGCAAACATTTTATTTTTTTGGAGAGTTGCTCTTTTGGCGCTCTCTCTTAGTCCCTTGTTCGTAGGCATGAGAAGGAGGGGGAGACAGTTTTCCTAACTCTGGTATGGGGAACCTCCCCGGCAGCAACATTCACTTACTGGGGAGGAAGGTAATATTTCCACTGGAGCTTTCCTTTGCACACCATATATAGGCTTCTGGCCCAGTTTTGGGAACATGATCATTTTTCCAAAGTTTTTGTTGGAATATGGCATTTCTTGATTATTTTGTACCAGCACAGCCTTCTACCTGCCAGTATAAGAGTGATGATTAAGTGGCTGTAAGTCAGTGTATACGTGGGATCTTGGGACTTCTTACTCCTACACGTTAACAGGCCAGGATATGATGGCATTTAGAGTTTCTAGTACTTCTAACATGATGTTTTGAGCACCTTACTACAGGATGCTTATGGCATTTTTTCTCACCTGTAGAGAGCCTGTCTGGCTTTCAGTGTTGTACTGCACCTGACGTGTGCTGTAATCCAAAAATGTGTTACCTGTGTTGTCTCTTTATACCTTCTGCATGAATTTCTACTTCATAAAAAGCTTCTCCTTCAAAGATTCATTACAACTCCCCTCTTTGCCACATATCCTTATAGTAAATATTACAAAGTTGCAGAGTACAAGAACATCATATAGTGTTTCGTTATATCTTGTTTTATCACTACATTGCGTTGCTGTGAGGTGCCCTACAGGACTTTTCTCGCACAGCTTCTGTTTGTGTTTTCCTTTATCTGCTGCTTTGTCTTTGGTGAAATACACACTGAGCTAATTTGTTCATGCCATGACCACTTGTCAAAGGCTGCTGTTTGGTTGTACGTCAGCACGCTGATAATTTCCTGGAAGTAAATCAGCACCGTTAGACCCTGTATGTGACAGGTAAAGTAAAAGTGCTATCAGGTACACCAGATCTGTGCTGCTGGTTAATTCAGGGAGAAATGACGTGGTATTCTGTCTGGAGTGGTGATATGCTAATGGTCATGACTCAAAAGGTAAAATGGTGACAGGAAACACAGTCCTTTTTATTTGCATCTTTGTGAATGTCAGTACTTAATATAAAATTGTCTTGATATGCAATAGTTAGCGGAATAAATTATCACATGGTTTGTTACTATGGTATTTCTCACTAAAAACCCCTGTCCACAAAATCTTCCCCTTGCTCTCTTCACGAGTATGGTGTTTTCTTTAATTAAAATGGCTGATAAAATGACATCACAAGCTTTGAAAATGAATATGAGTATTCTGGCAAAATTATAAATTCTAGCTATAGCTATTAAGCATTTTGGTTACTGGTTCCTAAAGTTAGTATCCTTCTTTTTCTCCTTCCTTTCCATCCTAGCTGGTAAGTGTGGCTGCAAATGTTCTGTGTTTGAATTAACTGATTGGCAGCTTGGTTAATGTGTAGACAGTGCTCTCGGTTATTTCCATATTATATTTATCTATTTATTTATTTATTTATTTTAAAAGGACTCATTAAAAACCCACGGCATATTCCCAAACTTGAAGGAATGGATTTTTTGGCTCCTGCCTGCTTTGAATGAAATCCAAAACAAATGTTGTTTGATAATGGTTTACAGTTGCATTGCACAGGTTGCTCTTCATGATAAATAATTAACACCCTTTGTGTTCTTGATTGCAGATTTTCAAAACCCTGCCTGATGCCACTTTTCCTGAGCCAATCTCTATGTCAGTATCTCCTCCAAATGCCCCACCAAGGCAGTCAAGAAGACAAGGACAGCGTATTAAGAGGCCTCTGGCTGTTTACAATCTCTGTCTTGAGTTGGATGATGGTAAGATGTTAGTAATAATTTCAGTCCTTGCATCAGATGGGCTGTGTATTCTATCTCCAGGAGGTGTTTTCATTTCGTGTTTCATTTGTATACATATGTGGATGCACATGCACGCTTGTTTAATTGCTTTGGAACATGTAAAGAAGCAAGGAGAGCTACAGAGAAAGGAAAGCAGGGAGTACTGTCCTGTGACATATGTTTAAAAGTAGGACGGACTGTCTTAAATATGCTTTTCTCTTCTAAAAAAGAAGCAGCTCCTGTTTCTTTGGGGAAATCTCTTTGACCTCTACTGAAGATTACACAGCCATAAGATAAATGGAGAGAGAACTAAAATTAAAGCAAATCTTTTATGAGAAGAGCTAATGCACTTTACAGTTAAATTCATCTGGATTAAAGGCTCAGGTCACCACTGCACTGGAGAATACCACTACTTCACTTGAATCTTTAATACCTTGCTGTAACTAGCAGTAAATACTTGTCAACTTGCCTTACTGTTGAAAAGCAATGGGAAAAAAAGAAAAAAGTCTTGCTTTTGCAGGAGTCTGCAGTAGCAACACACAGTGAGGCAAAGGGGGTATAACATCTTATATATTCTGACTGTTGGCCAGAAACATAATCATTTTCCTGAAATTTCATTGCTTGGGGGTATGTACAGTACTGAGGAGGCAAGTCAGGGCTCATTTTGTGTTACCGATTCTCTCCACCCTATTGCTTTTCTCTCTCCTAATGTTTTTAGTCAATTGTCTTTTCACATGAAGAGCCATGGGATCGGGGCACAAAGTCCAGTTACAGCAAGTGAAAATAAACAGGAAGGTTTTCAACTCATGGAGTAGATTCACTGGTGAGCTGTCACCAAATTGGTGGTTAACAGTGGCTGATTTCATAAGGAAAGAGCACAAATACCTACAACAGCTGTTAAGTGCAGCCTTTAGAGATGAACTCAGGACTGTTTATAGTCTCAAAGCCAATTTTACAAAGAGTCAGCAAGAAACTCAGCATTCCTGCCATCGGGTTTGATTCACCAGAGAGATACATAATCTCTGCCTTTCTTTTCCTGCATCAAATATGAAACGAAATGCCTTGACTAGGAAACGTTTAAGGTGCATCTACTTTAAAAGCTTAAGCTGTGTTAATTTGAATAATATGCTGCCAAAAGCTAAGAAAGCTCTTGAGCTACATCTGCAATAATAAATTTATCCTCTTTTGAAAAACAAAACATAATTGAAGCCTCTCACAGAGCTGTGTACATCTAATTTAGAATGTGAATCCTAGCAGGTCGAAAGAAGTACCGCAACTTCTCCAATTCCATGCTGCAAGGTGTGCACTGACAAGTTGACTTTGACCCAAACACAGCAGACAGAATGCATTTGTTGGGTTATTTTTTATATCTAAGAGCCGAAAATAGAGTGTTACTGTTGAACACTGTTACAAAGGTTCAATTTCCCCTAAATACAGTCAATATTCTGGTCTAATTGGGCATCTTGATAAAGAGAAGAACTGAGATTGTTAGAGGCTATAATAGTTATATATCAGACAGAACTCTGGTACTTGTCTGGGAGTTCTACATCATCATACATAGTAAAACTGTGATGACAGCTGAATTGCTACAGGTGAAATTTTGCTAGGATCTGACAATAACATTGCCCCGTGTGACTGCTAGAAAAGATCTCCTCTCTAAAGTCTCTAAAGCCCTTCCTGAAGGTAGCAGTATTCCCAGGCTGTTGGTAGTTCCTGACCACGTGCTAATGCCTGTTCTCCTTGCATTTAGCCAGACAGCTGTGTCAGTGTGGTGGTCACTAGGTGGGACAGTGGCTCTTGGGCCTCTGTGCTGTGCACATGCAGCACTGCAGTACCTTGAGCCCAGCTGTGTCACTGCATGCCCTGAGCAACTGCCCCAGTGGATACAGGGGGTGTAGATCAGCCAGGATCATGAATTATCTAGTCCCTGAATAGAGCTCAGTGCCTCCAAATGCGCTCCGTGGCCTTCAGTTGCTTTGTTCTTTGGAGAGGGGGTGAAGGAATAAAAGTGAGCCTGGGCTTCATTCCATATTTACCTAGTTTCTTGGCTAACAAATGCATGTTTTATAACTGCTCTTTGGAAGATTTTATCCTGTGTGTGTTTTTAACAGGAAATTAAACATTAAACCCCTTCCCTCCCCCCCGCCCCCCCTTATTCACAATGGCATGAGTTAAGCACCAGGCACAAGCCAGTGTTTTGTGTTTCCTGGATATGGCAAAATTATCATAATCTTGTTTTAAACACGCAGCTGATACATATTTATATGTAAATATATTTGTAGACAAATATATCTCTAAAGTTATTGTAATTATATATAAATATTCTCTATGCCTTGAAACTAGAAGTATGTTAGAGACAAAATCGCTCTGTGCTGGAAAACTTCTTGAGTGTGTTTCTTTTAGGATTGTTATGCAAACCAGGAAATTGTTAGAAAAGCGGAAACAAGTCTTTAGCTATCAGCTGCTCCAGGGAGTTAACAGGCTTCAGAATCCACTGCTTGAATTGGAAATGCAGGGTTCAGGCCAGGTTTCTTTTTAACAGCACGTTTGCAGTTGAGAAGCTTCTTGACTGCACACAAAATGTATGCAGCAGCCACCCAGAAAGGGCTGTAAGAAACATAAATATGGATAGATATAATAGCTGAAGAACACACACTACGTTTGATAAAAATCTTTATTTTGCCTTCTAGTAATTAGCTGTACTGAATTGTGATAGTGCGTAGATTTTCCTTCCTTGTACATGGCAATTAGATGATTAAACCTATTTGCAAACAATCCAAGTATGATATTTACTACCGTGAGGATCTTTGTTTCCTGAAAGACCAACTTAGATCACAGATGATACTGTTTTTCTTTCAACTTCTTTCCCCTGTGGTAAGCCAATTGCTAAATTTTCACTCCGAAGTTTTTTGACATCCTGGTGCCTCAAGTAGAACTGGACCTAATGGAGAACTCTGAGCTACTTTCATATGTGGCCTATACCCAAAGTTGTTGTTTCAGCAAAATGCAGATTTGTCTGAGATTTACATTAGGACCATTTACAGTGTTTTCCAGTCTTCTTAAACAAAGATTTGGAATTTGTTTTTTGGTAATGGTTTGTTTGGTTTTTTTTCTTCTATCTGTGGAAATAGCTTTTTTTCTTTCCCCCTCACGATGTGAATGAATTTTAGAGTGAATAACAGTGCAGAAACTCCTGTGACTTACAGTCTCAGCTGTGTACAAATGACTTCTCATTCTCTCTCTGTCTCTCTATGCAGAGAGGGAAAGACTGTTAGCTAGAATAGGGTGTTTATCCTGTTCTTCTAAAAATGTCATTGGGTCTTTATTTTCCATTTGGACAGTCAGTATATATCAGAAGAGATCTCTGTTTATATTTCTTCTAGAGGGCAATGCAGAGTTAAAGTTTTGTTCCCTTACAATTTTATTTAGATTTTTATATACCCTTCTTGACTTGTAGCAAAATAAACAAGTTTGGGGTGGGTTTTTTTTGTTTGTTTGTTTCATTTGGCTTTTTTAAGTGCCAGAGACTTAGAGGTTACTATTTTGCAGGGCTGGTAGAGCAATATGGGACGAAAAGTCCTGTGTAAGGTAGGCAGTATAATGCAGTCCAACCAGGATGAGCAGAGAATCAGCCCAGGTTGCATAAATCACACCTGGAGTCAAGAAATGGGTCTTGCGTAGCACTTTGTCCAACTACAGAACAACTTGTTTTCTAAACAAACCAAACTATACGTCTTAAGCCACAGTGCTGGCTGATGCCTTATTCTGCTTGAATACCCTCTAGTGTCAAAATTTCTCCTTGGCACATTAGTGTCAAGTGGGGGCTGCATTGTTGTGTTTTTAGGGCATTTGTGTCCTATCCCTCCACTCTGGAACTCATATAGGGTGATTGTGATAGCTTTCTGCTGCCAGAAAGTAAAGTAATACTATACTTACAGTGATTTAGAAAACAGATTCTTGTGTAGAATTATAAAAGAAAAAAAAAATTAGTACTGCTACTTGACTCTTCAAAACTTTGTGCTAACTTCTGATACCCTTTGAATTATTTGGGGAAGCATAACTATGAATGTTACGTTAGTGTTGAATAGGAGTAACTCGTTTTAATTTTTTGTGGGGATTGGAGTGAGACAGTGTCTTAATTTGGGTGATAAATTAATTTGCATGAACTATTGTGGCGTTCAGTTAAATTACTTTATTAGAATAATATGTGATACATGTAATGGCTACATAGCTTCCATGCAATATTCCCTCTCCCTCGTCCTCCCATCTCTTCCTGCCCCAAACACAGAAGTAAAAAATCATAAACTTCATTTGGAACTACTGAACATAAAACCTGGATGTTAGAGGAAGCCTTGGATTTATAATGAGACTGGTCTTGAGGGCTGGAACAGCCCATAACTGCAAGGTTGCAGGTGTGAAACCTGGCCTTGAACTCTTTCTATTTCTGAATCTGCTGCTTGGAAGTGTTTCTGTAACCTGGCACATAGTAGGGGAAGTGGAAAGAAAAGCAGCTACATAGGCATATCAAAAAGCCACAAGGGCTTGCAGCACTTGCTTACAAAGCTATTGTTAACAGCTGAGCAGAACACAGCTACGCTGTCACAAAATAAGCACACCAATGTTAGTCATGAGGGGAAGATCAGGATGACTGCTGTTTGCCATGTGGAATTTCAGACAGTTTGTATTTCATCTTGCTGCAAGAATAGTTCCTACAATCCTGTGTGATCTATCACAGCTTTTCCCACCTGATGGCTCCGAGTTGAATGTGTGCTGTACAAAGTTAAAAGTCTTTTTGAGCTACTGCCAGTAAAGGTGAAGCGTTTTCTTATGTAATAGTGGGTCCTACTTTCCTATCAGATAGTCAGCTTCTGCTTGGAAAGCTTTGGGTCCGTAGGAGGTACTTATTCTTCTGGAAGTATGGAACAATTCTGGTCCAGACTTTGTACACACAATATACATTGTCTGGCCATTGTTACCCCTGTGAGTAATCTACTTGCTACAGCCTACTTGCTGCACCGTTACCAAAAATCAACTTTAAGTGTCATGATGTAGTAAACATCTCCCAGCTTCTACATCTTTTTGATTGAGGCGTATCAGATCTTCATGGTTGCGGTGAGAATTGCTGTGGTGTCATTGCCAGTGCTTGTCTGCTTTCAGCGTATGAAATCTAGAGGCTGTAGAAATGTTCAAGGTAAACACAGCCACGTGATCACACACATGGATACAACAGGAGTCAGGGAGTGAGGAAAGGGAACTTGAATAGACTTAAAACTGGAATCTGAATTTAAAGAAGGAATGGGGAGTTCAGGAGAAAGGGTCAATCTTTCCTTGAGGCCAGACATTATTAAAAATCTCTGATCTTCTGTAATAATCTTCCATCTCTTTAATTCTCTACCTTCTGCACCCAGACATGCAGGAGCACATAATACTGTAAGAAGGCCAATTTGGCATGCTAAGAGCCATTAATCCCAGGCATGGAAGTCACTGACGTATCTTTTTGCTACATGCCAGCTGTGCCCTGGCCAACCTCTGTCGGTTAAAGTAAATTCTCTCACCCAGCACACAAGAGTAGAACAAAGACTTGTAGCTGTTCAGCTCTTCAGTCACTTTGCTATGGATGAGAATGTGCATTTCACTGAATTAGGTGTTTCCTCTCATGGGGTGCTCTTGCTTCCCTTTAGTGATGACAAGGCTGGCAGAGAAGATCTTGCAGGAGGAACTTTCTATAAGGATGATACACAAGTTAGAAAATATTCCTCTTCCTGTTTTGCTCCCACTCCATCAGTGTTTCTCATTAAGTCAGAAAAAATGGTGTTCTTGTTCACCCCTTAGCTTCTGGAAGTCTTTGTCCTATTTGCTCTTCTTCTTTTCTCTTATTTTCTGTTTTCTTCTTTTGAAAGTTGCACTTAGTGCAAGGTGAATTACATTACTGTCACTTTTTTCCTCCCCAGCTGTTCTTGCGACTTGCTGAACCAACAGGGAGATTGAAGGTGTACTTAGGGGAGATTCACAAACATGTCACCTGAATGTTCAGTTGAAACAACTGACAAAACTTCCCTGAAGGGCTGCTCAGCTTGTTTTCAGTAGTTTTTTAATAAGCCATAGGTGTCCTTCTTCATTCAGTCCTCTGATGAGGTCACTGCTAATGGCGAAAGGAGAGAGGTGAGCAAAATGAGGAAGGAGGCTGACAAGGCATGCTGAAAATGTTTGAGTGGCTTTCTTGTGAGAGACCCATCACATAGACAGTGTGGTAGCAGTTAGTCTTTGTCATTATCCAAGTTGTGGAGTTATTGGTAGGACACTTCTTTTAATAAGTCAAAAGAAGTAATTGCAAATGAAGCAAGCTAAATAGCAAGAGAAGAGAGATAACAGCAGGATACTCTCTCTAATAGCTCGGGAAAAGAGTTTTTGAACACCTTACCTTTTGGGGGTGGAGGACCCTTACCGAAACATTTTCCAGCTGATTGGTACCTGAATTGCCAGCAAAACAGTAAAGGAAATACGGACTTTGGAGCTTTTGATGTCATTTAAGAAGGGCTGCTGAACTAGGGAGCTTTTATCCCTGGTGATTGTACCCCGTTTTGGTCTGCTCTGGTTTTTCACAGTTCTAATTCTCATTGATTAGACTAGAGCTGTCCTGTTGCTACGTTTCAATACAGGGCTGGACCATTGGTTAATTTTGCCTGGGCTGGTGGAAACCCAAACCACTCAGTGCTACAAAAAAGTATGAAAACGGTGGGACAGTTTATTTATCTTAATACTTGTCAGAGTTTTCAGGAAATAGCTTCAGTTCATCATTGTATTTTTCAGTCATGAAATTGTGTGGCATCTGGCCAGCCTGGTAAGGCCGGAGGTCATGTGTGGTTTCCTGCCAAGCAAGCTCTGGTAAAAAATGAGTAATCTTTGAGTTTAGACACTGCTCTGGTTATCGTGGTGTACACAAATCAAAAGAGGAACCCCTCTACATGCTTGTATCTGATTTCTGTTGTATTTCAACATTTGTGTGATATAAATTAACATCCCAGCGTTGTATCCGTGACTCTGTGTTGAACTGGTTTTCCACAGTTTGAGATGAAATTGGGAAATTGAAACGGGGATTGTTTACCCATTTTAGTTTTAGCTTCCTCAGCAGAATGCTGTGTGTCTTTGGGATTTTATTGGTGCAATACAATCCAAGCAGTATTGCTCTTGAATTTTGAGAGATGACCTGAAGTGGGATATTTATTGAAAGAATTGCTTAATTTTTGCAGGTTAATTATTTAATGATACAAGGTAAGTGTATATCTAGAAAGATTCTTGTTTAAAATGGAACTTGGAATTTTAAAAGTAGGCAAAAATACTAAAAAGGAGTAGGGCAGGGCAGGGGCATGGTCCTCAAACTCCACTTGCCCCTAAGTAACTTGCAGATGAGCAAGTTTTTTCCCTTTCCTAGCCCCAACTGAAACACTTTGTAGCCTTTTTGGCTACAATTCTGGAGTTGCATCAGCCAGTCTTGAGGCAAATTCTGTCTAGCGCAGCTTCCTCCTCTTTCTGATGTATCTGAATCATTATGAAGCTGGGAAAAACACCCTTTCTGCAGGAAATCTGCTTTGTGCCTAAGGTACACATGCTGCTACATGCACACATTTGAAAAATATATCAAAGTTGGTCTTTATCTAGGAAAAACTGTAGTCAGCTCTACTAATTGTGTTAATTATTTTGTCTGAGAGAAAAAACTAGCTGGCTCAGAGCGATAGTTCTTCCTGCGTGTGTTCTGTGTGACAGCATGAAACTGATGGGTATGTGGGTTGTCTGCTGTCCATTTGCTCTGTTGGCTGTAGGCTGTATGAGTCTATGATGTCTAAATTTATGCAAGAACTAACTGCATACCATGGCAGTGCTGCAGTGTACAGGATTTGCTGCACGCTGAAATTATTAATGGGTACTTCTGGATAATGGAATGTGGTAATACAAATCTATTTTTCTGAGCGTTTACAAGAATCTGACCTCCAGAATACCCATTATTCAATAGCAATGAAATAACTCTCTTGTCTGGCTTTAGCATTCTCTATGATTATTTTTTTTAACCAAATAATAGGTCACTATTAGCTTTCAGTCAAGCTTTCACCTTCAGTTGGAAATGTGCTTAAATAACACAATTTCCATGGTCTGGAGGTGAGTAATAAACAATTGACCAGTTTTAGTGGTGTGATGAATGAAAGCACACAGTTTTGTAATTTACTCAGAAACAGATGACTTGGCTCCATTAATTCAGAAAACTTTACAAATTTTGAAGAAGCAGAAGAATGTCTGGGTTCACCTGGTGTTTGGTGTGGTTACCACAGGGTGAGTTGTACTGTAAATAGTGAACAAAGGGTGCAGCCCTGCATCCAGAAAAGGCTGTTCTTGAGTGCAGAGTCCTCTGATTGCTCTATCACATAAAACTTTCTCCAGCGGAGTTACTTCTAGCTTTCCAGGAATGACTGAATCCTTTCCAGAGTCATGGGTATGTTGGTAAGTGTGTGAGACAACTTATCTTTGGTTATGTTTTTCATGCCTGTTTTCTATAGGTGCTGAAGCTCTAGCACCTGGAACTAAGTTCTTGCTTGATCGAGGATATTTATGATACTAATATTTCTTTTCTATCCCTGATCTACGAGATTACTATTAAAATAAAAACATATACCCACAAATTAACGCAGGAGTGAAGCTGCTTTCTACTTGGTTGAACTTCTATATTATTGTGGGGAGTTAGCTATTTATGGTGAGTGAATGTTTGTTATCCCAGAGCTGGCTGCAGCTGTGATGCTGATGGGGGAGGATGGGTGGCTGCACAGCAGTGCAGCTGCTGCTTCCCCACCTCATGATGCAGAGAACCTCAGACTTGGAGGTGGCAACAGGGATTTTGCAGCATCCTTAACCTTCTCAGTAATTCTCCCCATCATCCCTAAGTCTACAACTTAGCCTGTTTGTATCAAAGTGAGGAAGATGGAATTTTATCCTCTTATTTTACCACGATTTGCCTATATGATGACCATGTAAAACATATATGACAATTCTGTTCTGCCTATTCAGTCATATATTCCTCATTTATTCCAGGAAAATTCACTTTCATGAACAGTTTTCATTCTCTTAAACTTTAGATGTTGATTGTAATGATGACATCAAAGTTTAGTCTTGCTTTTAACATTAATGCATGTAATTCATAAGTTTACTTAAGCTGAAGTTGGAAGAAAACTCTGTCACTGAAGGAAGTAACTGATAGTGTTAACTCTCTGCTTTTTTGTAGTTCTTAATACAAATGCTTTTTCTTATTTAGAATTCTCAGAGTAAAGTAAGGATCTGATTGTTGACACTGCCAAAGTATTTCAGGTTTTTTTTCAACTTTGGATGCCAACAAAAAGTATTCTTAGACTAGCCAGATGGAAAAAGGAGAAAAAAAGGCAACGGGGAGACATGTCATGCTCAGTTAGGTAGAAGCTGAGTTCAGATTTTTGGTAAGGAGGGTCTGAGAGCCTTTACTGTCCGAGGCTCATCCAGGTTAAAGGGAAAAGGAATTGAGGGTTATATATTTGGTAGAGAACAGCTGGATGAGGTAGGTCTTAGTCTATGCAGATACTTTGTGGGTATTTGTCATTATGAGAAAGGGTGACACGAGGCAGGGAAGGGGGGGGAAGGAGGAGGGATATTTGGGTTAGAAGCTGAAAGGTAAGCAGTACCAGCTAGACACACCAGTAAATTGTTAGGATCAGCCTAAGATATTTATTATTTTCTAGATGTGTCTGGTCTGGTCTGAACTATGAACAGCCATAAAGGCAAAGCACAGGGTGTCTGTTGCAGAGGCACAGTGAAAGCGCAAAGGCTTGGATGAGTGTTGTGATTAGATCAGTGAAACAAGAAGATAATTTACATGACAGTTTAAAAGGATCCAAGCAGTCAAAAAATTTAAATAGTATGCAAAAGGTGGTGAGAATGTGAAACAAGTTTTTAACTCTCTTGAGAGTAAAATTGGATCTTACACCTATTTGCGTAGGATGGGGACATGAATTGTAAAAGCAGCTTGATGGCAGCTCTAGAAAGATGGCCAAGCTGAGGGCTGAAGGCACTCAGAGCCTTCCCACAAATATAAAGAAGAAAAGGTGAAGAGTTGATGGCTGGAATGCTGACAGAAATTTGTGGGATGTCATACAGACTTACTGCTTGTGTACTGAGACCCCTCATGTCCTTCATCTGTTCTGGCACTCTTTGGCACCTAAAGATGAGTGTAATAGGAGGGAAAAAGGAGGGGGATTGACATTTTCAGAAGGAGAAAATGAAGGCACCAAGAACACCAAACTGTATGCTGAAAGAATAATATAAATGAGCTTTAAAGGAAGTCACATCTTGCATGTTTTATAAGGTAAGAGCTCATTAGGATTCAAGTGGTAGAAAAGAAGAATAGGAAGTTTCTGGAGCTCCTCATCGAAAGGATCTGTCAGTCCAATGTGGCAGTCAGCCTTTTCATAGAAGTGGGAAACCTGACAATGCTGCTCGCTGGAGAACAATGCTGGAGGTAGAGAGGAGTGAGAGGAGAGAAACAGTAAAAAATATTAGACTACTGATACTAGGAGCCCCTGAATTTTGAGGTAAAAGGTAACCCATAAAGCTGGTTCAAATCCAGCTCTGTCCTTAAAACACACTTTAAGAAACAAACCATGTCAAAACTTAAAAGACAGATCTCCAGCAGCTTAGGATCTTTACTATCTCTACAAAGCAAAATGTAGGAAAAGGGCAGAGGGCTCGGAAAACAGGAAATAGCTAGAAGGCAATGTATGTTACAAGTTTTGAAGAAGTGCTAAAAAGAACTTAGTTATGATAATCGATGTGGGATTTAGAGTCAGCAGGATCAAGCAGAAATGTTCACAGGTCTGTTGCTAGGTGAGTATTTTGAATAATGCAAAGTCACCCTAACTTGTCCTAAAAAATATGTCTGCTCACAATGTTGTATAGCTTGGCAGTGTTAGTTTTCAAAACACCTTGTAGCTTGCTGAAGAAGTTTGAAGCAACTGGAGGAATGCTAATGGAGTAGCAGTACTTAGAAGGGTAAATACAAATCTTTGACAATATATTTGCACATGGGACAAAGCTAGGAGAATTGCAAATAATGACAAGCAGTAGGAGTTGTGGTTGTTTGCTAAACTGCACCCATTCAAACAAAATAAATGTGGTTGTTTTGGGAAACAAATTTACAGATTTTTAGAGGAAAAATGTAGCCCACAGTTACACAGTGGAGCACATCCTTAGAGACTTTGACTCTGCGAAGTCTGTTGGTCACAGCGGGCAATCAGCCCATCGTATTATTAGTTTAAAGCCATGGCAAAAAAAGTGCCAGCCTTGGATGTACAAACGGGATTGATGAGTAGGAGTAAGCAGTGGAATTAATGCTTAATGTTCTCATGGAACCACAACAAAAAATCATGGAATCACCTCTGACATAACCTCTTCAGAAAGAACACTGGGAAATTGTAACAGGTTTATAAAACAGGTGCATGATTCCAGAGCTGCACAATTCCTTACAGTAGGAGGTTCAGTGTTAAACTTAAAAAGGAGCTCATTTAAATACCTTCACATAGCAGAAAAACACGATATGAGAGATACTACAGTAATTAGCAATGCATATTACATGGGTCATGCCTGAAAATAAGGCCTAACAAAATGAAAGTACATGCATTAATTGGTGAGTGTGTTGATTTTTCATTCCCTTTATCATCTACTGATGTTTTCAGACAATGACTGTTTGGAAGGTGCAGTTTGACCCCAGCGTGAGATGGGCATTAATCAAAGGTGGGTTATTAAGCTGAATAAAGAGATAATGAAGCACAGTTCTATGGCCTCTGCCATGTACAGGACTTACTGTAATTTCTGAAGTTAGCAGAACTTTTGGCACTGACATACAAGGTGAAATCTTTGAAATCATAGCAGTGACCCTGTATTTCAAAGGCTTAGGTTTTACGCGTGTATTGGTTTTAGTCATGAAAATGTGCTAGATGGTCATTAGTCATCTGCATTTGCAGTTACACAGAATTGCCTCTTCCTGAATAAAAATACTGTTTTATTTTACAAAAAAGAGATAATTGAAGCCATCAGAAATGTAAAGTGTCTTTGAACATGGTTTTAGAGGGTTTTTACTTGATCCTATAGAATTTAGCAGGCGCTTTCTTGTTTAAATACCTGATTTGTTTTTAGTGTTCAAAACCCTGTCTTAGTTTTGAGAGTGCAGTGCAGTACAGACTGTGAGAAAACACTGGCTCAGGAAGGAAGAACTAAAATTTGAGGAAAGATTTAACACACAGTTTAATTTATGACAATGTCAAATCTAATTGCCTGTATACTACAGTCTCCAATGTTGACTCTGCTGTGCATGACTGAAGTGTTCAGTATTTTTTTACTACTTCTGTGTTCTGAGAAACAATTCAACAGAGTATCCTCTGCTTTCTGTAGGGAGGTGTGGTGTGTTGGTCATATTCATAATATTAAAAAGTAGATTAATGTTCCTTTCTACTGGGTTTTACTAATGGTAAGTGAATGGTTCAGATAAATGTTGCCTTCTAATATGGTGTATATTGTTTGATAATCTAGGTTGTGCTAATACTACTACTTTGAAAAGAAATAGTGATGAATTAAAAAGACTTTAGTTTTAAGGAATTTATGAAGTAAGGTTGCAGTATCACTGTCTAATCTCTCCGATGTTTATCACTGTGACACACACATCTACAAATGAGATGTAATTAATTAGTTTTAACCTGACACTCCTACGATTCTCATGTTATGTAAATGTTGAGCAGCAGCACCATGGCCTGGGTGCAGTGAGGAGGTGCGGGGTGAGCAGGATGGGGCCACAGTGCGGGTGACTCACTTTCCCAGGTTAACCTTCTCCTCCTCAGAGCTTATCACACTTTGCTACTATGGGCTAATTTAGAACCTTAAATTAGCAGCTGCTTGGGGAGAAATTTCCAGATGATCACTTTTATCATTTCACTGTTTTTAGTTGTATGTCATTTTACTCTCTAGGGAAGGTGTTCTCTGAGAGCTGATGTGAGGATGAGATGGCTGGGGAAGCAGGCAAGGGCTTTGCTAACTTTAAGCTTTTGTAGCAGAAGGAACTGAGCTGGTTGAGGCTGTATTAAGTTGTAAGGAGGTTTTCATCCATTGAAGGGTGCTTTTGATTGTCCACATTTTTTAAATTGTGTTGTACTTTTAGTTAAGTAAGAAAAAAATAATAAATGAAAGAAATCATTGCAACAGTACTGCTTAGCTTGATGGAGCAGAGTTAAGCTCAGTTGTTAACTGAGCAGATGCTAATTCATTTAGAATTAGAAAGTAATGTTGTACAGGACTTCATCTTGTATATTACTGGATATAGAAATTATGGCTTGTCAAGCAAGCACAATATTTTAACAGCTCTTGATCATATTATTATGTTGCTGTGTTAGGACTTGATTGTTCATTTTTTCCCCGAAAACTTTTGGCCCAAATAGAGCGGAACTCTTACAAAGACTGTGGGGGCAGCGGTGTCTAACCCACTCCAGACTTTTGTGGTGGTGTTATTTGGCAGGCCTGTGGGTTGTGTTCATGAGTGCTAGTGGGAATTGGATGGACAGAGGAAAGGATGCAGGGAGCCTAAAGGGTGGCTCAATTTGATTCTTATTACTAAGGATCAATTATTAAATATTAATATTCTGAAAACAGCCACAGGCCCCATTTGAGACTGCTGGCTTAGCTGTGCTGGGTACTTTAATGTTTGCAAACATCTGCATTCCATACACCTCCTTTAGGATTTATGAGATTACATCTGATTTTTAGAAAAAAAGATTGAAAGGGAAAAGCTGCGTGGGTGAAGGTTAGCTTTTCAGTGAAGAACGTGCTGTTTGACTTGATGTGTCAGCATGGTTTGCTGTGAGTGCTGTGACACATTGGTAACTTTATCTGAGTGTCCTTGGGATAGAAATGGTGTTCCTTTAATGTTTTCTTAATCAATCATATCTGAATATGTTGCCTCTTGAGTGATATTCTAAGAGTAGTCAACAAAAACAAATAGTAGATCAGAATACAATGAATTATCTTAAAAGTAACCCTACTAAAAAGAAGTAATAAAAGTAACATTCTTGGGTATTGTGTGTTTGTTAGAGATCTCTTGCTTATTCTGACCTTTCTAAATGTCATTGTTTCATGTTTGGGAAGATTGTGCTTATTGTACTTGAGAGCAATCATTTCCTCCAATGTATATTAAATTATTTTTAAAGACTGTGTTTTTAGGGAGACATGCAAATGTGCATAGCTTAAACTAATTTCTTATCTGGAGTGATGCCTTTCTCTATAAATAACCCCCCAAATTTAGCATGTCATTCACATAAAACATGCTGAAAAGAGGACTGGGAATAGGTTACATTGTGAAGATAGCCTGGTGATAACAATGGGGGAAATTGTGCAATGATACCTTTTGGGGAAATACTGGGAGATTGCTTGTCCTCCAACTTACCTGGTGGAGATGGGAGAGTAGGGTTTCTTCTCATATATATTTCAGGACATTATCTCCAAGGCAGATTCTGTGGCTCATGAGAAGATTCCTTGAGTATCCTTCTGAATTGTGCTCTCTTTTCTAGCTGACAGTCACAGCTCTCCCAGAGAAGACACCCCAACTGGGAGCATGGATTCTCTTTCTTCCCAGTCTCCAACACCTGCCTTATCTAGTAGTCCCCCTGGGCTCTTGGATGGAAATCACCTTATCATGGACAGTGGGGATCTTGCAGGCTGGACAACAAATCTGTAAGTAACTGAATTTTAAATAACAATGTTTCCACTTATATGATTGTGCATGTGAAACCCTTTTCAGTTTGGTGACGAGTGATTTTTAGAAATTGCATGTAATTGTGTTAGTTTTCTCCAGCTACAGAAAGATGTGTGTTTGTATGTTGTGGTGGAGCTTGGAGGCTACTTGAATGCTTGAAGGAAAGAAATGTTCCTGTTCTATTGAAACCTAGTTCATTTGCCTGTAACCTGTTAATAACATTTTAAATGGTTTTTATTTAAGCAATGAACATGTAAGTTATGCGCTATGTGATGTATTACCCTAATTTTATTTCAGGAAAGCATTAAGCTACACTTAAATGCTTTACTGTTAAGATTTTGAGCCAAATTTTGGGATTGGGTAAACATACTGTGTGAGTGTGTTCTCAGATGCTATTGTCTAAGAACATTATCATGTTATTCATATTATTCTCTTCTTAACAAATTAAATGCCTGGTTTCCAATGAAAGTGCGGTCTGTCACTTTCAGTAGATTGTGTAGATGTTCAGGTTTTGAGCATGAATTCAATTTAGCAAAAATTGACATTGAAATCTCTCTAATACATATTCAGGTTTGACACACAAAAACCTGACCATAACTTGTTTTTAAATCAGAGTTGAACTTGAATTGAATTCTCTGGTTTGCTATTCATTCAGACTTTAACCACTATCAAGACAAAGTTTTCCAGCCCTAGTGCCAAGAAGAGTGGAAGGAGCAGGTCTGGAGAAAAGATCTGTTACAAATATTTTCCATAATGGCATTCTGAGTAGTCTGCTCTGATGAAGCAAGTGTGTAAAATATATGTGTAGATATATGTAACACATGAGAATATAAAGATAGGCGTGCAATATGTTTCTAAATGCACACACAAATAATTAACTGCTGACTTGTTTATTAACTAGAACAATTTTCTTTTTCTCATATGTATTGTAAGAATTCCAGATTTATAAGTATTTTACATAAATGTTTCTTCAGTAGAGGTCTGAAGTTACTCTTTCCTTATTCTCCTGTGCTATCCTCTAGAAGTGAGTAGAATTAGCAGTAAGTTGTATTTGATGAAGACAGGTGCACGTGTGGAAAAGATGCTGTAGCTGGTATAGAACTGGACATTCAGTGAAAGCAAACACAGATGGTGAAGGACCATAGGCTTAGCAGAACATTGATAATGTTGGTTCAGAGAATGAAAGGAGTGTTGGTTTTATCCGGAGAGCTTGGGAACTTCAGGTGTTTGAAGGAACATCGCAACTTTTTTTGCATTTGTTAATTTTCATCAAAAATGATACTCTACTACTGTTTTGGAAACCTTACTTGATGGCTTGAGGTTTTCTGCTCAGTTGGAAACAGTACTTAGAGTTCTGTTTGGGAGGAAAAAAAAAGTGTATGGTATGTGCATTTAGATTATTTGTCAAAAGTAGTTCGTTTCTTCCATTTGCCTGTCTGTGAAGTTTGCTTAAGAGCTACCTCTGTAACAAGCCTGAACAGCGACAGAGAGTAGTCTGTGAATGTTACATTCTTTCTTTCCTCTACTTTCTCACCCCAGATTGGCTTCTTTTTCCCATCTAGTTGGGATGACTCAGAGGGCCCTCCCTTAACAAATAAAACCCAAACCAAAGCACGGAGCAGCTCCAGTGTAGTGATGGCAGAGGTAGTGATGGATGTCAGCAGTAGAGAATGCACTTGCTGGACTTCAGCAGTCACTGCTTCATGGGGTCCTGTGGGCAGGCAAAGGTGGTGGACGACTTGCTGTTGTGTGGCTCTGGTAGCTCTCACAGCTCCAGGAAATGTAGCACTGGCTGTTAGTTGTAGACTATTCTCACAAATTGGACTATCCCAGAGTTAGGTGAGGAAAAGTCCTTTCTGTTTGTGCAGGATTTCAAAATGTTTTGTATTTTGTGCCAAACTGGGACAAAGTCAATTCTTAAGGCATCAGTATCTTTTCTAAAATGGTATTGCAGGTGTTCACTGAGCTACAGCAAATGCCATACTGAGTCTAGGGGAGATGGAATTATACAGGAGGATCCGGTTTCTCAAGTTTCTGCTGATATTTATAACACATGGGTGTTACTTGTAAGAGATCGATCACTCTGGAGTTATGTAGTCAACAAGGTGATGGTGACTTCTTTGTGGTACAGGAGTAGCTGGCAGTGTTTCCCAGGGGAGGGATGTTGCATTGTGGGTCAAGATATGTCAGATATTCCAAGGCTGGTTTGTACCAGTAGTTTGCTTTAAGCAAGAGGACGTGATGGATAGCAGGAATACTTTTTGTGGTGTTTGTTTTCGAGAAAGAAGAAGCTTTTTTTTTCTGGAATGATAGCTGTTGTCACCATGATATTTCCTGGCAGAGATTTTTGTGATGCCTGCCCTTTTCTTGTCCCACCTTTAAAAACAAAAGGAGCTACAGCTTCCGGCATGGTGAGGTTAGCACCAAACGAAGGCAAATACACCCTCACCTCCTGACAGGCACTAAGAAGGGACTGTGTGGCCAAAGTGGTGAAAGAAACTAAGAGAGCAAGGGCTTTGCCACCAATCTGAAATATCTCACAAAGCCCCGACTGCTCAATTGTCACGTCAGTATTTAAAGATGTGCTGTGCATACGGTGTAACTCGAAGGTGATGTTTCACATATGTGCCATTTTGAAGCCCCGTTAAGCTGTTGGTTTTCATGTCTCTAAGTGTGTGTCTGCCTGATGCTAGATTTTCTTTGAAAGATCTGTGTGGATCAGACATATGTCCTGTGTTGTTATGTACTGCTGTAGGGGTGAGTAGAGACTGGGGTGATGGTTGGCAGGGGTGGTTCCCAGTGGATTCCTGAGTGTGCTGCTTTAAGACTATCGTGCACCCTAAACTTTTTTTAACCTTTTTCCTGGAGTTATTTTTAACTTCACACTTCCATCTAGAGCCAAATACTAAAAATAAATACGTTTTATTTTTACATACACTCTATGGTAGAACATAGAGAGCTTTTTTTTCCCTGTCAATCACAAAGTTACAGAGTAGTTTTTGTAGACATGGGATTCAAACTCCAAATAGCCTAGGCTGGGCAAATTACCACTTCTACTTGCTGGAGCACCGTGTCATTAACATGGACTGTTTGAAAATGCTTTCTATCCA
The DNA here is from genome assembly GCA_013400975.1 of Atrichornis clamosus. Lineage (NCBI taxonomy): Eukaryota > Metazoa > Chordata > Aves > Passeriformes > Menuridae > Atrichornis > Atrichornis clamosus. The sequence goes on from WBMZ01009953.1 coordinate 158,378, forward strand.
AGGATGCTTAGCACAAGCTGATCTCAAACATAAACTGATAATTGCAGTTGTGAGCTGGGTAAAGGATTGCTCTCCACTAGTATGGGCACTATTTCCCTTTAAGGTAGAGCAGCAATGGTAATCTCAGCTTAATGTAACCACAGCATTTGCATTCTTCCTTTTTCCTCTCTGATTTAAGTGTCCATACAGACTCTGTCCTACACAGATTCTGGTTTTTCTACTGCATTTGCCCAAAAAGTAAATAAAACTGCAACATCTTTTCTTCAAGAGGCTTGATAGCTTTTTGCTGGAGGATGTGACCCTGACATTACTTTCTGCCTTCCTGATAGGCACTGAAAAGTATGCACTTTAATCACTCAGGTTTTTATTCCTGTGGTATACAAAACTCAACTTTTAGTAGTTCAAAGTAATGTAGTTTCCAAAGGGGAGTTCAGGATTTCAGATACTAAGAAGCTGAACAGCCTTTCTAAGCGAGTCCCCAGACTGTTTTGATAATAGTGATGGTCTTGGGTTTGGAGATATCTGTTAGCAGGGGTTATGGGTAGCTTTTAAACTGCATTTGAACTATGGAGCAATAGTTAATCTTCCCTTTCACCTGCAATTGGAAGTCAGTGATACAAGGTTTGACTTTCACCCTATTATCATGGCTTTGCATATGCAAAAGATAACAGTGATAGCTAAATTAGGTATATGCCTCAGTGTCTAATAAATACATTTAAGCAAGTAAAGACACAGTATAAACTAGAGTCTGTAAAAGGCAACATTTTTTTCATTAAAGTCCTCTTATAGTGAAGGAGGTGGTATTGCCAAAGTTGCAGCTTCAGATGTGTAATTAAAGTGATCAGAGTGATGTAATTAAATTTTAAAAGGGCGAGGGAAGCTTTTCTTCGTGGCTGTTGTGGTTTGATTTTAGAATTTACTTACAAAACCATGTATTGATGTGAGGTCTGTCTTATTCAGCCTTTCCCAGAGTCCTGGCTATAATGGCAGCTCACCTCTGATGGATTAGTGCAGGTTTCCTTTATTACAATCTCTGATTGGTAGAAAGGTGGATTACAAGTCATGTCCTAAAATACTGTGGGCTGCCTTATGTCTGTTTTCACTTGACCTCAGAATGAACCAAAAAAGCTGAACACTTGGTATTCTCTGGACTCGGTATGTGTTGTAATTAATCTTTCTGAGGACCTCTTTCTGATAAGGAAAGATTTGTTACTGGAACTGGCCCCTTGTTGTCACGAGATTTCTTTGTGCTTAACAATGCCCTGTTAAGCCAGGGCTTATCTACAGACCTTACAGACTTACCCCTCACAGTGCTGGGTTTGCAGAATTGGGTCAGTCTTCCCTTTTTTTTTTTTTTTTTGGAAGTCCCCTACATTTTCTGCATGATCACTTCTTCATTCAGGTCATGAAAACTAATGTCTTGTTCCTCAGCTGGAGAGTTCATTTTTGGGATCTGGGTCTGCAAGGTCTCCGGGTTTCCAGGGAGCTGGAACATGGTGACTTTTGATGGTTGTTCTGGATGGAGTTATGATGCAGGATATGGAGCAGCCTTCCTCCAGATGATACTGTCTGAGTATCTGTTTACCTTGCTGTTCTCCTTTCCCTCTCTAAGCCTTTGGGATTTTGCAATTGAAGGGGATGGAAAGCATTCCTGTCCTTCAAGCTTTTTCATTAGTGTGTGTGTGGGTGGGTTCATGGCTTGTTAAAGCAATTACATTTCTGGGCTAAGAATAGTAAGATTCATAGTTTCCAAACTGAATCCCACCTTGGATGCTGCTGTAGGAGCATGCAGGATACCGTCCTGACAGTCCAAATACCAAAGGTGCTCAAAGCCCAGAGGAGAAATAGAAGCACCAATGTAAAAGGCTTTTCAGGAACCTGCAAGGGATTAGTAGAAGATGAACTAATCCAGTCTTCTTTTCATTTTGAATGAAGTTTTCTTAATTGGTTCTCCTGATAGTAAAATGTTCTGTTACCCAACTAGTGCTACACTGTGGGCATTGTTTTTGGGTTTTTAATATCCACAGAGGCTTCCAAAATGGTGATGAGAGCTGTGCTGTGCAGGATCCTGAGTGCAGCATCCAGGGTCTTTATGACCAGCCTGAGAAGAAGTTACTCATTCTTTGTGAAACCTCAAGCTGTTCAAATTCCTGGTGAGAAAACTGACGTTCAAAAAGCCATCAGATGGCAAGGGAGGGCAGAGATGGTGGTGTTCTGCACATAACAGAAGCCTTGGAGATAGTTATTAATTTTGTTTGACTGCTGAATGAATTCCCATCAGCCTTGTTATATCTACATCAGTAGACTGCATGTCTAGTCTCCTTAAAATGGTAATAGTTTCTTTTTGTGCTTTCTGGCAGTGGTGTGAATTTGCAATTTTACATAAATGACGAGTGACTTCAGTTTCCCTGTCTTGAAAACTTCTTGTAATATCTCATGTCGTCATCCTGTTTTATTAGAAGAAGGTGCTCTAACAGCTGTTGGGTCACTGTGCTTAATTTGCAGTTTGTTTTTGTTTCAGCTGCCACCTCTTCAGTGACTCAGCAGTTTGGGAGTGGGTTTCGCGGAGCAGGCACTTCTTTTTGTACCCTTTCGTTATGCAAGCAGAGCAATAGCCCTCATTTTGCAGCTTCTTTGAGACAGGCATAATATAACCCAGTCATGTGGTTCATATAAAACAGACCTTGTCATCTCCTTGGCTTCTGCTGGGCCTGACAGCAGCACTGCTGTGTGCGCACAGGGTAAAGGGTGTGTATGTTCAGGGCAGGGAGAGATGTGGATGCGACCACTGGGATGAGCTAAAGTTTCTTTTTTTTTTTCCCCTTCTTTCTTCTTCTCTTTCTTTCTTTCTTTCCTTTGTTTTTTTCCTGTTATTTTCTTTACTTGATTCCAGGGAACACAGCCCCCTCATGTTGGGTTTTTTTTTTTTTCCCGAAAGGAACAGCGGTGAGCTGTAAGCTTATGGATGTACATACTTCACTTTTTCTTTGTCTGAATTATCATTTAAAAATTGTTTAACTTAGGACAGCTGCTGTAGACATTAGCTTTGGATTTAGCAGACTGGCATGAAAGATGATTTCACTGACGTGTTACCTGCTTCACTGAGACTTCACGATCCAAGTTTGACAAAACCTCTCCTTCCGTGCTGACTGATGTGCTCTGTATAAATGAGGGTTCAGGAGTGTTGCGTGCATGTCACACAGTTTAACTTTTGAGAATGGATGAGTTTCTTTTCAGGGGGAACACAGATGGGGAAATTCTGTCCTGTTTTGTCTCCAGCTTTGCTGCAACTACGACAAATCCTAGAATTTTGCCTATGTATTTTTCTGCTCCCCACTTACCAAGGCATAGGGGTTTTTAACATGCAGGAAGATGTGGTGGTGGTCAGTATTGGGTTGCATATAGAATCAGAAATAGCCAACACCTTTTGATACACACTGTCATCTTGAAATGAAACCTTTCAAGAACACTTCCATTGAGTTTGTCAGCCAGACACTGTGATACGACAGCCGTGGAGCTGCCAAACTTGTCTATGAAACAACCCTTTTTTTCTCAAGAGTTGCAGTGCAGATTCTTTTCACAGAGTCTCTTCCTTGCTCTCAAGATAAGAGGCTGCTCTTTAGCTGTGTTACCTTAGGAACCAGCCAGATAAACATCCAATAAAATCTTGTTTTCAGAAGTTTCTTTCTGAATATCAGTACAAAATCTCTAGCTTATTTTCAGTAGAGCCATTCCCCCGCCTCCCTTTTCCCATCGTTCACTATGCCAGACAATAGCATTTTTTCCTCAAAGAGATGGTTATGTCAGGCTTTTTGTTTTTTTTCTACCCACGTGAAATGCATTGCCTTCGTTTTAGCCTTAGGAGAAAGGATTTCTTCAACATACCTTCTTAAAGTTGAGATGCTATCTGATAAGATGTGCAATACTTTCTAATATATCATCATCTTGATAAACAAGGCGTGCAAAGTTTTGTAGCAAGGTAGCCTTGCTATGACAAGAATCTTTTCAAGGAAAAAACAATAAAATCTAACCCTCTGTTTCTTACACACCACAACATTGGAAATGATTTTTCTAACTGAGTAAAACCTTCTGTTTCAATGTCAAAAATTAAGTGGTTCTTGAGGTAATTGAGTACAATAAATTTAAAAAACAACCAAACCCATAAATTCTAGAATGTGCTTAATAGTTAAAGCTGTCAATTTTTTGTCTTCTTTCTTTTTAATATGGTGAAACTATTGCTATTGAAAAATGTGAGGGTTTTTTTGGTTTTTTTTTTTTCCCTGCTGGATCCTAGAGCATGATCTCTTGCTGGGTAACCAGGAGCCTGAAGTGACAGGCAAATTCTACTGCAGTGCTTTCCCTACAGCCGAAATGTTTTAAGGGAATTCATCAAAAAAAGTGGGGGAGGGAGCATCCCAGCACTCCACATACCTGTACTTCTAGAGTGTTTTTCCACTAGAACTGTTGGAGTGGCTCAGAATTTGTAGAAAACCTGCCAGTTTTAACATGCTTTTATATAATCCTGTCTGGTAAAGGACAGTGTAGTCTTACTTGTTGATAGATTACACTTCTTGTTGAGCCTCTGTAACTTGAGAAATTAACATGCCATGGCATGGAGCTGAACATTTTATTTCATCTTCTTTTCCTTTATGTGCACACCTTTTCTCCCTTTTTTCCCCCCCTCTTTCTTTCCTCTCCAAGTCTCAGCAAGAAACCATCTGGTATTTATTCCAAGTGTTCTTATGAATGACCAGTGCTTCCCTGGGTCAGAGGGTTCTTTTTGTATCCTCTCTGTATTGCTTTGAAGTCATTAATTCTGTGTCTTAGGTGCAGGTGGGGTGTGTTGTTCTAGAGCTGATTGAGTAAATTGCAGAGATTAATATGATGCATCTATCTATGAAATGTTTAATAAATAGAAGATTTAATACTCATTGGTAATCAAATCACACACGTCTGAGGTATGCACTAGAGAAGGCCACTTGGTAGAATATTCTTGAACTGTGATTAGTTTGCATTAGAGACATTTTAATACTCTTGTGGCAATATACTTGGAATGTTGTTTTTCTATTTTCAGTAGTTTTACAGGTTTCAGAAATGAGTCTGACACCAGCCTTAATCACAGAATCAGAGAATGGCTTGGGCTGGAAGGGACCTTAATGATCATCTCATTCCAACTGCCCTGCCATGGGATTGATTTGAATTTAATAAAAAGGAGCACAAGGAAAATACTTTTTTCTATAAGTCTCAGGATTCTTTTCAGTAGAATAGTTTAGTCTATGCAAGTAGGATAGGTTTTAAAAATTCACTTTTGAAAAACTTTTGTCTTAGATTCACCTGCTGAGTTAAAATTAATTCTGCATGTAGACATTATGTTTTGGGGAATGATGAAGAAATCATTCACTTTCTGGCAAACTTTATAAACTTTACAGTACCACTGTGAATTGTTTCATCCTCACTATTTAGAGAAAATGATCCAAATGCTGGTGTTTATTTTTTCTGGTTTGTCTCTGAATGAAGTCACTTTTAGCTGAAGATTTTTGTTTTATCTGAGGAAAATTTTTCAATTATTAGGTAAAAATGGGAGGAAAGCATAAGTTCAAGTAAAAGTAAACCCCAAAATTATGTAGGTGCTGTTCTTAAAGGTATATCATTATTGGAAGATGTAAAAAAATGTGCAGGGGAAGATTCACATGCAGAAAAGAACAGTAGATATCCTTTTTCCAAAGTTAAGCACGAAATGTGTTTCTAGTCAGCTTATGCTCATCATCCAGCTCATCATTCAGTTTAATACATATGATTCCTTCATTTGGTAAATTTGGTAATTTAAAAGAGCATGTTTTGATAAACCCTTCTGCTCATGATTCCAGCACACTTAAGTTTCATTTTTACTAATGGAATTAACTGCAGAATGCTGTTTTATAAACTGTGAATTCCAGTTTCTATTCAAATGCTGCCTGACACATTTCCAAAGGAAAGGGTATTGTCTTGTAATAAGGAATGTGACATTAACCCTTTTATAAAACACTAAATTTAAAAATTAATAATAAAAATAAATGTCTGGTTAACTATGTAATTCCTAGAATGACTATGAGATACATTGGCTATGAGAACCAGTTTGTAGAAGTTGAATTTGACTGTAGATCATGTTATGCAAACCAGCAAATAGAGCTCCTTTCTTCTAGAAATTAAATATCCCAGTGCACAATAAGATTAAAATCAGCTATCTAAATTAGGTTTCCTGCTTTCCTTTATTCATTTACAATTTTAACTGGGGTGACTGTTGATCCCTTTTTTTGCTTGTGGTCAATCCTCCTTGATTAGGTGTGCATTTAGACCCCCCACAAAAACCTTCTAGACTGCATCCCTAGATTTTGGTGGTCCTTTGCAGATTTATGCTATCTAAGAGGTTAATCTTGGAGCAAGATGAAGTCATAAACGCTGTATTGTGAAGTCTGTGCTTCTGAGTGATGATTGCTGTGTGCGAATGATTTTAATTCTGTTTCTGCTTAGAAACTGCTTGAAGTCCAGCTCCTTGTTCCAAAGACATGCTGACATTCAGTGTTTTGACTATTTGTTTTGTCCAGGCAATGAAAGAAAGCTTTCCAGTGCTGGAACGCTTAAGTTGTGAAATTAGGAACATTCTTTATGCTGGCGACAACCTTGTATGTTTCTCAGTGATTAATTAATGTTTTAAATTTCAGCTGCTATTTCTTCTCCTCTTGTGGCAACTACGTGTTCAGCCATTAACTTCACACGTATTTGAGCAGCGTGTTGGTGAGGGCAGCCACTGAGGCAGTGTTTACACAGCTCCATGAACGAGATCTCAGTCCAGAGCCAGCATTGTGATCCCAATGTTGTAATAGCTGCAGCCTCTTTAGAAATCTTCCCGGTCGTACATTCCTTTGTACAGCACTGAGAAGATTTTTAAATAGATTCATCAAAACTTGCAAAGGCAGGGTGGCAGCTCAAATAATAGGCTGCTGTATGCAGTTTCACTTTGTCTGTCTTTATTAGGTAAAGAATGGGGAATTTTGCCATTTTATTGCTTATGTCATGCATCTCAGGTAATTCTTCTTAGCTTTGGATGTAGGGCATGTAGGAGAAAGACTTTCAAGGAGGAAAAGCAGAATCATATGATGGCCATTTCTGCAAAACCAGCTTGACAATATCACTTGGTTTGAATTGGAAGATCTAACAGGTTGTCTTTTTATAAAGATTCAAATATTTTGGTACGATAAGAGATTTTATTCACATTGCTAATTTTGCTTTGAATATATTTCCTCTCTGCCTTAGTCCTGGTCAAAGCCGCCCATCGATGGTCTCATGGATGAATATTCCATCTGCCACAAGTGCTGCACTACCCACTTTCTTCTTCCCCAACCCTGCCGTGGGGACTGACCGAGCCGTGGAAAGGTACAAGTACACTTCAACTTTTGCCTCCTTTTTCTGTAATTTAAAAAAAATAGCTAATTCATGTCTCCTGTGGCATGTGAATGATTATCTCAAATCAGGAAATGCAACCTTAGCAATTTTGACAGAATAAAATATCTACTTTATCTTAATTTTCCTTTGAACACCTTCCTTGATAGAAGGCACACAGATTGAGCCAGTGGCTTGTTGGTTAATACAGGAGGCATTTCTTTTGGGTGGACAATTCAGAGTTTCTCTGCTGCAGTATCTCTCCTAGTGTCCTTTAAAGTACAGATTCTTTCTTTTTCCATAGCCACCTCTGCCAAATTTAAGTTTCTTATCCTAGTCTTTTTGTCTCTGAAACACTTCCCTCTATCTTTACCTTTCTCTGTGGTTTCATTCTTTTCTTTCACTCTTTTGTCCAACTTTCCTTCCCTCCTGTTTCTGATTTCTTCCATGTTGCTTTTCATCTTTTGAAGTATTTTTGGGTTTTTTTATTTGAAGATCTTCACCATCTTAGCTTTTTCCTTCAAGTTTTGTAATATTTGATTTTCTAGTTAAAGTAGTTGGGTGTATTTGCAAATTCTTCCCAATGCTTGATAACAAAATCCTTTTTCTTATTAGTGGTTGAATTTTTGAAGTACAGTATGCTTTGCCTAGTATTGATTTCATTGCTGACTAGCACTTAGAAAAATTTTAACTGTAGTTGAAAGTCGAGTTTGTCATAAAAATAAGTGTGCAGAAAGTTGGGAGTATGATATTCAGAAATGCCAACAGTAAGCTGTGAAGCTTCAGCTTTGGCTGTGTGCATGAATTATAAGCCTGTAATGATGCATGTGAGATTGTGTTTAAAGTTTTAGTCATCCCCAAATGTGAATGGAGAGAGAATGGTTGAGAGGGTGTCTTCATGATAGCAAAAAGTTGCTATAATTCATAATTTCATTTTTCAGTGTTGCCCACCGAAAAGCAAGAGCAGTTTATCCATGTGAAGCAGAACACAGCTCTGAATTGTCATTTCAGATAGGAGCAATATTTGAAGATGGTAAGTGGTGCTTGAGTAAATATAAAGCAATGAAAAACAAATTGACAAAACTGCTAAAATGGCTTTGGATAAAAATACAAGCCTGACTGCTATTCTGCCAACATTGCTGATGGCACACAGTTGGTGATGGAGATATTTTCTGGTACGAAGAAACTACTTAACATATCCTTAGCACTGTGAGGCAATGCTTTTGATTTTGGGTGAATAGACACTTTCAATTGGTATAATTTTTCGGCATCATTTAAATGTGTTGTAGTACCAAAAAAATGTTATTCAGTAGGAGAAGATAACATCTTGGCCTATGAAACTATATTTTTTAAAATGTGAATTACTGGTGTAAAACAACACATGGGTTATCCTTTAAATTAAAAAAAAAAAATCTCTTTAAGGATTTTCAAGCCATCGGACTGCCAGGTAAACCAGATGAACAATGGAGAGAAAAGACAATGTTTACTGATTTAGATCAAGGTTCATGTTAGTGTGTGCATGTACTTGTAGGAAAAGGAATATTCACTGTGGTGCAGAATGAAGGCTTGTGTTTAATGATTTCTATGGACCTAAATATAGCACTGCATATGAACATTTAGAAGGTGATTCCTGTGCTCAGCACTGTGGTGCTCAGTGAGCTTCCATGGATCTACCCTTTAGCAACTGCACAGGGACTTCAAACTGATAGGAAAGGTTTTAGTTTTTAAACTTTATGCCAGTGACTACTGTAATACAAATCCTGAAGATGCAGAAGGCAATGTAGAGTATAGTTTCTTCTTATTAAAAGGAAATTCCTCAGATAAGAAAGAAATAGTATAGAGTGGCTCAACAGGGCCTGGACAAATGCAGCAATTCTTGTTACTTGAATGCAACTTAATAATAATTCTGAGCAGGTATTAGTTCATAGCAGCAGCATGGTAAGACTGTTGTTTATTATAAGACCTTGGTTAAAAATGACATTCATACTTAAAGCTAGAAGATTTAAATTTGGCCAAATATTCATCCAGGTTTTGTGCAGACTGGGGAATTCAAAGTAATCTGAGAATGACATCCCTAAGGACATTCCGAGTTTAGTCTTTCAGTCTCGAGGCAGGGGGCTAGTAAGAGGCATACTGGTCTTTAAAGAATCTGGAAATTCTGCAGTGAGGACTGTTTCCTTCTCACCCACTGTCAGCTTTTAGCTTACTACCAGGTCAGAAATCTGGTATGTACTTTCCAGAGGGAAAGTGGTGTTTAATATGGTGTGACCAAACACACTCAGGGGATGTGCAGTCCAGTCTTTCACTTACCACATGTGAGAATCTTCCGCTGGATGTCCAAGGAAAAAGGAGTGTTCCAAATTCCCAGTTTACATCCAGCAAAAAAAAAAAAAAGGTGTACACAGTCTAAACCGACTGGAAAACATCAACCTGAAGGCATTAAAAAGCTAATGAAGTGTTTCTTGTATTTCCCCAAATGCACCCTGTTCATTCTTAGCACTGGGTCGTAAGTGCGTGTATGGTAAAGTTTTCTAATAAATGAACATTTTTTCATGCTGACCTCCCCAACCCCAGTAGAACATTCCTAATTTCACAAATTGAAACAACTGGGAAGCTCAGCAAAATCTTTTTCTTTTTTTTAATATGTATAACAACAACAAAAAAATTGCGTGGACATAGACATCTCCTTCCTCTTCTTTGTAATGCTTATTTTGAAGCATAGAGAACGGGATATTCCTGTCCTCTGCTTCCTTCCAAATAAGTAAATAGCAAGCCTGGTGCTGACTTCAGTTCTGCTTCTTCTGTACTGTAAAATGGTCTAGGGTCCACCCTAGGTTCTTCCCTACTAGAGCCCACTTTACAAAATCATTCTTGATGTTTCCAATTAGAGCTGCCTTGCAGGCAAATCATGTCTGAATCAAGTTAGGTGGGAAACCTTTTAAAGATGAATTAGCTAAGTGATTGCTCTCTTTAAAGTCCTTAACACCTGCTATTTTAATTTAAGTTTTTTAAAACATGACTGATAGGGATCTTTAGCAGATATAAAACTGTGTACAGGGAAGAAAATCTCGTGCATGGTGGAAAAGATTTGATGTTCAGGAGAGGCATTTCTGATGCAGAACAGCAGGGTGTTGGCATGGGGCAAGAAAGTCAAGAAGCAGTTGCTTGTGTTACGTATTTGTGTGAAAGCAATGTTAAGGTTTTCTTCTTGTGGGATGAGATCTTTCGAAGTGGTGGCAAAGTCACCATGATTTGGTGCATCGCTGCCTCAGTTGAGTTTTTCAACCATAGGGTTGGATTGTCTGGGAATAAGTACGGAATTTGACTCTGTGTGGAGAAACGTTTCAGCTGTAGCTCTCTTTTTCCATATCATCAGACAAATAAGGTTCAAAGCTTTGGAAAAAGGTTGCATGGATTGCATTTTCTAAACCTAATGGCGAATTTCCAGTGCCAAAGCTCACGTTTCCTTAAATACATTTGTTTTGATTTGTTCTGCTGTATCCTGGTTATTTTAGAGGCGTTGTCGTTGCCCTGCAGGGCTCTCACCCTCAGGTAGGCTGTGAATTGGCAGAAAAAATGGGGAGAGCATGCAAGTAATAAAGCAGTAACTGGACGTATGTAAGCACTTAATGGCCATTTCATACTGGTTCCCAGTAGGTTATGCCAAGGGTGGCTCTTTTCATGCAAAGTGCAGACCAATCTCTGCAGGTGAAACCTCTGAAATGCCTCGGCATGGGCCTTTTCTTTTTTTATCAGGCACCCTTGTGTCTGTGCTGAAATCAGATTCCAGTGAATCAATTCAGGTTCTTTAGTTACTCAATTTAAATTCCCATATGCCCTAATAAAGCCCCCAAATGAAGAATTAAAGTAATAATACATCAATTCTGCAGCTCTACCAATAACCTTAACTATCAAAGTGACAATGCATCAATCAAGCTGACATACAGCTAGTATCAACCATTAAAGTAACTGTTAAATTAATGTCTACTAAAAAGTGCTGCTTCCATTAGTGAAGGTTTTATCCGTCTCTCCTTTCTCCACCTGGCCTGTCTCACTTTCTAATCCTGTCTCTCTTTATCCTTTTTCTTTCCTCTCTTTTTTGCTTTGTTTTCTTTTTTGTTTTCCTCCCTGTTCTTGGGTTGTCTCTCTTGGTCCACAGATGTTGATTGCAGTGGTTCTCTCTTACCTGTCATTACTCTGGATGAACCTTTCTGGCTGTTCCAGACTCAGACAGGATAATGGCATTTAGAGGAGTAGTCTTGCTCCTGTCATAGCTGCTAAATGTAATATTGGTGCAAGAAGGTGAGAGTTTAACCTTTGCTCCCGCTTCCTGTTTCTAAATGGGGGAAAAGTTCTGTCTCAGCCTGCTAAGGTTAGATTTGATAATATTTTAAATTAAGTTTTGTATCACCTGATAGGAATCTGTATAGAATCTTTGCATTTTCATGTTCCGGTGTTTTCACTAGTGCACGTACATTTTGCTACCCCCAAATCCCACAGTCTTTCCATTAAAGTGCCGTGGAATATAAATGCTAAGGCGCCATCTGGTAAGTCAAAAAGAAAAGGCAAAGTTTTCTATTTAATTGAATTGTGTAAGAAAACGAATAATGTAATCTGAACAATATCCACTGGATTTTTTTTTTTTAATCTTCAATTCAATTCGCCTTAGGCTGTGCCAATATTTTTATTTCCCAGTTACAGGCTATATTATTGACAGCACATAACAATATAATTCAAGTGGTTAGAGGCAAAGCTTGAAGAGTTTGCAGCTGGATAAGGGCACATACAGGAAGAAGCAGAGTGTGATCTGAGATTGAGAGAGACACATGCTGGCTGTGTCTATCTGTTGCTGTTGAGGCAGATATTCCCAATAATCAGGGAAAGAATAATCAGACTGCCTGGCACTGAAATTTTGCCAGCCTTGGAGCCAAGTGTTATTAAATTTCTGGGTCTTGAAACAGACTGCTTAAAAGTCAGTAAATGGGAATTTCACTCGGGAGAAGTGTTTCAGATAGGTTAAATGGTGTTTACACAATAAAAATTCCTTGGCAGTATTGCTAGCAGGAAGGCTTCCTGAAAACCTGTCAAGATAGCTCTTATCAAGGCTTTTTACAATTTTTTAAATCAGATTTTAGGGGAGAGAAAACATGAGGAAAACTGAGAAAGTGTTTTGTTCCTCAGGAAAAGTGGGGCACCCATCGTCCCCACCAAGTACGGCAGGAACACAAAAAGCCACGCTCACGCAGCCCTTGTCATCCCCATCTCTCTCTCCTACTGTAACGGAGTGCCAGCCTTAGTTATGTCCCTGGTTTTGACTCCAAGGCACTCTCTGCCCTCTGATTCAGGCTGTGGCCTCTGGACTGTCTGTCTTCATGGTGCTGGCCAGTGAAGGCCTTACATCAAAGAGAAGTGGTGCTCCCAAAATACTGTATTGCACTCTGTGTGCAAATCGTTCTTTTGGAGAGGTAAAAATGGGGGTAGAGCTACTTCTTTGGGCACCTTTTGTCTGTGGATTTCAGAGCACTTGGAAGCATTCAGGGGAAGAAGACTCCCTGACTCCTAGCCCTGTGTTCTGTCCACAAGATAATTCTGCTTCTCATAGCATAATGAAGGGAAACAGCAAGTTTGGAAATTTCAAATTCCATGCTAACCCTAAGTGTGCTAAACGTTTCTGTATTTCCCTGATCAGCTCAACCCATAGGGATTGTTTCAAAAACCCAAAGGGATTCTAAACATAGAGGGCTTGCAAGCGCATTTTGTTGCTTTAATTTAATTTCTTGATGAAAAATTGGCCAGCGTGTTCAGTTCAATGGAAGTGAGTTCTGGTGCTGTAGTGGTTTTAGCAGTGAGATTTCTGTTGCCCTCAGTAATCCTCATTTGTGTAGCTTTTTTTGGGTTTTTACTCTGATTGACAAAGTAGTACATGAGAAAGGGAGGCCCCCTTGTGCCAGGCATCACGCACCTTAGATTTCCTCCCAAAAGAGCTAGTTTCCACAAAGATGTGAAAAATAGTGTGAACCACTGTCTGATTCAGTCTTGCTGAAGTTAGTGGCATCTAGGCAATGAACTAATACTACTGAGGAAATGAGCCTTGCTCTCATGTGTGGTTGAGACCTGTGAAACTTCTGAGCTGCCAAAGCAGAGCAAAGTCTGCTTATGGCATTGGGGCTTGGGGAAGAGCTGCTTGCAAATTTTATGTATTTGCAGTTAGATAAAAATAGCATTGACAATATGAAAGCGATTTGCTATGGAGAATACAGAAAAGAAGTAATGCTGCAAATGCCAAGTTGACCTGACTGTGTTTCTTGATTAGCTGGAACCAGAAGATCTCATTGCAAGTCTGTAGATTTTGTCTCCCCATTGGAGTTGGGGTGATTGTTCCACAGCAGTGCTGTCATACTGATGCTCAGACATCCTCCTTTCTTTGCACGTGGCCTCCACTGGAGTGAGCCTGCTGAAATGGCCTTGCAGCAGGCCCTGAGGAAGCCACTGTCCCACTCTGAGCTCTCAGCTTGGCTGCTATTTCCACTGTCTTAAGGAGTGATGGCTTTTAGTGCTGGTTTTGTGGTTAGTCTTGTTGTGCAGTCTTGCTATACACTCGTTAAACCTTGCTGAAATGTTTAGTTGTCTGCTCTGTATCTTTTATGCTAGAAGTATTTTCCCCTCCCATCCCTCACCAACATAAACCTTAGTCCTTTGGGATAATTGCTCTAGTAATGAGTTGTAGTTTTAAGGCCAAATGTGTAGTTTCTGCAGCAAGGTATTTTTAAATGAGGCAGGCCTGAGAAAGTGCTAAGAACTGTAATCGTTGTTGACTGAGAAGAAATGACAGAAAGGGGACACTATGGAATGTCTTCTCTTGAGCAGGGTATGTTTTCAGAAATAGGCTGTGTCCTGGGTTTAAGAAGAGCTGTGCATGACAGAAAAGTGATGTTTGTGTGGTTAAGTGGTTCAGATTTTAAATGAATGCGTGCTGTTGTACGCTGTGCTTCAGAAATGGATTAGCAAAGAAAACAGGATCACTGAAGCTTAAAGCAGCTTTACATTTGGATAGCATCCTCATTAATATCATTTGCCTACAGAAGCAGTCAGTGATGTATGTGGGTATCTTAACCCTCCTTGCAGGAGGTGATTGCTGTGGGGGCACAAGTCTTACCTGACGTGACAGCCACCACAGCTGCTGAACATTAAGAATTAATTTTTGCTGCATTTTTTTAAAAGCAAAGATCTCTAGAAATGGTGGCCTTAGGTGTAATCGAGTGATAATTCCTTCTTCAGTTTTTCTAGAGTCTAAAAGAATCTTCTGCCAACAAGTGAGGCCCTGAGCTGTGTAATGCACGTGTGAAATATTTAATTTCCCAAGCCCAGAGCTCAGTTATACCAGCTATGTCTTGTCTTCTGGCATGAAAATGGTATTTGCCACTCAAATCCAATTGCTGGGCCATCATGTACTATCTCTGAATGTGCTGCAGTATGCAGAGTTCACCATTATCACACTTGCTTAGAAATTATTTCTCTGGAATTCTGCTGTTGTGTTGAGTGATATGATTCTGCATAGTTTGGGCATTTCTTCCCTTGGGTAAATTTCAGGTAAATTTTAATTTCAGTGTGATTCCCTCAGATCAGGGCTCCCCCATCATTTTGAACGGGCCTTTGATTTATAGACACTCACAGTGCTATCCATTCTCTCTCTAATGGAAACTGAGGTTAAGCACCAGAGGACAGGTAGAAATCTCCTGCTTCCAGATTTTCTAGTTGTTTCTCTTCCTAATCTGTCGTTTTTTGGAGTTTGTTTCCTGTGATACAGATGTGCTCCGTAGGTATGGGAGACCTCAGGGAGAGGTTTGGCTGGCTGCTGGGAACAGAATTCCAGCTCCGCTGTGGTGGAGCGTCTGGAGGGAGGTTTGTGCTGGTGTCAGCCATGCAGTTTCAAATGCATGTGTACTCTGTAATTGTGGAGTTAAAATGACAAAGGGAGAGGAGGGCTTGCTAATTACTAATGGTAATGTAAGTTACTGTGTGTGCAGAGATCCTCAAAGGTAATTTTCTATGCACATTTTTCCTTCGGAATCTTCCTGGCGAACACATTTATTGCAAATATAAGCCCAGACTTCTGTGCTGAATCTAAGCCTCCAGTATCATTTGAAAGCAGTTTTGTTTCCTGGGTTCCTTGGAGTTATAGCTGTTGTTTAAAGCGTGGTGTCTGAGCACAGCTGTCTGACAATAATAGGAGACAAGGAAAAGAACAGGGGAAAGTATGTTTTTAAGTGCTCAGATTTAGAGCCTTACAGTGCTTTTGGAAGTGAGACTTAACATGTTGCACTCTCTTAACTGTTATTTCCCTGATATGTAGAAGGCTACAAATATCACATTCCCCAATGTGTTAATGTGTTTTAAATAAAGCACTGACATGGCTGGCAGCGTGCTTCAGCATTTGTCTGATGTCTTCCCTAAATACTGTCTGTCTCAAAAGCACTGTGAGGATAAATTAATGTGGTAGAGAATGTCGTAGATTGCTAAAAAGTGTGAGATTTTACAGTCCCATAGGTAAATAGGTACCTGCATTATATCCTTATAGGGGACTCCTGATAGGAGACTTTGAGGACTTCTTAGTCTGTTTTCCAGACAAAAGAGGCTTATGTTTCTTTTTTAACTTCCTGTCAAATGTCATCAAAATACGTATATAGGAAGTCAGATTTCATTAGTTCTGTTGCTCACAGTAACTTCTGGGGCATTGAGAATCCAAGATGAAATATATCTTATTTTAGATTCATGGAAACTCTTGCATAAACTTTGGTATGAGCAGTGGTAAACATTTAGGATGGCACAAGGAACCATTCAAGCCTTTCCTTTGTGTTTTGTGAATTGCACTGTGTATTTGAATTCCAGAGAGAGGATTCAATCAGAAGAATGACTCAGATTTTGTCCACTGGTCACTTCTAATAGCAGCTCTATTCTGAAGAGATGGTACTTGGAGTGACATCTGACTCATTTATATTTCCCCTATAATCTTTTCCATGCTTACTTTTCATGCCCACTAAAGTCTTATGCTGTTGTTCTGTGGCTCTGAGTTTCCAGATTCATCACCTCTGCTCAAGACAGGTTTTTGGCCTTATTTTGCCCCACCTACTGAAATTGTTTTCCACTGTTTGTTACGAATTCTGGCATTTCCCCTAAGGCTGTATTTTCTATTTTATAAATCTGTCCTAAGTTCCATTAACTGTTTCCTTAATGAAGTCTCCTGCACCTAAAAGCTATTTCACCATGTACACTTTGCAGAAGTATATTATGAAGTATTTAAGTCAAGTTAATAATCCTCTTTATCTTTCCTAGCCAGATTCTTAAACTGGTCATTGCAGATGACGGGATGTTTTTATGGATTCTTTGTCTGGTGTCCTGGAGTTAAAGCTAGAAAGCACTAATTTAAACCTAAAAGGATGCAATAATTTTTTTTCTTCTCTTTTGCAGTGCAATTTTCCAGAGAACCAGGATGGCTAGAAGGCACATTAAATGGCAAGAGAGGACTTATTCCACAAAATTATGTTCAGTTTTTATAGCTTTGTGCACTGAACGCCAAGGTGTACATGGTATCCATGGATTGTTGTTCTAGTCACTTGTCTCTACTTTTGTGACTGCTTTTAATCATTGAAGAGCTGGACTATGGATTGAAGATCCTAATCTGTATAAAGACATTAAGTGTTGCCAAATATGAATTACAAAAAAAAAAATTATTTGAGGGATGGAATGGGTGGGGGGGACAAGAAAGAGGGATGGAGGGATAGGTTAATTTTTCAATAGGGTGCTTTTTTTTTCCAATTGCAAAGAGCAGTAGAGGTATGTTTCTTTGCAAGATAAGTAGTATTTTAAGTCAAGTATTTAGCTGATCTGTGACTCAACTTAGTGTCCTGAAGATTCTGCTTTGATAGCCAGCATTTTTAACAGAATGTGAGGATAGTGAGGCATGGCAACAGGTTACCTAGAGATGTTGTGGATGCCCCATTCCTGGAAGTGTTCCAGGCCAGGCTGGATGGGATTCTGAGCAACCTTGTCTAGTGGAAGGTGTCCCTGCCCATGGCTGGGGAGTTGGAACTAAATGATCTTTAAGGTCCCTCCCAACCTAATCCATTCTATGATTCTCTGACTATTAGGTTTGGAAGATACTGATGGATAAAAAAAGCTATCATGCTGACAATTAAATTATATTTTAGAGTGGAATAGCCAGCGCAGAAACAGACATCTGTAAGTAAAATAATAGTTACCAAGACATGACATTTTTCAAATGTCTTCAAAGAGCACATTCGTTTATGTTGTGTGTATGATTTCATTTATTTTATAAAGATAAGACATATGAACTTTTATTACAGGCTCCTATATGTCATGGTTCCTTTGCTACTCAAAAATGCCACTGTAATTGAAATAAAATGTTATTTGTTATTTGACTTGTCATTCCTATGTTGCAGAATATTTTGCTCTGGTTCTGGAAGTTGTGGCATGAAATAATTGTGCAGTCAGCCTCAAGCAGGCTTCAAAATGGATGGGGAGCTGTCCTCACTTAAAATAGGCAGCTCTGGACGTTCAAGACAAAAGGAAAAAGAGAATATCTGGCTGTGATGCTTTTGCATCCTGGAGGCATTTTATCTGTTGTCTGTCTGTCTGTCTTAGCTGCTTGTTGACCGTGCCTTTCTTCCTTCCTGCTAATTGTCAACGGCAAGGTCTTACTGATGCTTGAAGGTATTGGACTCCTCAGCAGTTGCCTCAAAATATGTAGAACTATTTGAGTAGTGAGAGTGCTATCTGGAGTCATAGAAAAAGCTTCCAGAAATCTTTTGGTATATAAATATATAGCTTGAGCTCTGGAAAAAAAAAAAAAAGTTGCATGCAGTTTATCACCTATCTTTCTATTTTTCTCCAAGTAAAACATCTGGGAGGCAGTGGAGAGGATGCAGGAAAATATAACAGGATGACATACTAACACAGACTCACTTATTTGTTAAATTTGTTAAATTGCACTCCATGGATTTCGAGTCATTTACTGCAGCTCTACTTAGCTTGCAAGTTTTTTGAACAAATGTAATTAGTAAACCAGTTAATGGTTAATGCTGCCTTAAGGTTGGGATAGCTATTCCCCCCCTCCCTGAGGATTTAACTCCATGCCATTAATTTGTTCCTTTGCCCAGCCTGCACAGATCCTTGGAGTATGCACAAATCATTTCCAGATGGAGCAATGGTGGGCTAAGCCAATACAGCTGTCCAGCACTGACCCTCATTGCTTGGAGGAGTTTCATTTGGTGCATTCTCCTGGTACTGGAGCAGTGACTCTCTGCCACAGAGCTTTTAGGCAGTTCCTGTCTTGGCTAGGTGACCCAAGCGCTGAAGATGACTTTTGGACTGAGGGAGATTATGTTCTTTAATTTGCTCCTTGATTCAGCATTAAGGAAATAGTTGCACCAGTACTTAGAGCAACAGCTTGCAGGTTTCCTTGCTCAGATTTGTTCACGTGGCAAGGCACTGTTCTGGCTGGGTCTTGTGTTGCTTGGGCCCACAGCTCTGTCAACTCATTTGTGGCCTTAAAGATTCTCTGGAAGCAGGATGCTGTTTGTGTGCCAAACTCAGTTTTTCATGGCTGCCAGTTGGTAGAAAATGTTGAAAGAAGAGGGAGAATGTAAATCTTTGGTATTAGCCTTGCAGGTGTGGCAGCCAGGTATGCGGCCTTGTCAGACAGTGAAGCTCTGATAACTTGAAGCTTACAAGCTTTGGAAGTTGCTTCCATTTGTTTTGTTGTTGTTTTAAACCTGCAGTGCATGTTTGATCTCGTTCTGGCCGCTGTCTTCCAAAATTCTCGATGTGTTTCTCGGCTCTAGCTCTGTTTGGTGGGCTTTTTTTCCTTTTAACTGAAGTGGTTAAAAAGGCAGATCTATAGAGAAGCAATAAAAGCCTCAGTGTCTCTTCCATCCAGTCTTGTGACCCTGTTTTGCCTTTAGGTGAGATGTTTTGAGACTCCTGTTACTTCTGGAGCCACGCAGAACCCAAACAAGAAAACTCTTCGACTGAGAAGTGATACACTGAGCAGAGGTAACACGAATCCAAACTTTCTCACGTCCTAGCCGTTGTCTGAAGGCAGTGGTGTGAGCTGAGCCAGATCAGATCTGGCTTTCAGGCTAACCACACTGCCTCTGAGGAATTTAGTTGTGGGAACTGCTACCCACCATCTGGGTTTCCACATCAGCCCAGTTACATGAATGCCAAGCACAGACTTGCAAAGCCCAGTAGCCAGGGCACAGCTCGTTCTTCATCCTCGCTGCTGAGCAGAGCTGTAAATGATGCCCTCAGTACTGACTGCTTGCGAGTGGAGATTAAAAGATGCTATAAATTAAAAAACATATAAAGGAAGTCAGGCCTCTTTCCCAGCCTTTGAGATTGCTTGCTTTCCTGAAGCTGGCTTTAGGGAATGCCTCTTGTCTGTCTTTTCAGTGGCTTGGCAGATTTTGGAGGAGCGGAGTAATGCGCTGTTGAGGCAGGAAGGAGGACAGGAAGCCTGTTCTGGAGAAAACTGGTCAAAGGGTTCTTCTCTTGGCCTGGCAGCAGGAGTGGTCATTCTCCATGGATCTGGCCTAACTCCATCTTCTTGTACGGAACTGCCCTCCTGGCACAGCTGTGGGCACAGCTTAATTAATCCTCAGGTTGGGTTCCCTTCCTCGCTCTGTGCTGGATACTGTGGGCAGGGGTGTGGACTTGTCAGTTTTCAAAAGCTGAGACTGTTGGTAGTGAATGCATGACAGGGGCTGAAAATTAGAGTGGGAAAAGAAAAAAAACCCCAAACATGCTTTTTATGCAAAATGACATTGGCCTTGCCATCACTGTGGGGCCAGAGACTGAGACCCTCAGCCTGGGGATTAAGCTTGAACGTGTATCTGCTTTGAATAATTAATGGCAAAGCTGAGACTCCTGCCTAGCTGGGCTCAGCAGAAATTTATAGCCTGTGTTAGTCACTGGCCAGGGCACAGCTCTGCCTTGGCCCGCAGCACTTTCACTCTCCTGGGTGAAAAGCCCCGGGGTTTTCAGGCTGCTGAAGGTTGTTAAGCATCGTCCCAGCTGATCCTCGTGGTGAGTTTCCTGCTGCTGCTGTCTTTTATGAGGAGTGAAAGAAAAATGTCATTAGTTGATTTATCTGTCCTGTAATGAAAATAAGTGTTTGTGCTACACTGCTTGCAGCTTTTGCTACCCGAGCCTCTGTAATTGTGTCACCGAAGAGACTTGGGCAGAAACTTGCCTTCCTCAGTGCCCTGTTCCTTGTTCTCTTAACCCATTTCACAATTCTTACCTGGTTTGCAATTTAAAGAGAAAAGTTGCTGACAGAGGGCTTATGTAGGCTGTAAATGCACCAGTGCTAAACTGGGTTTCACTGAAAATCTTCACTGGAGTTTTACCTTTTTTGCTGAATGTGCCTTGGACATTGCTTTCTACATCAGGGTCCAACCGTGTTTCCTCGTCTGTCCTTGCAGTAGCCACAGGTAAGTGCCAAATCAACTTCATCCTGTCAACATCTACAATTACAGTAAAACCACTTCAAAAGCTTTATGGCAGGGTGTGTTCTACCAAGCAAATTCTGTGATGTGAAAGGGCATTTTTTTTCCACTCCTTTCTCACTAATACTGTACTCCTCCTGAACTCCCAGTCTCTGTAGATACCTGAAAGTGTCCCAGCTTGAGGTCACATTACAAGTTTCATTATGTTTTTAAGTAGCGATAGTGTCGTCTTATTTCTAGAACAGCATATGACAGATACATCTGCTTGTAAACATATGGGAAATTTTTCTTAACTCTGCTGATCTACTATTCTTTCCTTCTGACAATTCAGCAAACAGAAAGCAGGTGCAAGGATTTTTTGGCAATACAAAGTTTATGTAACTTGTTCTTAAAAGACCAAAATGCAATTAAATGGTGGTCTTACACCACAGACCTGGCTTTGCGCAGAACTTGGTGAATTTTTGAGAGAGTGCCCAGAACAAACCACGACAGCAGGAGTTTTATTTCCCCTTCCAACTATCTTATGCAATTACCCCTGGCAAAGGCCTGGCCCTGAGAAGGCAGTTTGATTAGTACAGGGGTGACCTGGTGTGTATAAAGTAGTGAGTCCCTCTTGCCACAAGAGAAGTTCTAACTGTGCTCAGTGGGTACAGCAGCATCAGGGCAACAGAAATAGGAAGCTGGACTGGTCTGGCTACTGAAGGTTTCTTCCAGTGGGATGTGTTCTTGTGCCCAGAATGATGCCAGCTCGTGGTTTGTCAAGCACGGGGGCCCAGGTGAAGCAAACAACATTCCTCACCCTCGGGCATTCCTTGTTTTACAGTGTGGAGCTGCTCCCTGGCTGACGCCATCACCCAAAGGGACGGAGCCTGATGAAACCAACTCTCCAGCTGTCTGAAGGAAGATGCTCTGTTGCATTTTGAGTTGCTGCATGTTCAAGTGTTCACATCCAGGTTAAACAGGGCTCTGAGCGACCCAGTCTGGTGGGAGGTGTCTCTGCCCAGTGCTGGAGGCTGGAGCTACATGATCTCTAAGGTCCCTTCCAACCCAACCCCTTCCATGGTTCTGTATTGTTTCTACATGAGCAGAAGGCTTGTCTCTGAGGATACCACTGCACCAGCAGCTAGCTGAGATTAAAATGCAAGAAATACTTGCAATCAAACCAGTTTAATTCATGTATATTTGTACAATTTGTATAAAAAAAAGAAAAAAAAATAGGTACTTGCAGACATTAACATAAAGACCAAACAATATTTTCTATTTATTTAAAAAGCTTTAAACATACAGAAGCAAACCCCTAATTATAAATGCATCATTATGCATAGATTTTACTGTTTACACCATACTGCTGGCTGCTTTTATTTTTCATCCAGGAATCTATTTAAACTCCAAGAATTCTTAAACATTCCTCTGAGCTTCCTGGCCTCAGAACTGCTGTCTATCTTATCAAGTCATTGACCTCCAGCTGAAAACATTGCTCTAAAAAAAGTCAAATCTTTAATAAACAATTAAAAGTGCATTAACTGTAGAATTTTTTAAATTTCATAAATGTTTAAACAAGTCAGTGAAAAACACCACCCTGTGAATTAGCTTTTTGCATTATTGATTGTAAAGTATCTTTTTAATAAGATTTTGATATTGCAAACTTTAGTCTTTCCTATTTTACTCCGTGCAACTGCTCAGTCACACGGTGTGTAGTATTCCTGAAATACCCACTGCAGTACATTACACTATTTTACATTTTAACTGTGTATACAATGCTCTTGCTGCATATCCCTGTTCCTTCTTACGACAAAATAATTTAGCTCAATGAACAAAAGCCCACTTCTAAAAGCTGTTATAGTTTGTCTTGTATTTTGCAGGAGACAAATGCCTATTTCATTCTAAACAAATTCAAAAGAACGCAACGAACTTCCCGGTAGCTAAAAACTAGGGTTGGTTTTTGTGGTTTCTTTTTTTTTTTTTTTCCTGTACACAGGTTTAGATAAAAAAAGTGATGGCTATTCTGCTTAAGTGTCCTTGATAAGAGAATACTGCCTCTTACAACATCTATATCCAATTGTATCTATTAACTTCAATGATCTCTAGCAAAAAAATAATAATCAATGAATGGTTTCATAAACAACAGGTGATTAAAGTAAAGGATTTATTATAATCTGCTTACAGTTGTTTGCAAAGACAGACATACGTTTTTGCATAAAGATATAAATTGCTTTTTAAAACTAATTTAGTGTGTTTAATTATATGAAGTTTCTGTGAATTATGAATTGTACCAAACCAAGATTAAAAGTAATAAGGTACAAAAATAGGAGCAAACAGACAACAATTTGGACTGGGACAGGCATTTAACAGTGAAGTGTAGAATATGGCTTTGCTATTTTAGTCAAGCAAAGTTACTCTGAGACAGAAAAGGAGGCAGTAACTTTGTTAATATAAAAAGCTGCTGCAGACTGTATTCACCCAGAACCTGGCTTTGAAAATCTTCTGTTTTAGACTTTTAAAAAAAAAGTAAATTAAAAGATGGATGTATGACTGTGTCTTTACTGTAAACAACCAGTCTGCATGCTGTATATCTCACGTTGGAAGTTTGGCTTTCATATTGCTGTGCAGGTCAGTATTTAAAGATCTGCCTATGAATTAGACTTCCAAAATGCAAATAATATATGTATGTATATATTTATATATAAAAAAACCTCTCTGAATACAGTCTTTACAGATTACCCATTGCATAAGGCAGGTGTCATTTAAAAAGACAAGTAGCACTGACTGTCTTCAGTGCACCACAGTGCACCTCAAAATTTGGGTTCAGAAAGGGTGTAGAATTCTTAATTCGACCACCATGGACAAGAAATGCTACATTCCGACCGGCCAAGGGACACACTATAGCTCAAAAATACCAGTGGCACCCAGAGAGAACACTACAGATTAGGACTCTGAGAAACTATTCTATTTAAACATGAGCATATGGTAGCAACAGTTGAGCCTCAGAAAAGTTCACCTGTCCTCTATTCTACTCCAAAATTTCGTATTTGCTTTTATAAATTGTGAAATAGTGAAAATCACCTCAAAAATTCTTTTCTTTGCAGTCTTATTCTAGAGAAAACATTTTTGAGACAAAATCAGACCAACTGAGTTGAACTTGTAGTGTGACCATTTGTCTTCTCAGGTGTATCCTGATTATTACAAAAATGCTTACAAAATTACATAGGTTTTTAGTTTATCAATCACTAAAAATTCTACTCAGCTTATCTGCCCGTATCATCCCTTACCATCCCTCTCACCAGTACAAGTCTCTGTGATATACTTACTGTAATGATCTGCATGTTCCCTTCATCATAACCAGAAACCGCTCTCCCCCATCTGAAATAATAATCTGACCTTTTAAGATGTCTCATATATCCAGTATTCAAAGGAAAAAAAAACCAAACCAACAAACAACCATAACCGATCTGGGAAACCTTAATAAAAAAAGAAAAATCATTCAACATCTTGCTCACCCCTGTTCCCCCGAGAGAGAAAGGGAATAGAGGGCAAGAACTCACTAGATCATTAAGCTGGCAAAAGCTTTGGAGAGAGACCATAATTTGTCTTGTTAAATGAAACCTTGGTAAAGTGGCAAACACAACAATGTGTAGTTTCCTACAGATATATGAAGCAGGATTTCTAAGATGTGCTCAAGTCACGTACGCTTGCAGGAGAGACAAAAAGGGAGAAAAATATAGAGAGAAATAGAAAGGCTTAAACACAACTGAAAAGGTTAAGCGTGGTTATTTACAACAGATACTGTAGGATGGTAAATTAGATATGATGCTAAAAAAGGCACAGCTTTCCCTTTCTTAAATACACTGTAAACGGTTCATTATGCATGCAGAACATTTCACTTTACAAAAAAATTACCTTGTTTGTTTAGACAAAGATAGTACTTAAATAGTCTCCAGCAAAATAGAGTTCTTTCAAAAATACTTTCCCGTTCATCCTATTAACCATTAAAGATTTTTTTTGTCTCATTTACAAAAGTTCCTTACACCTTATTTCAGGTCCTTCACAATTTATACATACAGCAATGTACAGTACAGCAAAAGACTGCAAAAAATTATTTGTAAAGCCAGCACAATAGATACTATAAATTGATACCAGGGCATTTGTTTTTCACATCTTATCCTTTTGAATTAAATAGTAAATGGACACTTAACACAGTGTATAGCATCTATGATGGGATAACATGGGATAACAAATGCCACAGGTGGGGATAACAGTATTCCACACCAAATGTTCTGTTATTACTTTACACGTTAGGGTTTGTGTGTGTGTATATATGTGTGTATATATATAGTTTTTGTTTGTTTTTCTTTTTTTTTTTTTACAAGAAAAGAATATTAATGCCCCATATTGACTTTACGTTTTATGTGCAAACCAAGGGTAAGCTTTAAAAAGTTCTCATTAGTTCTCGAACCCTTTTAAAACAAGCAAACAATACCAGAAACTACATGGCATATTTAAAACTCCATCTGTTAAAATATCAAAATCAAAGAGTTATTGACTAGATATGGCTTTTCATCCAGAGGAACAGGAACATTTTCTAAGTGTTTTAGGGTTATGGGGTAATTTCCAAACATCTAGGTCTTGCCAAATCCGAGTCAACTGCTTTCCATTCCCCAAACCCTTCATATGATTTTAGACTATTCAGAGACTGCTGAACAAGTGTAAATAGCATGTTTAAAATATGGTTTCTTGGGTCCTTCATGGGTGTGGAATAACACAGGGAAACTTAAGGCAAAGTTCTTCCATTTAAGACATTTTCTATCACTTCCTGTGAAAGTACAGGGGCTTGGCATTCCCAGATTCCACCTTTGGTAGCTGGTCACTGATGATTTCCACCAGCATGGCTGGAAACTCTACTTTCAGTGCCTGAGACTCTCGGAAGGTGTAGAAGCAGAATTCCAATAAGTCACTAACAAGCTGAAATACAGAAAGGGACACTTTTTAGGAAAAACATCAAGATTTTTGCACGCGAACAACAGCTTACTGATAATTGATTATGACCAAGAAATGACATCTTATTCTGACTTGAGAGTCCATTTGCAGGGGTTATAAAGCAAACAAAAGAGCTCAAATGCCAAAGGGCTACTTGACTCATTAAAATCAACAAACTAGGAAAAACCATGATAGCACAGATTTGGTTGTTCAGCCCAGCTGCACTTTTCCTTTCACTATCAGCAACTGGCCACCATGAAAACCACAGGTCTATGAAAATAAAGCCTCCTGCCCAGAGGGAAGAGATCAGCCATAAACTATTGTATCTCTAAACTTCAGCTGGACACACATTCATTAAGTCAGGTTATTTGGTTAACTCCAGTGCGCTCTCCAGGGCCCGCGACCCACAACTGCCAGAGCAGCTGATGTTTGCAGCAGCTCAACAACACGAATGCTGCGTCACACGGCGGCATTTCAGGTTTTACAGCAGCACAGGCTGCAGGGTTTTTGGTGGCTGTGACCTAAATGCATCTCCTAAAGCTTTACATTATGTCAGACTCTTGCCAATTTTTAAGAAATGTGCAGGAATGAAGCAAGTCCAGGTTTCAGTGAGTGTGTGAACTTCCACCAAACCGCTGTGTTGTATGATTGAAGAAAAAGTAGAGCCTCTGCTGTTTAAAAATTCAAATCTAAAGCACAGCTGAATTTTGGCGCCTTAAGTTTATCAAACACAAGTTTGTCATTTCAATTCTTAACATGTAGAGTTGCACTCTGCCATAAAGTCCCTGTTAAAGATAGAACAAATAAAAGTGGACTTCTGGAAGCCTGAAAAGGAAATGAATAAAAAAATATGGGCAGAACCATTTCCATCCTGTACCTCATTGTTCATTTTCAGGACTCTCACAGCTGTTCTTGCAGACATGTAAGCAATTTATGAACATCACAGAGAAGTGCTGAGATCACTCAAACACACGACTTTCTGCTATTGAGCACTACATGAGGCTGTTTGCTGGGGCTTAGTTCATTCCCTGTGATCTGGCATGCCATGAAGCAACACTAATTAATTAAACAGATGCATGCTAAGTAAGTAGCATAGACATAATCTGGTTTTCAAGGGAAAAAAATGCTGATGTTCAAAGGTTTACTTTACCCATTAGGAGGAGGTTGTTACTGCATCTACTTGTGTGCCAAAAATACTCCAAACAGCACAAAACCAAAGTGAAGGAAACAGTCTCTTGGTGTAATCCCTGCTCCCTCCTCCCTGCCTCTGGCATCGAACAGCAGGCCTCAGCAAAGCAAGCCTTCCACCCCAACACAGCCTTGACAATGACCCTGTGAATGTGCTGCTTTTCCTAAATTTGTTTCACAGCACTGAATGCAAGGGGGTTTGGGGTTATCACTGCCCCACTGCCAGCCATCCTCACTGTGCCGACAGCTCGCCCTCTGTGCAGTTCAAGTGAATTCCTGCCTCATCACACCCGTGTGGATCTGGATTCACTGAGACACCTGTATCACAGGAAAGCCTACGTAGAAACTACTCATGCTGGCTTCTTTGCAAGCTTTTAGTACCATCCAACACACATGTATGTTTGGTGGATATGCAGACAAGGGGAAATGAAAAATAATAACATTAATGAAGGAAGCATAATCTATTCAATAAACGAGTTAGCAGTCCAGTGGGTGAAAACCAGGATGTGATCATGGATACTAACATAGCACAGCACACCCTGAGTCTCACCACAGAGCAGAAAGGTTAAGTTTACACAACAGTTTAAAAGAAAATACCTACAACCCTCTCATCGCATCATACTTGGGTTTGAAGCCTTAGTGATAATGCATTTTCTGTATCTATTTAGTCTGCTAAAACTTTTGTTCCTTTCTTTCTGAAGCTAAGTTATCAGCTTTAACACAGTAGACAGTAATTATCCACGTAAAGAAAACGGGAATACTAGGAAGCATGTGCATCACACACATGACCCATGTGTCACCAGGAACATGGGATTGCAGTCAGGATCTTTTTAACGTCAACCTTGAAAGCTGCATGGCTTTTGGGGCTGGGAAAGCATTAATTTAAAATAAAGAGGAATGAATGTGGGAGAATCAAAGGCCAAGTCAGAAGTACTAAAATGTAAACACTGATAAGGTCAGACAGATAAAGCTGTGAGACCAAGAGCTGAGCTCCAAGCAGTGCTCTTTTCTGCACGTGTTCCCATTCATTTTCAAAGGTACCACCTCCCTGCCAGCCCAGCAGCCTTGGCATGAGGATGCTCTAAAGGGATGAAACACTCAGGTTCCACAGGCAAAGCTGATTTTGAAATTTAAGTCTTTGTCTCTGCATCCCAAGCAACACTTGTCTGACATAGTTCTGGTTTATAACAGGTAAATAATTTAGATAGTCTTTTGCTTAAAAGAGAAGTTCTCTCTTCAGTAAGGAAATGAAGAAGTTTGTTTTCTCTTGGAACACGCAAGCTCTGTCTTTGCAGTGACTGCACCACAGGTTACAGGCAAGTTAACACAGGCAAGTTAACACAAGCTATCCAGCACCTCTGAATGTGTCTTATGAATTTTCTAGATCAAATATACTCCTGCTTGTTCTCTAAAGCCTTGTAAAATCCCTGTGCTCTGAGAACTCCTGACTACACTTCACCTGACCACCTGTACCCTCTGCTTCTGGTGGTTTATACTGGAAATGCTGACACCTCTCCCAGTCCACCAGCGGGACAGACAACTCCAATTTGGCAGTGAGGGTGAAAGTACCACTGTTTTCACAAGCAAGTGACTGGAAACATCTTTGCTTCTACAATCCCAATTATTTCAGCTACTGAAGCACACTTCGGAAGAGTTACAGCTTGACAGTGAAGTTAAGGCCACAACTAAAACAATTCCCAGTTCTCTCATCACTACCCTGCAGAGAGTGCTGCACTTCAAACATTTTCAAGGCTACAGCAGTCTTAGCAATTCTGAGATTGTTACCTAATCAATCTTTGCATTTGTATGCTGTATTAAGCACCTCTGAGAAATAGGAGTATTAATCAAATGTAATTTTCTGTTATTAGGGTGGGGTTTCCATAAAATGGACTTCTTCACCCATACTGTTCTTCATAATTAAAAAAATGAATCCTTTAATGAAGTCCCTGAAGTTAATACAGTTACAGTGACCCTCGAGCACTTGCAGAATTTTTACAGCAAAAGGAATTTATTTTAGTTTGGAAATCTCACCATGCCTTTGCATTTCCAGAAATGGTAAGAACTGCTGGATTTGCAAGGGTGCACGTTTCTGTTCTTAGTTTTCTTCAAATTCCCTCAGAATCACTGAGTGTGGTATGAAAGCCCACAGTCACTTCTCTATCAGGAGCATCTCTGTGATTAAGCCTACTGAGACAGCAATTAAGACAGCAGTAGGGTAACAACACAATGCTGAGTAATTTCTTCCTATTATTAGCTACAGCTATTACTGTCAGAAACTTCAGTGTTCTCCTATATTAAAAAAAAAAAAAAAAAAGGCACTCCAAAACTTTTCTCTATCCCTTTCAGGAATGGTTCTCTGCCCACCCAGCTCTTTCCTCACCCAGTGAGGAGCCCTTGCTGAGTCCTGGGACTATTGTCACTTCCTGCTTTTTTCCCTTTGCGCAGTGGATACAAAACTCCTGCTTCAACAACCAGGAAGGTTAAGGAAAACCACTGCCAACCAGGTCTTGATTATTCCATTACCACTATATTCCTTTCTGCTCCCAGTCCTATGAAAATCCCATGATGTAAATTATTTATTGCTCTGAAGGCTCAGGAATAAAGTTATTCCCTCTGGGATGGCTTGCAGGCTGATTCTCAGAGGTACCTATGTCCTTTGGCACCCTATTGCCTATGAAATCCTGAACCCTAACCCAAGAGTAAAACCTTCCACAAACACAGGGAACACAAGGTAAGACCAAGGGATGAGGCCTCTGGTTACATCCATGTGGAGTATTTGCCTCATGCTAGTAAGGAGTAAAAGGTGGATAAAAGGCACGTGGATTAGGCACTAAGGGTATCTGACAGAGCAAACGTGGACCCTGGATCTGCCTGGACAGGTGCATTTATCTGACTGAGGAACTGCACCCTTTTCTTCAGGTTGCCTTTATAACCTTAACTTGACACCTGGATATGACCTGAAGAACCCGAGCTGTACTCATTTTCCACGCCTGGAAGATGCACCCACAGCATCACACCCCAATGAAGCATCCTCAGCTCTTGGCCAGGCAAATTTTGAGCCAACTTTCCCTTGCTCTTCTGTCAACACTAGCAGGGTTCTGCCCTTCTCACAACAAACACCTATTAACATGAAGGAAAATAGATCCAACCATCACAAACTGAGCAAGATGAGTCTCAGAGTAGCTTCTGTCTACATTAGGGAGCTGGGAATCAATTTCTCACTTGACAGATGCATATTAGCTGCTGCAACACACACCTAGCACACTCCCACATCACTGCTGCTCTGGGAGCAGGGACTGGATCTATCCTCTGAATAAACAGGGAAAATGCTCACCCTGAGAATTCAGGCACTGGGACTGAAACAAGGCTCCAAACTGCTCATCATCTGTGGGACACAACTTGGGCAGATCAGTAGCAGAAGTAAATGCACCCAAAGGTGTTGGTGACAGCTGAGGGGCTCATCTGCAGCTTCGTATCCGCAGGACTGGGAACCTGCAGAGGCACATTTGCATCCAGCACAGCATTCCTTGCAACCCTGCCCCTCGAGGATCTGTGCCCTTATTCCCACTGTCAGCGTTTTCAGCGAGTGAAATCCTGGCGCCCTCAGCCTATGGAAAGATCCACCTCAGCTATAAAGTATTCCCTTCAGGAACCATAAAAAATTAATTATTCAGCAGCATGAGCCTTAAAGAATTTATTTTTGTTTGGCAGAGAATGTCAACAGGCAAATGACAGCGCAGGGCGCTGCCTTGCCAAGACAAGGGGAAGGTTCACATTAGGGTTTAATGTCATGGCATCGAAACAAAAGCCCTCTTCACTCGAAGCCTGTTTAGTATCAGCCAGATTGAAACCAAATTCAGCTTTTGTTCTGCAAACCTCCCATCCATACACTACGGTCTCTATATGAAACGAGGCCTGCCTTGCAAGATACAGCCCTTCCTGCCAAAGCCAACAGGGGATGCCGGGGAGGATCCAAATGAAGTTTTTGATGCCATGTGCAGTACATCTGTTTCTGATGTTCCTGCAGGCCGTTTGTCCGGCACTTCACCTACATCCCAGTGCTGCATGTGCACCTCTCCCTGCAGTGCCCACGGCCATTCACGGGCACGAGACCGAAATCACACTGTGGGCAGGGGGGGGGCTGTCCTTGCTAGGCCGCGGTTCTTCGGGAAGCGGTGCACGCGAGCCACCCGCAGTGGTGAGAATACAATCCCTACAAAAGGAAATATGGAATCACAGAATCATTAAGGCTGGAAAAGGTCTCCAAGACCAGCGAGTCCAACCATCAAGGCAGCACTGCCAGGTCCATCACTAGCCTACGTCCTGCTGCATCAGCAGCCACGGCTCCCACGCTGCACGGTGCAAATAGAGTGTTTTGGTGCAAATACAGCGTGTTTTGGTGCACGGCACAGCGATGCAGGTGACAGGGCAGGCTGCAGGCAGGCTCCTAGGGCCAAACACATTCACAAACCCCTGTTCATCTTGTCTGCCCACGATGGGTTTCCATCTCCTATTTTTCAGGTGCTTTGAGGCTTTATGGATCATTAAATAAAGTTGCTGATGTTTTCAAACACTTAAGTGCCTACCTGGCCTTCTTGAAAATTTCTTTTTTTCCTCAGCTCGGCACTTTTCTACCTGCACATATGTTCACTGTGTGGATGAATGATTTAGCATACTGAGCAATGTTAAACCATCTTATTTGGGTTTTTCTTTTTTTCCTTCCTCATATTATATAAGCCAAGCATACTGTAATTTGATATTTCCATGCACTTTACTTCAAATAGTCCTCAGACAGACTACTTAAAAATGAGGTTGATGAAAGCAAGTCTGGAGGTGCAAAGGAGCAGGGTTTTTTATTGTTTGATGCTACACTCAGGTAAAGTGAATTCCATGAGTTATGAGATGCTGCTCTGCTCAGATGGACAAGCTGGATGCAGCAGGAGGGCTGAACAAGCACAAATCCTGCACCAGTACCTTCAGGCTTGCACTGCAAATGCCAATGCCGAGGCTACAGCAGCATGTAAGCACGGGGCCTCAGCTCCAGTTAGGCTGCTCAGCACCAAATATATTCTGATGCTCTAAAATTATAATGGAGTAAGTTAAAAATACATAGGTGACAGTTGCAAAAGCGTTCCTCCTAGACTAAGGAACTGAGCAGGAAATTTGCATTCACATCGATTGAACGGAGAAATTCTGCACTAACAGGCAGTGGGGAGAGAATAGTAATTCTCACTTCTCATTGTTATTATCACCACTCTAAATTTATTCTGATGGATTTCAAAACCCAAACCCCCAAAAAATCAGTTTTAAAGTGAAAAAATAAACAAGTGCCTTTGTTGAGCAAGTCTCCAGTATCATCTCTGAAAGGAAGCACTGTTGTGGAGACAACCAGCCTTTTTAAAAGAAAATGCTGACAATGGGACTTTCTCTAAAAAGTCCTTTGAAAGAAACTGCTCTATTAAAACAAAAGTAATGCAAAAAATAGCTTAATTAAAAATTAAATAAAATGCAAGAGCAGCCTGCTTCCTCTGGTTAGTTCAGCTCCCAATGGTTAATGCTGTGTTTTGGAAAATGTCTGTAGGACACGGGAGCGTTCTCAGTAAGCGCAAGCCTGTCATCCAGTCACCTTAACCACACAAACACTCCCAATTCCAGTAACAAATCACAGACTGCCTATCCTGAAGAGGATTAGAAAACTCCATAAATGCAGGGGTTTGTTATGCTGCCTCGAGGTTCAGATGTGAATTCTTGCAAATGATTTTATCACCCATCCCTTTTCTTTCCACTAAAACACTACAACTTCCTTTGCTGGCACTGAGCAAGTGAAACCTGATCTCTGAAGAATGAGCTATTACTGCAGTACTAATAATACTCTCCCTGCCTCCCACTACGATTTGCAATGTTTTAATGAACAACGGAACAATATTTGAAAAATAATTCCATATGTACATTCTGTAAACAGACCTCAGGCTCTTACACCGATTTGACCTGAAGTGCACTGTACTGTACTGTCTCTACAAAATGAAGTTTAAGTCGAGTACAAAGATGTGCATTTCTATGCAGGCTCTGAGAGCAAGTGCTGTAGATTCTCCATGCAGGAAAGTTCCTTCCCTGCACGCCCAGGATGGAGCAGGGCAGTTTTCTCCTCTGCTGCCGTCTGCCAGTTTTTACTGGGACAGTGATCAGCTGCCTGTGCTCACAGGAGCCTTCCTCTCATGTACTCAAACACGACTAAAGGTCACTCTCACTGGCCCCTGGAGTCTCCCATCACTTGCTGCACAGCTTGAGAGGACGGGTGCCAGCCCTGCTGGCCCAGGCAATGGGCTGGTCCCTAGGGCACTCTCAGGGGGCACGGGGAAAACCCCTCAGCTTGAGGAGGCCTTAACAGCTGGGTCACTTCATTCCTCTGTGGGGACTGCAGGCTCCCTCAAAGAAAGCTAAAGGAGAAACACCCCTGTTGCTGCAGAGGTCAGTCTTTGCACTTCCCATCGCACGGGCTAGAACCAATCTGCTCCCAGCTAAACAGCTCAACGTTATGGACACCCCTTCTGAACCCTTCCACACCTACCACAGCCACAGAGTCACTCTGGGCAGAGGCACCAACAGCCTGGGTGCTTTGAGACCAAACTTTCCCATGTCATTCGTCACATCTCACACCTGGCACACGTAGAACACCTCGCACTGGAATGAGGCAGGGTGGCAGAAATAACCCCACAAGGAATCTTAGGCTTGAAAAGCTCAAATAAAGCCTCAAACACCCAGGATGGCTCCAGGGTCTCAATACATCTTTCGTAATCGTCATTATTACAAACCCAGCTGTAAAAGATCACCAAATAAATTCCACATTTATTAGCACATCAGGCATGTTGGACGCATGACACACTAACCCTGCACCTTTCACCTTAATGACTTCTACTTTCCAATTTGACTTGTCCTGAAATTCATCTAACAACTTCTCTCAGATGTCCCTTCAAAATGAGTATTGGGGTTTTTTTCTCCTTGTCAGTTAACACAGTTAAAGACTACTGGTTCACCTTAATGGAGAGATATTTTTGCTTAACTTTTCTGCACTCCCTGAGGAGTTATACTTACATCATGCATGGAGTCAAGAAGTTTAGTCAGTTGGTAGAATCTCTGCCAGCTTTGCCCAGAGTTACTTGGACATTTAGTTACCATCTTCTTTAGTTCTTTAATGTAATTTGCCCTCATTTCTTCAAATGCAGCTTGGCTTTTGAGACCATCCTTGGGAACTGTCATTGAAAAGACAGTCTTGAATTAGTATTAACTGCATTGCTTATTCTTTTGATGTGCATACTTAAACAGTTACACCAGTTAACGGATGAAGGAATTAAACCTTTAAGGAAAATCCATAATTTTACAGACATTGGTAAGGGATCAACAACATCACACAGATATTTTCAAGCGATTCAGGCATCCTCTCCAGATGTGTGATTGCAGAAGCTGTGGCAGAGGACAAGATAACATCTCAGAAATATGACACATGCTACCCTCATGTCCGAACTGTTTTTAATTAAATCCAACCACATTAAAAAAAAGGCAGATGGATCAAGGGTGTTTTAGAAGTTGAAAATGTGATTTATCATTTTTGAGTGGTTCCCCACACTTGGCAGAGGAGGGGAAGGTACGGAATTACAGCTGTTATCTGCAGAAATGCTAGACCAAGTGACACATTTTTATGCCATCAAGTAAGACCTAAAATTTCTTTAAATGTAAGCGAGCATCTGCGCAGCATCTAGAACAAACAGAGGCATTATTCTGCATGGAACAGAAGACTGTTTTCCAGACAGGCATCCTGACCCAGCGTTTGACCATGACAGACAGTTGCAAGCATTTCTAGTGTCCAGTTGAAGTTTCCATCTGCCAAAGGGAGATGGAATCATGAGCATGGAATCATCACTTTGCAAATGGGCTAAAAGTAGAATACTTTTTGATACTTTTTACTGTGACTGGCATCAGCAAGGCTGATTACAAAAGCAAATACCCTGGGGTTTTTTATAGACTGCAAATACCCTTGCACTCCTGCATGTTCTGCCCCATACAGGAATGGCTTATTAGGATCAGATCCCCATGAACACTCCAAAGAGGTTATTAATAACATTACACAATGTTCTGAGGTTTAATATAATTGGTTGAACACTGCTTAACCATCAAACGTTTCTTTCTCTGTATATCTTAACCACAGTCCACAGAAGGAAAATAAAATACTACTCTGTACAGGAGTGAGTTTATTTCCTAAGCAAACCAGAAAACTGTGTCAGAGTAAGCTAAATAGGAAGTTATCTATTAAAAAGGGAAAGAAAAAAAAGTTCTTCCAATTTAGCTTACCCTCACTTAACATCTTGACAGAAATTGTCTTGTTCATCCATTCCCTTCTCTTCTAAATCCTGTCAGCTGCCCTCTATCCCACCGAAATCACATCACAAGCATGTAACAACTGCCCAAATGGCTCCAGAGTAGAAGCTTTAAGAAAAAGCATCAGTATCCATGAGAGCAATTTAGCAATGGAAAACAAGGAGGAGCTGTACCACCACAGGAGCAGCGAGGACTTGAGGCCACCATGTGCTGGAAGGGGGCACAAGGAAGAATCTTTAGAAAAAGCCTAGGAGGTAACACACCAACCTGCCTAATGCTTAGTAAATATTATATATTTATATTATACAATCATAATATAAATATTATCTATTCATATTATATAAACATAATCCTTCATTTTCAAATTCTAGATGCAAACTCTCTCAGTCAGCTGACAGATAAAAGAAACTGTCTGGAACAAATCTACAAATTCAGTTCAAGCTGAATGAATACAGAGGCACCAATCAAGATAAGTAGAGCCATCAGAGCATGCTGTGGCCCTCACACAAAATGCACAGGCTTTACAGTCCCTTTATTTACAGGCCTGTACGTGCTGCTTACAGACTGTTAGAGTCACTCCTTCTTTGTCTACTACTATGTATTTTACTGTTCTATCTGAAAATTATTATACTGTCACCCCAGCCAGATTATTAAGGAAGAAAGAAAGACCACAAATAAAGAGAACTCAAGCAAAACATGAAATTCTGGAGGTTTGCCCAGTGTTTCTGAATTTACTTATTAAATGCAGCAATACTGTTGGCAAGCTCCCAAAATCTATGGTCTGTGGAAAGCAAGAAAACAACTGAGTTGTAATGTGTGGTTTCTTCCACATGTAAATGGAGTGAAACTTCCTTGATGTGGTCATCATGAAAGTTTCAGAATAACTTGTACTCTGCTCATCACATGATTCAATAAGAGAATTTAAATGGAAACAAACCTGGTGTTTTCTGTCATAAGACTGCACCAAGGTGCAATCACTCAAAATCAGGTTTGCTGCCCTTCACTTGACACTTTCTGGGTTTTATCACCACCTTCATTTCCATTTAGCTTTCCCCTCTCTCTCCAATGTAAATATCTTGATTCTCCCCAAACAAACTATTTTTAGCAGGTTTTCTAGTGGCCGTGGTGTGTGTTTCAGAGGGACCCCGCTCACTGAAGTTAATTGGCCAGGCTGATCTCACCTAACAGATTCTTGCAATAACTCATTAGTTTACACTCTCAAGAGGGTAGAATAATAAATACCTAGCTTAAAGACATTTTGCTGCGTTTTCAGAATGCCCTCAGGTTCTTTTTCTAAAGATTCTCCCCCTTTAGGGCTGGTTAAAATGCTGCAGAGGCAGATCTTCAATCCAGACACTCTCTCAAGAACATTTTGGGAGCCAACCCCCGCTAAGCACATCCACCATCAAGCACTGATAGTTGCTTCCGGAAACATCAGGAGTGACAACCTTCCAAAAGGCCCATTTACCCCTCAGGGCAACCCTGGAGCACATCACCTCCCCACGGATCCAGTTTCTCTGGCTGACCACCTCCTCCACCCCTCGGTGCAGAGGGACCTGGGGGTCACACTCTGCAGGCAATACACAGGGCTCCCCAAAAAGCAGCATCTCTCCCCATCCCAGCAAGCTGGAACAGCTTCAGTTGAGCGGAGGGAGGGAGGCAGTTAAGCCCTAAAAACTTACAGCCCCAGGAGGTTTTTGTTAGTGGATCCCCTCCAGCCCTGACAGGAACTGCAGCCTCACATCCCCCTTCAAAGGCAGGTACTTTAACCACAGAGCTGGCTCGTCATGATGTCACCGAGGGAATCCCACAAAAAGGAGCAGGATTCCACAGAATAACGCTTGTTCACAGGTTTACAGGTTCTTACTGATGAAAAAGTAACGTACGAACTGCCTCTGTATTTATGCAATCACACTGGGACAGGAGTTTTTCAGTATTTTCAGTAAGATCAAGAGACCTGCTAATTACTACACAGTGCTGTAACAAACACCAAGTTGGAATTTTGTACCGTAAAACTCAAAGCATGATGCTCAAGAGAAAAATGAAGCCCCCACTGTCATTTATTAACTTTCAGAAGCCTGTAAAAGGGCGTACCACTCTCAAGTCACTTGGCATTACAAAATCACCTGCTCTGCAGTACAGGCAATGCACATCTTTTGATCCTGAAGGTCATGGTAAGTCAGCCAAACTCTGGTGGCTTTGAATGTCGAGCAGGGATTTTCCCTCAATCCCCACAGCTGTGGCACTTTCTTGGCACGTCTGTTGGTGTGGTTTCCCTATGGAAAGGGGGGCCACAGTCCTGCTCCTGGCCGCTCCTGTCCCTCCAGTGCACATGACACACTCAAATTGCAAAGACACTTCCCGTGCTAACTGAGATAAACCGTAAGACACAAAACCAGGCTCGCTCCTGCGGCCCAGCTGGAAACAGCTTGGCTCTTTTGTCACCCTGGATGAAACCACTGCATCTCTTTGCGAATTGGAGTATTCTCAAGCATGCCTACGTAGCCACGGATCCTACTCACCTGTGCTTAAGAGCAGCAGAACTTTCATTATAGTGTACTCCTCAAAGCTGAGCTGCAGGCGGACGAACTGCAGGCTGATCTGGTGCATCCCCTGGCACAGCTCGAACATCGCCGACTGCCGCATCCGCTCCCTGCAAAGAGAAGGGAACAAAACCCACAGGATAAATTCGGAGGGGGCACAGCGTGCGTGGGGGAGCCCACACACCACCCGGGCAGCACCGTGCTCCCACACCACCTGCCGTGGATGGCTGAGCTCACTTCGCTGCCTGGCAAACCACGGGCAGCGTTAGCATCATTAACATCCACCCCCCGCTTAAAAGGAACAGCAACAAATGTAATCTGAGTTTTATACACTGATGGTGTTAATGAACTGGCAAAACCATTTAAAAATGTATTTGGATTGTCAGTGTTTGTTCAGCTCTGCCCTGGCTGATGGAAGCGTGCCTGCTGAAGAGGTCAGAACTGCTGCAACAGGGGAACCTACACCCACTGAATCCGTGACAGAGATGATACACTCCCCCGTCAGTTGACATCTCTTGTCCAAACACTGAAATACTCAAAAATAATGTGTGGGTTTTTTCCAAAATAGTAATCTAAAATAATCTGGAATAAAAGAGTATCTAAAACAATGAACTCATTCATTAACACAGATTTCTGCCTGTTAAATTATAAAATTTAACAGGACGCATAACTTGTATCCAGATTTTTTTTTTCTTTAAATATACTTTAATAAATTTAGCTTCAGACCTTATTTCTCTTCTCTGAGGTAATCCTAGGCTAACCTATCCTGCCCAAGTTTAAGACAGAATCAGTTAGAATTTTGCTAAACTTCTAAAGCTGCCATCCCAAACCACAACAGCTATAGCAAACAAGTCATTGAAAATTGCCAGTCTCAGCTGAAACTGTAATTGAGATACATATATATATACATATATTTATGTATGTGTATATATGCAGGTATTTAGACAAGGTGCTATAATTTTGCAGTGACCACTACTCTTCTGGTTTTTAATTGCTCAAAACCAACTGTCTGCACTTCTTCTATCATTTTTTCACATAACTGGGGAATTGGATGGAATTGGATGAAGTTCAGCTCATTATTTTAACCAAGCAACTGCTTTTTCAAATATACAAATTGGCTGGTGGAAGAGAAGAATCATACTGTGTGCAAACAAAGACTGACATAATCTTCCTGGTGTTTTATTTCACTACTGCTACAGCAATTTTATTTTCCTCCTTAATACTAATAAAGCAGACTCCCCATTGTTAGGTGGGCTCTGCACTTTTCCCCTGCTCCACCCTTTTCTTGAGACTAAGAACTTCCAGATTATTTTTTTTTAATTTAATTTAATAGTAGCAGTAATACCATATGCATTTGTTTTGATTATGTATCATGGACCACTCCCAGAAGGCTCAGAGGGATATATAATGAAGTCAAAAGGCAAATGATTAATAAAGGGCATTTGTATTTAAAAAAAAATACATTTTAAAGTATATCTCAGCCTGCCAAAGACAGCAGCATTCCAAATAACAGCAGTCTATTACATCCATCATTACTTTTGCAGGACACCAAGGTTAGTTTCCCCAGCCTCAGATGATAAAGCCACTGCCATGATCCTTTATGTGTTTGACCTCTACAGAGAGAAGTGACAGACATCAGATACCACAAGCCACATAGCAAATAAAACAAAACATTTTGATGTTTTGTCTCAGGTTTCTTAAGCTTTCATTTTTTTTGTGGCTAAACACTCTCTGTGAGTTAACGTAAAAATCTTCTGACTCAAAACTTTGATTTTTTACATAGCATTGCACTTTTTGTGACCTCCTGGTTTTTCTGCCTTATGTTGTTCTTTGTACTTGTTTTGCTTATAGATTACTGCCCAAATAGAAGAATTTCAGTTACAGTCAGAGTTTTTTTGGTTAGTTATTTTTCTTTCTGTCTTCTAAATATTCATTCTTTTATCTACTCACAAATATTGATCTATATCTTACCCTTGAGGAAAACCTGATGGCATTGTTTGTAATGAGATAAAATTATACACTGAACAAG
Source organism: Atrichornis clamosus (assembly GCA_013400975.1). Taxonomy (NCBI): domain Eukaryota; kingdom Metazoa; phylum Chordata; class Aves; order Passeriformes; family Menuridae; genus Atrichornis; species Atrichornis clamosus. The sequence goes on from WBMZ01009953.1 coordinate 198,430, forward strand.
TTACTAAGTGGTTTGTTTAACGCACAGCAAACTTGTAATTTCAACTCAGTTTCCCCACTGAAAAAAATCAATTAAGTTGATTTATTACTTATTTACAAATTATTACTAACTAAAAATTACATTAGTTTAATTCATGACTGCTTCATGAAAGATAAGCATTTTGTGAGAGTTTACAGTATACAACTTTGCATTTGATTTTTAATCCACACTGTGCAGAATAGGAGGGTACAGAGCTTTTGACAAATTCAGCTGCTGACATCACAGACACCCCAATACCCTGAGAGTAAGTACAAAATAAAGCAATAGAAATATGATAAAAGAGAAGTGACACAGAGAAATTAAGGCATGTCAACATAACATGAACAAAGTTATTTCTTCCTTACAAATGCATAGTCTAAGAACAAATATCATCAAGTCATCACAAATGCCACTGCCATCATGGGGAAAACTTAAACTTCTATGTTGCCTCTCTCTACCAATTTAAAAGAAACAGAACAAAAAAAAAAGAAAAAAGAAAAAAAAAAAGGAGGGATTAAAAAAAGGCAAAACCCGACCAACCACCCCTCCCTCTGACAAGACGTCTAAACTTCTCAACATGGAAAAGGGAGGATATGAGGATGTCGAACATAAGGGCATGAATCTTTATGGGGACATTTAAGAAGGTAAGTACATTTAAGTAATAAAAGGCGTGGAGCCAAAGCTCTGAATCTGCTATTTGGATACGCATTCAAAAGTGGTGTCATTAGCTCAGTTTAGCTTAATCCTCCTTCATAATAATACGCTTTAAACTTTACACCTTAAGTTAATCCATCTTAAGTTCCCCGAGTGTCTCCTTACAGGCTTAATTTAATGCCCGGCTCACATTCTGTCTGACCTTTCCCGCACCCTGCGGACGGGCAGGGCGGCTGCCACCAGCCCATTCCCACTGCCCTGCCCAATTCCCACCTGCTCCTGCACGGCCTCTTTGGCCACGGGAACCTTGTAGTAACTGGTCACGGATTTGCCCATCACATCCCCACTGGGACTGAAGTGGTGCTGCATTTTCCTCCTTGGCGTCGGGAGGCTTGTGTGACCGCCACAGAAACCAAACAGCCACACCAAAACCTGTGAAACTATGGGCACGCTGGACAGAAACAACTCGTTACGAGTAAGTAACTTATCGTTTGTGAAGTCATTGTAAAGCCCAGTATCGTAAATCTCCTTGTGGAGGGTGGAAACTGCACCTCAACTGACCGTAACCGAACGGAGGAACCCACGCATCAAGAAATATTCACTGAGAGGCGAAACTCAGCCCCAAAACAAACCTGATACCATGTTTTATTTACTTTCTCATGGATACTATTCAAAGCTGCAGCACAAGGCATATTCCTAAATTAGACAGGGAAGTGAAGAAAGGGAAAGCTGTGGTGGGTGTGTTGAGGTTTCATCAGGATTTAAGTGGTTTGCTGATAATCCCAAGGAAAAATTGGCCAGGAGTTCCTTTTCACAGCACCTCAGAAAAACAAAAATGCGCCTTAGTCCCTTGGCCTCTTCAGCTCAGAAAAGACTTATGAGAAGACCAAGAAAGATTTGTAGCAAAACTCTGATGTCAAATATTTTTTTGTGTGTTTCCCGATCTCACACTTTTTACCACTGTAAGAACCATATCCAATTTTACAACCTACAGGCTTTCCTTTGCTGGACAAAAACATGTCCATTTGAAGGTTGCCCATCAATTACACTGATTTTAGGGAAGTTCAGAAAGCCCTTTACACTGTAACAAAACCAAAACAAATAACCAGCCAAACAAATGCAGCCCAACAAGAAAACCTGCCAAAGGCCTGAAGGTCAAAACCTATTTGGAAGACTCAGAAAACAAGACATGCTTTCCTTGATGCCGAAAAAAGTCAGTTTGCACTTGACAAAGGGAGCAGTATAACATCACCAAACACCCTGAGGGCAAGGGAGAGATGCTGTGGATAAAGAGGCAAAAAGACCAGGGACATGGGATTACAGAATCCCTTGTTCAGCTCCTCAAACTATCCAATCAGGAAAGTCCTTGGCCTGAATTATCTTACCTGCCTTAGAAGGGCTTTCTTGACTGGAAAAAATTTTTAAGTTCTTGGAGAAAAAAAAAAAAAAAAAAAAAAAATCATATAGTCACAGCAATTTACTGTTTCTTGATGGAGTGTTCTACTCCAACAGTGGTGACAGAGTGACACCACCTAAAATAAAACTGGACCAATTCTTCCATGCAAAGGGGCAGTCTCTGCACTGCTGTGTGTACAGCAATATTGGGCAAGCCTGTGCATCCCCTCTGCTCAGTGGACTGCACCCAGACACCCGTGTCCCAACTTGATGCCATCAAAAATGCCACCAAAGTCACCAGAACTGGAGCAGCATCGTTAAGTTATCGCACTGATTAAAATTCAAGCCAAAATACATGCACGATTCAGTCAAAATTTAATTATGACTTTTCATTCAGTACTTGGGTTTTATTCATCACTTTCTAATCTGTGGTTACTCTGCAAGCCACAGCAGAAAGAGACAAAACTTACTCCCTTCAACACTTTGCCTTCAACTCTTAAAGCAAAGCTTTAGAGTCATCTCCTTCCAGGAAGGCAAAAATACCTGTTACTACCTTGCACCAATGGCCCGTGTGGGCATTGCCAAACCCAGGACAAAACAGGCACTGGACTGAGGACCACAAGTGCTGAACACTGATAATCAGACAAGGAAAATCATTACACATGAAAACAGATCTACAGACATTAGCTGGTATCTCCCAGCCTTTAGCCACCCAGGCAATTGGCAATTTTTTTAACTCAACTTGGCAATTTTAAACAGAACTTACAGAAGTCAAGTCTGAAAATTAGTTTTCTCACAAGAAAATCCTCACGGTGACCCTAGAGAATACCAGCCCAGATAAGCGATACTTAGAAATTTAGAGCTGCTTTAAAAGTTTCAGCCAAGTGTCCTCCTGTTATATGCCTATCAACAAAGGAATTGGCAACAGCCCATGGATAATGATTGCCAAAGGAGAGTTTCAGCTCTCAATCACTAACAGAGAACTTGTGATAAAATCCAACTTAATAATCACCCAGTTATGTAACCCTAAAATCCCAAGCACATCAATAGCAAAAAAACCCAAGTATCTGCTGGTATTAACAGTTAATTATGCAGTTAGCAGAATGCTGATACCAAATACTCTCTTTTGGTTTGCATTTGCATTTCAAAAGAGACAAATCACAGTTTAAATGAGAAAATACATAATTATGCCTTTACCAAAATGCTTTTTCAATAACACATTCAATAAGAAGCGATGATAATGTACACATGACAATAAACACCCTATTTCAAAATACATCAGAGAAAGGTACTGAGAGCCCAAAAAGGTGCCCATCAGGTATTGTTTTTTACATCCATTCTGCCAGGGCTCATTGTCACGTGCAGTGGTTCATCAACAAAATTACTGCTATATTTCCACATGCAGCAGCATTCTCCTTCTATGCCAACAATGCCTCAAAAATTAAGACTTTGCTCGTGCTGTCACGCAAAGCCTGGCATTTTCTGGAAGTCAACTGAGGCATGTCTTCCTCTCATACCAGTTTAGAAAAACAACTTCCTAATTTTTCTTTCAATCATATTTAACTCCACAGGGGAAGTAGCAAAAGAAAGCACTGTGCATGTGAAAGGCATCTGGAAATGCCAACAAACAGCTCATTGATGTGCAGACAGATTAAAGCAGCACCATGTTCAGACAGACACTTTTAAGGGACAAGCCTCTATCCTAACCCTTCCCGCCAAGGACCTCGAGAGAAGTGAGAAGAAACTCTACCAGGCGGCTTGTGGATGCCCCAAAATCATGCTGAGACAACACCAGGAGAGCATAATTATGCCACGTGAAATGTAAAATCATTGGGCAAGTCTTCATACTAAAGTCATAAAAAGTAACAGTCAAATCCCTTTGAACACACCACAAGCTGGAAGCCTGCCAGAACATCCACTGGGCTAACTGATGATCAAGAAGAAAGAGAAGTGTATGAGAAAGATCAGAGAAGTTAAACACAATCTTTGCATCAGTGCTCTCCGTAGAGAGGTCCAGGAAGGCCCTGCACCACTCTCCCTGTTCAGTAAGCAAGTGTGAGAACTGGTTTCAGATTCAAGTGCGAGTAGAAGAGGGTTTAGGAAGAAAAAAAAAAACAAACAACCAGTAAAATGAATAGTAATAAATCACCAAGACCAGATGGCATCCATCCACAAGCTGTAAAGCAACTTAAATACGGAATTGCTGAACTACTAACTGTGCTGTGCAGCTTATTGCTTAAATTGCCCTTATAAAAGTCGTGGAAGGCGACAAACGTGACTGATTTCTTAAAATGGGTCTGAGAGTGGAAAGGGAGCACTGGAGAGACCAGAGCCTAGTAAGCTTCACTTCTATATCGAGCAAAACCACTGAAAGAGGAGGATGGACTGATAAATAAACATGCTGTAATGGAATAAAGTCAGCAAACTTTGGCAGAGAGAGGTCACGTCTCACAAATCAGTAAGGGCACTCTGACGATGGCACGAGGATGTTCTGGTGGATACAGGCAACGTCTGCACGACGGAAACGCTTTGCACATGCCAGGTCTAGCTGCATCCCACGGCCATATGGGGTGAGACCTAAGCAAACACCAACCCTCTTCTCCTCCTCTCCCCTGCCCTGGTTTCCATACAAAGGAAACTGGGGCATGCAGCTTGGGTATGGGCTCTAATAAATTCTGTCAGCATGCCAGCGTGGGTAATTACTGGTCTAGGACCTGCACACTGCCTTGCATCAGGAGGTGTGGAAGGATGCAATCACTGCAAGGTTGGATTTTAAAGCTATTAAAAAGATCTCCTGAAAGCTCTTAAAGAGAGCTTAGGGATAAGGAGGTCGTCTCTTCGTAGATTATTAGCAGCTTAAAAATAGGAGACCAAGGGTAGTAACAAATGGACATCTCTCACAAGTAATGGAGGTTACCAGGCAAGGCTCACAGAGCTCCACGCTGGGGCCTGGGCTGAGAACTGTGCTCATACATCATGGGAAAAAAATCAGACCTCGAGGTGACAGAGCCTGCTGAGGACTCCAGACGATGGAATCAAGAGCTGCCTGTGAAAGCCTGCTGAAAAATCCTGCAAGTCTGTGTGGCTGGCTGACAAAACGGAAGGTGAAAATCACTAATTGGACAAAGCAGACGTTATAATCATCTCCCACCATACACACAAAAAAGTGGATTAACAAACATTACACAATAAAGAGACTGAGGTGTAACTTGGGACAGAGGTTTTTGGGGGCTTCTTCCTTTTGAAAATGCTTGCTCAGTGTTCATCAAAAAAAGCAAAGATGTGAGAGAAGAGTTGAGAGCAAGACAGAAATTGTGATTTTGCTACTGCAGCCACTGTGCTCTGAACCCAGTGTGTCAGTCTGGTCTCCTCTCAAAATTAATACAACAGGCCAGCAAAAGCATGGAGGGAGGAGCTGAGGATGGCCAGGGATAGCAGACAACCGATATACGAGGGGTGGTCAAATTGACTGGGGGATTCTTCAGCTCACAGAAGAAACGACAGGACTTGAGGGAGACCTAAGTGATAAATGGCATGCATGGGATGAGAAGGATTATATCCACTATTGCTGCAAACACAGGAATAAAGTGGCACTCCATTAAATTATCAGCCACCTGCTTTAGAAACATCTCCAACAAACAAATATGCATAATTAAATGGCAGAAGCGACTGCCACAGAACATTTTAGATACCAAGATTAAAAATGCATTCAAAAAGGTAACAGGCATATTCACAGAGAGGGATACAGAAGGGTTATTAAGCACAACTGTCCGAATGCAATCTCACATTCAGAAAGTACCTAAATTACTGCTAGAACAGGCAAATGAAGAAGTATCATTTAACCCATGTCCTGATCTTAGGCTTTCTTTGCAACTGGCCAATTCAAAGGATGACAAACTGTGCTAGATGGACCTTTCTTCTGACACTTTCCACATTCTTACAGACCTCCTTAAAACTACTGTATCTCCTGTTTAGCTATGTAATTTCACAGTTTGAACCAAAACACTCTAGAAATTTAACAAGTGTTTAGAGATAGAGGCATTAAAAGGCAGAGCCTTTAGAAATTTATGTGAAGAACCAAAATCTACTGCTTTACGCAACCAGGGAGCTGTTTACAAAGAAGAAAAACCAAAACAAAGACTTGGAAAATCTAGCCGAAGCATATTATATCTATTATGTACAGGTATGATGGCGGTTCATCAAAATTTCTTTCTGAGTGGGTGAGTAGGTAACAAAATCCCTCTACGTACTTCTCTGGATGGGAACTGAGATGCACTTTATGAAAAAATAAATAGTAGTAAAAATGTATATAAAAAAACTGACTGATAAAGATACTCACTTCTCACTGCACTGACAGTTTGTATGAATGCAGCATTCCTCACCAAAATAAAATATGCAAGCACAAATCATGCAGGGAGGATCATCAAGGAGTGCTTGCTGACCTTTTAACAAGACCAGCGATCATGCATAAGATTTATTAGCAAAGAATGAACACTGACAACTCCTACCAACTATTGTTGTGGGAGTAACAATTAAAAATGGGGGATTTGGAGACTGCCAGATGAAAGAGATTACAAAAAATGTACCTAAATTTAGAAACCACCAGATTACCAGATTGCAAAAGAAGCCAAAAGGGTTAACAGCCATCATTCTGCAAAACGTAAAAGAAAAAAAGTAATCATTTAAACAATAAAAAAAAGTTATTTATTGGCTTTATCACCATTCACAGATCATCTAAATAATCATCCCCCCCAATCCCCAAGGTTTATAAGGTTAAAAAAAAAAAAAAAGCTGTTCTTAAATATTCAGCTTATTTTATTACGTTTATCTTCCTGCTGTTACCATAGAAATCAGACTACCAGGAAGACTTACAGGCTTCTGAAAGCACTGAAAGGGCACAGAGAGGCTGCTGCATCCTTGCACTGCCTTATGCAACACCAAATCCTAATGGTCCCAGCTTCCACAAGCATATTGTGAGAGGATTTAGGAACATAATGAAAAGACAATGAAAATGTTATTTACTAATAAAATATACGTAATTATTAAAGGCAGACTTTAAATAAAATCTTAGCTGTTCAGCTGAGCTACATCTTAATTCTTAATTTAATTTGACGACTTTCCTCAATGTTACCAAACCATCTGCCCATCCACATCCCATAACAACACCAGCATAAAAACTCCACAGAAATCCCCTTGTACTGAAGCTGTTCTCCTCCCTTTCTCTACCTCATTTGCTCTGCATCAACTTTCACATTTGAAAAATGTATTCTCTGTTGTTCGTCTATTGCTAATATCAACCCCTGTCTCCTAAATTTTAAAACCTTACACTTGGGGCAGTTACCAAAGACACAGCATGAGAGATGCCTGCAATACTACATTTTTGTTTTACTGGGAGTTAAATCTTGCACTTTAAAGGCTGTGTTTATACTAATTTGTAGTCAACTTAGTTAGTTTGTTAAAACTACGTTACACACGTAGTACGTATTTTGAAAAAATATCCGGAGTAGATGACTGGATTCCATCACGAAAAAGCCATCCATACTGCACTACAAACTACAGAAGTGGCCAGTAGTGCCACAATTGCCCAAAATGGCAATACTGAAAGTACAGCCACTTCTGCATTCAAAATCCATAGCCTGAAGCTTTGCCTTACCAGTCCAACACACCACCCAATACAACAATTGGTATATTCTGCTCTTTATGTTTTGTACACAACATTCAGTGAAGTGCAGCCTCTACTGAAACCTTTTTACTGTAAGGACTGAGCTGCATATGAAGTAATACAATCATTTCAGAGACGGGAAAACGACATCACTGATCCAAATGCTCGCAAAAACTGGCCTCAGTTTTCAGACCTGGTTTTTCAAGTTCACCTCAATAATTTTAGGTACCTCACACAATGCCTAGTGCTGTTTTCATCAGGCAAACCCTCAAGCCCTGGACTAGGGTAAAAAAACCCAATGACAGAATAAAGTGCAATGGCCAGGAAATTCAGAACCTGCACACTTCTGCACCTATGATTTATTCTTTATGCCGCAGATGACAAACTGAGAAAAATCAAAGGAGCAAGAAAACACACAGCACATTAGTCATGCAGTGCATTTGCAAAATACTGTTGAAATATTGATGCTGTACTTTAACGTACTAAAGCGTCTCCACACAGTGTGTCTCAGCTTCACTGAACTCTCTCAGTATCCCACATCACTGCTATTTTACAGCTAGGTAAGGCTGGAATGGCAAATAAGTTCATTTGGGTAAATTTGCTAAAAATAGTAAATGATTTTGAAATCTTGAGTCTCTCCACACGTCCCCGAGGATTCAAAAATCTACAAAGAGACCATGTAAAACCTGAAATAAAAAAATAAATCAAGACTTGTGGGGGAACTCCAGGGTTGGGCTGTCCCTCTGCGGTTCTTAAGCCAGCACAAACCAATACATAGGGGAGCAGGGCCTGAGTTTTAATATCCATCAGCAATGCCATCAGCTGGGCTTTTGCCTCATGGAGAAATACAAAGCCACCATCCTGCTTCCTTAGGGGAAGGAATGGATAAGCAGTACAGCTTGCCATGAGGGATGCAGTTTCTGGCTTCCAGCTGGGAGGAGGAGATGTGCTGGGAGCACGAGCCATGGCCTCAAAGGCAGCCCATGTCCCACCGCTCCCACTGGTTTCCCACGTTGTGCGAGCGAGGATCCCTGCCATTCCATGTCTTGGCTCCTGCTGGGTTTCTGTTGGCAGTGCTGCACTCGTAAATGCTTTTTATTCCTTCCTGAGCCTCTGAAAGGTTGCCAGCCAATGCCCTGACTTAATGCATGGGTGGAAGCAGATACCTGGGATGTTGTCACCAGTAGCCGGCGGGACAGCAACTGCCTGAGCCCGTTAAAACGTGAGCAAGGAGCATCCCTTGCCTTTCTCTGGAATGCAGGCACCTGACTTCTGCACTGCAAAGACAAACTCCTACTACTGAAAGACTGGGCCCATCAGATCTCTTGTAGACATGAACTGTCACACCACCTCTTTTCAAAAACATTGAGAACTTTTCCTTCAGAAGTCCGCAGTCAGGGAAAGGGTCATTTTAGCCACTGGTCCTATGATTAATTTATCCAGTAAGGGAAAGACCAATGGAAGTTGCAACTAACATCCCTACCTTCCAGGAACACAGCTTAAAAATCATGTTTTAGGCTGCTCCCTGTAGCAAACAGTTCATTTTGCACAGTTTCAGCCAGAATCCCTGAAAATAAGCTGGTGTTACAAACCATGAGGTTTTGTACATCCCTTGCTTTGTTCTTGCACCCATTCCAGTCAGCACCACGCGGTTTCCTGCTTTCAATTGTGTGTAACTGTACCCATTTAATGCTCTGGACTTAAATTATCCATGCATATGCCTGCCTCAGGTTGAATTAGATTAGAAAATTTCAGCTAAAGTCTTTGGTTAAATCTTAAAGAGAAATTTTCTCCCACCCTTGAGTTAAATAAACAATCGACTTCTTTTTTTTTTCGCAGAATTTCTGTTTCTTTTGCAGTAGGAACCTAAAAAATCTCAGAGCTTAGGGTTTGAATTAGGGACAGTCTTTTGCTAGGTCTTAAGAAAATCTTCCCCATTAATAACTCTGTTCTCCCAAATCCCTAGAACCATCCAAGGTACGGCTTCCTCAATGACAACAAATGAAGAAAAACTCCAACAGTCTCTCACTACATAATCCTTACATCTCCTCTAACCTGATCAAAGGAGTCACATGGGAAAAAAATATTATGGGATAGCATAACTTAAGGGGTTTGTTATGGATACAGTCTTCAAAGCACTTACCCAAAGGGCTTAAACTATGATTTCACGGACCACCTTAATTTTGGTACTTTGCAGCTTCTTAAATTTGAGTTTGCACAGCCTTGAGAACAACTGCAACACCTTTTGAGTGTCATCACATATGCAGCAGTAATTCTTTAAGAGTGTTTACCTGCAGTGGGAATTACGTGGTGTCGTGCACGTGATGGTCTTCTAAAGATTTACTGTGGATTGAAGCCAAAGCTGTATCTACAGAATATTAGTTTTGATTATAACTACTACATTACAAAAAAAAAGCATTAAAACACCTGCACATCCCGTAACTTACACAAACACAACATAAAATACACTGGTCTATTTTATGCCTGTTTTCATGCTGTTTTTTAGGCATTTCTGTAAGAGGCTGAGCAGCCATTTTCTTATCCCTCAGTTAAAATCTTCATGTTCAGTTAAGCCCAATTAAATCAGTGGAATATATGCCTGAACCATAAGGACAAACAGTACACTTAATTAGATACGTAGCATGACTAAATGAAGGCGGACAAATATTTCCAGTCTTCCATAAGCCTAACAGGAAATCAAACCACATATGAGCTAGGGAGGCGTCTTGCACTGTATTTATACAATCGAAGTTACATTGAACAGCTATTAACAACAGGCATCCTCATTTGTTATTGGCCTTGTTTACGGGCTTTCAGAACAAGAAAGAAAACAAGATCATGTATCATGGCCCTCCAGAAACATTACGACTTCCTCTTATTCACAGTAGTTAAGAGTAAACGGAAAATTCATTTAACGTAAAACAAAGTCACATAATTCTGCTAATGCCAACCTCTACTTTCACTCTTTTTCAACAGTTCCTTGAAGAAAACGCTGAACCCTCTGGGGCACTGAGGGCCTGGCCAGGGACATTCCTAATTTTTTCTTGCATGGAGACAGGAAATGACCTCTCCAGACACAATATGAAGAAATACCAAGAAAATCTTGGCCAGGTGATAATAGGAATGTAACTTTCTCAAGCCAGCAGAAGGAAAAATTGTAAAGCTTCTCCCTTTCATTCTGCATCAATTAATACATGTCCTAAAATGCCAAAGGCTGCAGAACACTCAAAAAGTTGCACCAAGTGGACCTTAGGGAGGTCTGATAAACCTTGTGGCATAGAAACAAAGGCCAGTGTTTGTAATTACGCACCACATTTCCAAGTTCCTGGTACTCAAAAAGTAAAGGCAAGACCAGCCTCCAGCAATTTCAGAGCAAAGCTTCACAGCACTTCCCAAACAGGAATATGTGTTGTGTTTTGTGCTTAGGTGAATGGTTTCTACACTGAACGGTATTGGCCGGCTTGTACAATTCCAGAAATTCATACCTCAAAGCTGAGAAAAGCACTTTATCCCTCGAACTTGAGACTCACAAAACAGTAGCTTGAGAGGGACCTCTGGAGGTCTCAAGTCCAATCCCCTGCTCCCAGCAGGGCTAATATCAAAGCTGGAGCAGGCAGCTTGGGGCTTTGCCCAATCAAAGCCTGGACATCTTCTAAGGCAGAGACCCCAAGGTCCATCGGGACACCTGCTCTGCTGTTTCACCATCTCATTATGAAATGTCTTCTCCTGCCACCCAGGAGGCAATCTGTTGTCCCAAACTTGGGATCACAAACTCTCATTCTTCCACTGAGCATCTCCATGAAGACCCTGACTTCATCTTTTCTACAACAGCACACCAGAAAGCTGAAGGCTGCAATTAAATCCCTACTGCACCCATGCAGTTGTCTATTTAGAAACAACTGCCTTCTCTCTGCAACTAGTACATTGCTAAATATGTAGGAGCCTAGACCACTATCTTACATACACATCTGGTTTGGGATGTTTTAGTTTTGCACTCCATGATGACACTGTGTTCCCTTCTTCCATGTGGATCCCAACCTCGACCTCAGCGTAACTCTGCAGGCACCTCTCTTCAAGGCTTGCAGCATAAAACTCACAATTGATCTCGATTTCTGGAAGTTGCTTCTGGCTGCAGTACCGTAAGTGTGAGCAATGCACACACTTTTTTACTTGCAAGCAGGATTGATTTCTCTGTCCAATAAATTCTGACCCCCTGACTGACTCTCTTGAGATGAGGGAAAGCCGCTTTTGTGTTTGAACTTCTAGTCTCTGTTTGCCCAGGAGAACTAACTCTTCAAAGTTCACATTTTCACTTAGCTTTAACTATAGATACCTTTTTCCCCTCTGATAATTCTCTAATGTCCCAGTCATAATGGAGGTGCTTTCAACAAGGAAAATGGCTGATACTACATTTCCAGCCACATGCAGTAAATCACCGGTAATTCCCCTCTTAAAAAAAAACAAAACAAAACCCAAACCAAACAATCCTCCTTTGATATTGCTCTCTGCTTTGGGACCAATCTCATACTCATTAATTATTTAGGAATTCCTAAATCAAAGACAAACTATTAAGATGGACAGCAACAAAGCCTCTTTTTCAAGAAAAAGATTTCAGAATGCATCAGGAGATCAAGTGGCAAGTTATTTTTTGCTAATTATTTTCCTTTTTTTTTTTTTTTTAATAAATTCAAGAGCAGCCATACCCTATTGATAATGTCTCCTTTTTACCTCTAGAAAAACCCCCAACCTTCTGGGATAAGCAAATGATGCAATCCCTGTTTGACTGCCTGCACATTCACTTAGATTTTTACTTTACTGTCTTGTAATAAACTCTAGGAGAATGAAACAGAAATTAAATTATAGTCATCAAAAGCAAAGCACTAAACACACACAAACATAAAATATGAAGGAACACACATACGCAGATGGAATGGTTGATCCTTCTTTTTGTCTGAATGCATCATAAAAGAAGTTATGTTTCATTACTGAAAAAACATTTTGGCTGCTTTCATGGTTGCAAAGAAGGGTAATTAAGACTGTCAAGAAAACACATTGAACAGCTGTATATTGTTAACAAAAGCAGCATTATATGACTGCTCTGAAAAACCCCAGTAATTTAAACATTCGCATTTCCTAGAAGTTAGATATTTTTCCAAGCTCCAGTAGATACCAAAAAATGTTCTTTTCTATAAATCGTGGTTGTGTATTAAGTCACATTTCAAGCCAGTAGGATGGTCCTAGTTTGAGAACATATCCACATACATGAGGAGAAGCAGACAGCAGTATCAAAGCTTTGGCAATTGAAAAGTGAGCCACTGAAAAAAATTAAAACTTCAGCTACTTTTTAAGCCAGAATTAGCTGAAATTTTCTTAAACTGCAAGTATGCCTGCAAACCAAATAAAGACAGAGCAATCCTTCCAGCCTGCACTGAAAAGGGCCATTAAGGAATACTTACTCATCGAAGATCAGGTCTGGAGCAAAATAGAGGAATTGGCTGTTTGTATGTTTGTACGATCTCCAACTCAAGGCAAACGATGACAGACACATCCATGAATACTGAATTAAAGTAATTTGGTCCTCGAGAGGCAAGTTTCTAAATCCTAGAGATCAAACCAGAAAATACCCATGAACTACAAGGGCTGGCCAAGCCATCACCAAACACATTGCTTACTGCTTTTCTAGTATTCATGAGCAAGAGCAACACTTCCACTTTGGAAAAAAAAAACCTCTCATTTTTCATTCCAGTGACAAAACGTTTTTTTCTTAAGAGGCGAATATTTCAAATGAAAGCTTTCTAAATATCAGTCACAGACATGTGAAATAAACATAACATAAAATAAGAAAAAACCCTACAATCTTCTCTCAGGCATACGTCTCACACCATTCAATTGCGTTCTTTTCCAACGCAGTCCATGGATTAAAGATGCAACTCGTCAAGCAAATAGTTCTTTGAGCTAAAAGGAACAGTGAAGTGACATTTCACCGAATGGCTCATGGTCCTACCTGGAAGTATCTTTGCCCACTTCACCACCTGAATCATCTGCTTGCCGGCCAGGCGGTTTAAGGTGGAAAGCAGGTACTCCGCTGTGTCCGGCTTCGAGCTGTCGTATCCTGCGTACACGATCTCCGGTTCAATGCTTTCAAGGATCTTAACAGGAGAGGGAGTAAGTGCTGGTGAGATAGCAGACATGTGGGGGACAAGTGCAGTGTTGACAGAGGGCTCGGTCACGGGCGCAATGTACGTCGTCCCTTCCTCGGGGCTCTGCGGGGGTGGCTGCTGCCGCTGCTGGGGCTGCTCCTCGTGCATCCCTTTCAATTTCCCCAACTTTTTGGACTTCCGGGCTGTGAAGGTAAGCAGTACAAGAACCAAGTCAGAACAGAAAGCCAGCAAGACCCTGGCCTTTATAGGAAATGGAAGGAGAAGATCAAAGTTCTTAAGTGAAACAGGTGCAGGGCTTCAAGAAATACCTCACCGCCTGCAGCATCGTCACACTGGAAAAAAGAGCAAAAGACACCTATAAGCTCATTGTCACTGCTTTGCTGGATGTTTTTATACATGACAGAATGTCCAGTATCTGCCTCCATAAAGACGTGCAGAAAACATCCTAGTTACTGGGGTCGGTGCCAAGTAAACATTTCAGAACTGTAATCACTCATCACCTACAAGACTGCAATTCATGTTCTCTGTTGCATTTGGTCATCAAAAGAAATCTGCATGAAATTAGCAGACCTAGACCCCTTCTAAGCCCTCCTAAGCTTTTGCTTCAACTTGAAATGCAGTCAAGTAATTTTGAACAGCCCAAGCTAGTAAAGTCCCTTTGCTCTTGCTGCTTTGATACTTCCATAACAGCTTTGCCACCTTCTCTTGAGCAATTCTGAAATAATGCTTAAATATGTATTTACTTAAAGAAAAAAGACTGAACCTCGTGTAACACCTTTCTCACTGCTATCAACGTGTCTCTGATGATTTGCCTTCCCTTTCTCCTTTTAATTCCCCCTTTTTTTTTTCTTTAATGCTACTCTCCCTACTTTTCTTTACTAAGTATCTTAGAAGACAGCAATGATATGGTGCTTCCACTCATTGAAGAGAGGCCAGCCATTCCCTGTGGGTTTCATTCCCAACTTTGCCATAGCATGAGGAAAGAATTTGGATTAAAAATCAAGATAATTCAGTTAAAAAAACACACATGAAGAAACAAACCAAAAGTCCATCACCACCCTTTTCGCGAGAGGGAAGCACAACAAAAATAATCTTTAAAATCTTTAAAATAAATAATGAACTAAATTTAAATGTTTGCCGCTCTTTCAGAGTAACTTCTGTCAAATGTAGTCTTTTTCATCTATCTGAACACAGTTAAAATCCTTGTGTGGACTTTTATCTTCCTGTCTCTTGATTATGACAACATTCCTTTTACTGGATCAGTAATATGAGCCTATCCTCACTCCTACTTGGAATACTATTGCAGATAGTCCCTTCTCAGTCCATATCCTTTCCCAAGTCTACCTCCTCAAGTTTCTTCCCCTGTCATCAATTCCCCTTCCCCATCTTTCCTTCAATATAGCACCTTTTCTGCAGTTTCAGGATCCTTTCTGGACAACCTCCACCTCACCCCTCCTCTCGTCCAAAACGTTCACTTTACTCCAACTCAGCATGCCATGTTCCTGGGAAGTTTTCAAAGCTTGCTCTGTGTGCTTGCTCCTGTTGCTCCCACTTACGGTGCAGAACATTCCCCAGTGAGACCCACGGAACCACCTCGTTACTCCTCTACAGATCAATGTTTTAAGAAAACCCTCCTCAACAGCGGAGCTGCTGCCCTCAGACCATTTAGGGTGACAGCAGCCATTAATGTTTTAGTGTTTCCTTGACACTGAGGCTGCCCTGCCCAGAGCCGGCGGCTGGGAATGAGCGAGGCAGGATACAGACGCCCAGGGTCCAGGACAATGCACACCCAAGTGCAACAATAGCCTGTTGTTTCCAACACTTCCTTGCCGGGACAGCACCTTGAACTTGGAGGAGCTGGTTCATCCCAAGATTCAACGGGAAAAATTATTTATTAGGGTAAACATGGGACACTGCTACAAAAACCAGTGATGTTACTACTCATACAAAAGATCTCAAAGGTGCCCAGTCAAAGAGATGCTCCTTGACTATCGTCCTCAAAAGATGAGTAAAATTCACTGCTACTGCAGCACATCCTGCACAGAGCAGGGAGTCCAAATCTGAGCATTAGTTTGGTGCAATTTCCATCACACCATGAAGGATATTCCTGACTGATCTCAGCACTAGCAACACTCAGGTGATCTACAGAGGACTTCAGAGATCTTTGTGTAACTTTCATCACCTTTCCTTTCCACAGCTGGAGGAAATTAGGTGAAGGAAATGAATTTCATTGATTCAGCTACAGCATGTATGTCTGCTTTCGAGAACTCCTTATTTTCTCCATGCCTGCAGACATCCAGATCAAGTGAGGTAGGTTGAATTTTTAAAATAAAAGGACTGAATATACAAATAAAAACGTGCTAGGTCCCAATAAAATTTAGTTTAAAGTTCTTTTGTTGAACTAGCCACATATACTTAAAACTTCCTAATTATTGAAAGTGTTAGCACAGATTACGTAGGAATAGCTGTCCATTTGAGGCTATAAGGAAGAAGTAAGACAAGTATCTGTCAGGAAAGGTTTTACTGCAGCTTATTCTGTCTCAAGACACAGGACAGATGAGAAGATCCTTCTGAAAGTCCCTTCAAATCCTATTTCTTACTTTTCTATTATGACAGTCTTAAAAAGGCTCATTCAAACAATGAAGCACAACCAAAGGATTTTTTTATGCTCCGGTGCTTCATGTTACGTGGATGTGACATCCATTCTTCAAGATGTAATTTTTGATACAAGTACCCAAAAATCCATTTTGCAAAGCAGCAGCTGATCAAATATTTTGTTAAACAAGGATTTTCCTCACTCTGCAAAATAAAACAGAGGGAGTTACACGCAAAGCAGACAACCCTGATAAGTTTAATTCTGAAAAGGAAGTGAAAATGCAGTTGTTCCCCATTTGGTGCAGTTGAACCTACATGATGACATCCTGGTGAAATCACTGTGAGCATTAAATATAGTTTCCATTTATCTTAGAATGGCAAAACTGAACACACACATTTTTGAGCAAAATAAATCCAAGAAGCAAAGTAACAATTACCAAGTTCAGCAGAATGTCTGATGATGAGTTAACAGAGCTACTGCCCATTGAAAACAGAGTTTAAAATAAGCTTGAAGGAATGGATAGAGATTAGTGTTTGCTGTTATTATTCATTAATTTTATCAAGCACTATTTTATTTTTTCAGTTATCAAAACAGAAAAAATACAGAACTTTAGCTATCTTTCATGTTTGCAGAGGGAAAAAAAAAAGCATTTGCATCATAACTACACTAGAATAAAAAAAAAATTATTGCTTTACTAACTCCATCAAGTATCCAGCAACACAGATAACTGGTTACATACTTAAGAAATAATTTTGTATGCTCTATTCTCCAAAAGTTTTTCATTAAAAGGAAAAAGAAGTAACATTCTTCCACGTATAAAACTGGCATAAAAATGTGTTTTAGTTTCATTTTCTTCCATTATAATGCCTTTAAAATGAAGCTGAGAAAAACATTACTGCTTGACAGTCATGTTTACAGTGAAGAAAACTGTATTTTTCATTTGGCTTCATGCCAGTGCTGTAGCTCAACTGGTTTGGTAACTCCCACAGAAACCAACAACTAAAGATTAAACACCAACTCTGAGCCGTACATACGAGAGTCGCTCTTCAGGAGCTGTTTTTTCACATTTGCTCTCTAGCTGCAATACCCCCTACACAACCGACTAAGCCGCCTCCGAATGGGAGAGTAAAAGCCATGCTCACCAGGATTACTCCCTGGAAACGCTGAAGAAATCCCTGGCTCTCCACAGAGACCAGGGGATAGGACATGCATGGAGCATTTCAAGTGACAAAGCTGAAGTCTGAAGCCTGTGTGGGGTTAGGACAAGAGCTTCATCCCAAAGGCTGTGCAGCAGTGACTGCATGTCTGAGACAACTGCAGGAATTCTTGTTCCTCCTGTTCAGCATTAGTGCAGCCAGGATATTGTATTATAATCCTCATATTTTTAGATCACCTGAGATAGAGTAATAGGTGAAGAAAAACAAATGGTGAAAGACACTGCAGATATACCCGAGGTTAACATCTCAAATATCTGACAGGACTTTTGCTGAGTATTTTAGAAAGTCTTTTATGCTCCAAAAAAAAAAAAAAAAGGTGAAGCATTTGAAAAGTCACAAACTTGGAATTTAAAAAAGCACTTCCAACAGACTTTCTCTATAGTTCTAACAATAAATTGCATTCTAATAGAGGAACAAATAAGCCACAAGCCAGCTGGACAACTGGTTCCTTAGTACTGGCCCTTCACATGTAAGGGTCCTGTCACAAAGCTGAAACAGGGATCCTGCCATCTCAGGATGGGAGTTTTTGTGCCATCTGTAAAACACTAAATAGGTTTCTGTTAACCTTCAATAGGTCAAAAAACCAGGACCCTTATCTGGATGTGTCCTTGTTGTGAACTGGTTTTGGAATACAAGTTAACATGAACATCAGCTACAAATCCAAGGCATTCCTGATTTTTAAAGGGGAAGTTTGAGGGTTTAGGATAGTTACAGGATAGGTAAACTACTATACTCTCACAGTAAACTTACACATGCCATACAATTTAGGTCTAAAGGGAGCTAACATATGTAGATTATATACATAGAATATAGTCCCTTTATGCCTAGGGAATATTCATAAATCAAGTTATGGACTCCACAAACACGATAACTATTTTTCGTGGATTCAAAATTAATAATTTTATTCTCATTACCGTTAAAAAATGGGATCCAGAAATGCCAGAGCACAAAATGATTTTAATAGTAGATAAAACCCCATAAATATTATGATTTCATTCAGCAGGTTTCTAAGAGAGTAGTATCTTGCTTGTAGAATTGTACTAGTGTTCAAATTTAGCAAACCAACAATGCAAAATGCTCTGCAGATTCGTGCTCGCTTCCAGCACTCAAAGTAAAAAAGTAAGAAAAATCTAAAACTTAGAAAATTAGCCACAGTTCTATGTAGAGTGAATTACAAGACACACAATGATAATCCCCTGGCATCTAATTTTTTTTTTTTAAGACAATGTCCAGAGCTTGCCTTGATGTCCACCAAAAAAAAAAAAATTACTTGTATAACTGAAGTCACAATTTAGACGACTGAGATCTTTATTTAATCACATACATAAGGCTCTGCCAGAGCCAGGACCAAACTGATCCTGACCCAACAGATCTACATTCTATTCATGCTGCAGGACGTGATGCCCACTGTCCCCTGGAGGCAGCTCTAGCAGCCTTTGGGTAGGCTCTTCCCTGAGCCCTCACCCAGCGCTTCCACCTCTGTACAGATAAATACTTCATCAAAATGCCACTTTTCCCTCCTCTGAATCTTTTCATCATGTTTGCCTGGTGACTTTGCCTCACTTACTTCAATGAGCTGACATCTGTTCTCATTAGCTATTTTACTGCTACCACAAATAGTGCCTTCCCTGCCCCCAAATCTGTTGTATCTTGACATACATGAAAATTTCGAGCTATCTTGGTACAGACATTTCTTCACTTAGTTGTCTAGCACAATGGCAATGAGATTTTGCTGAGAAATTTCTAGACAATAATACAGACTTCATACAGACACACAGACACATATGCATGGAAATGCATGGAACGAAGTGAACAGCAGTAATGCAAACGAGATCTTACAGCACCATCCCATTTTCCCTGTTAGGTGCACTCAGACACACTTTCTTTCTTTCAGAAAAACACAAGGAACAACCAAAACAGCACCCTCAAGCTTCCATAAAACCAATTACCCACTTGGGAAGCAAACCATTGATTTTCAGGTAGCAGCAGCAGAACATCTAAATGTGACCCCAAGTATTGGAATCACAGAAGGAAGGGGCACACATGAATCATCGAGTCCAACTCCTGTTGTGCCATGTGTAAGAGGAAGGATCAGGTACAAATCTGGGAGACACCTGGACAAGCAGATGAGACACTGCTTTAACTGGACAGAGCAAGAGGAGGAAGCAAATGAAAAGCAGCTACTGAAGCAGGGGACAAGTTGTGCAGGGATTCAAAACAAGAGCACAGGGTTACTTCATCATGTAAGACACACTGCCAAAAGGCCTTTACTCTGGCAAGGCAGAGGCTTTTCAAGGGTGATTTCTGCAGTGGCATTTGGGATGTGCTGAAGAGACCAAGTAGTCTGTCTAAATTTGCAAAGAAAGGAACACTGCAGCTGGTGAGGAAGAAAACAAAGGTCCTGGCTTCACGTGGCAAAATAAATTTTAAAATCTGTTTCTGACAGCTGTGACCCAGAGGAGAAAGTGATAGAAAATGCTGTCACTTGCTGTTGAGCCTGAAGAATCACTAGTCTAATTAACAAAGCAATGAAAATTTCCTGATTTGTTATTCTCCAGCAGCAGAAGGAAGCTTTTACTAGACAATAAGCTCAAATCCAATGACTGCATTCAGTAGAATGAAATGGTGGGCATAACAGAAACAATGACAGTTTGGCATACTGCTTACTAATTAATAAATAACACTTTCATCTGACAGGATTGGACAGCTTAAAGACAAGGAGTAAATGTGTGTGAAGTCTGAACTGTGGGAATGTCACATTTTATTTGCCTTTGGTCAGACCCCTGCAAGGGGCCAGGACCATCCATAAATGCAATTCTTGTTCTTGGTTTATCTCTGGACACCAAAAAGAGAGGTACAGCACAGATGGAAGCAAGAGCCTCTAATGTACATTTTAATCCAATAGTACATGTGTACTATTTACATTATGTTCACCTAAATGTATTTTGGTTCTTTATTCCAGTTGGATTTAAACTCCTAATAAAACAGACTGCAACTAGGTAAATATTACTTTGCTTACTTATAGGACAATTTCAGAAGAGTTTGCGTTTTGTTTTGCTTGGAACAGACTCCAATACACGATGCAGTGCAATGTTGCTTGAGCACAGGCCTGTAAAGCACAGAAACAATATATCTGAAGTAGTTTGTCCTATTGCCTGGAGCAGGATCAACTGTACTTTGCCCAACTCAGTATGTTATTAATCTCCAATAATGGGAATTCCACAATATCCCACATCTTCCTCCAACATCTAACCACTCAGTTTTCTCCCAGCATCTCCAATGTTGCATCACGTTTTTCTGCAGTAAAGTCAGTTTCTCTCCATCATTCCCGCAGTGGCCATAAAGAACAACTTATCATTCCTGTCCTCTTTTACACCACTTTTTAAAGTGAACGACTGGTATCATGACCTTCTTAATATGTTTCTACCTTCTACACTAAAATAAAATGGGTTTCTTCAACTTCGTTTCTTTTTTTTTTTTCCTAAGCACCTTTTTATCCTTGTTTTTCCTTGGACAGTCTCTAATCTGTATACACCTTTCTTCAGACACATGATATGAAATTTCAGGAAGGAAGATTCAGTTTAGCTCCTAAGGCAGTCTTTCTAAATGCAAGGATCTGATGTGAAAAAACAGAATAGGTTATCAAGGGACACCGTAGATACTTTCACACTGGACAACTTCAAGAAGAGACAGACATGCCCTTCACATCACAAAGGACACAGGTACAGCTGGCACAAGAACGTAGGTGACAATTTTGCAAAGCTGCCCCATTCCCACCACCCTGCCCAGAAGTGCTGAAACCAGACACAGCCATCAGGCCCACACCTGCCAGCTCTGACAAGGAACAGAGTAATTCCTGCGCATCAAGTAAGACTTGCCTATTTTTGCAACAATTTTACCTCTCTGACTCTAAGTTTAACTCATGATCATCACACAACTGTGCTCCTTTCTTCACTGCAGCAGCTGCTCTCAGGTATCCCACTTCTCCATGCCTCAAATCTGCACTGTACCAAAAATGCCATCACGCTGGTTTCAGACATGAGAACTGAAGATGCTTTTGAGTTCTGATTCTGGCCACAAAGGAGAATTTCCAGATGTGTAGATTTACATATTTACTCTCTACTTTGCTATACACGTAATTATTACAATTACTAGCAGACCCAGAACTGTCCCCCAACAGGACTCTACTTCAGATGTCCTTCAAGTGTAACACTAAACCACTCACAGCTACTTTGGAAGAATGCTATTTTGAATAATTACATGCCCACTTAATGAGCAATCTTACAATATTTTAATGAGAACTCCCCATTTCCTTCTGATTTACACTTACGGCTCGAGACACTGAGCAGTGAAATGCAAACACCTGCAGGGAGGTGGCAGCTCACCACAGCTCTTGTACACAGCAGTTGTCTCAGGAAAACTTCAGGTGAAAGCCCAGATCAAATCATGTGTATTCTGAGGTCTGACTCAGTGATGAAGTTCAGGTTACCCACCTGTCTATCACGTGGGACAGCGATGAGCACAGCAATTAAAAAGGAAAAGCACTGAGGAGTGTTTGGGTAAGAGAGAGGGGGAATTAATCCCTTTCTTAGTTGTGTTGAGCTTCAGGCTAAGCATTCTTGAAGAGAGAGCGGACAAAAGTGACAAAAGAAAGCTGAGATCCAAAGTGCATTTTACAGGAATATTTAGGTTGTCAGGGAAAATGTCTAACACATTTGCTTGTTTCTCAGCAATCCTCAAAGTGATAATTAAATGAAAAATAACAGTTTCATAGGGGTACTCCTCCCTGTGTGGGAACAACTTTCACCAAATGCCAATTAGTGGTTTCCTGTTAAAATCAAATCAAGCTGGTTTTGATAAAGCTTTTTAATGAGAAATGGCTAAAGTATGAAAATTTCCCCCCACATATATTTCATATTAAATCCCAAACTGACATAACACAATCTCACATCCAACATTTTTGGTATATAAAACTCCCTCTTGTACTTCTTCATTAATTTCAAAAGAAATGTATTTACTAAATATTTGAATCAGCCAATAAACAAAGCCTTAAAAAAAGCTTACAAAAGAAAATTATAATGTTGATGAAAGCCAATCTTAATCAGTCCTTTTCAGATGCTCCAAAACCTCATTTTTTACTGATTATTTATTCATTCTTCATGTGTACAGCAAATTCAATAATTTTTGAGCTAAGATTTGTCTACTAAATGCATCAGTGGTTTTGACTATTCTGTTTGACATCAAATAAAGACAAGCAGTAAAATGTCAGTAACAAATGTGAAGAGGAGGTCACCTACAACCCCAAGACACCTGTAGCAATGGAACACCAGCAACTTCAGCTGCGAGCATTGGTAATAATTTGATTAAAAAGAAAGTTAAGGGAACTTTGGAGAACAGATTTTGACTGTACCAGACTGAATACTCTTGGCTGTGATCACTGGTTTCTGCCTTGTGCCAAGCGGCAATGTTCCTCCCTAGACACCCATTCCCGTCCAACCTTCTGCAGGCGTTCCGCATCCAAGTCTTCTCTCTTGCTTTTATTTGGGTTGATACCCAATGCTAAGTCTGTTCCATGATTTGTGTGCCCCTCATCCCGATCACAACACGATAAAACCCTGATAGACAGTGTGTATAAAACTTCCTCTTTGCATTTACATGGGAGACACAGGTTCTCAACAAGCTTTTCAGAGTCCTTCAAAACCAAACTCTGCCACAGCACCCCTCATTCCGTATCCTGAGTGCTCACTCCACTCCATGCTAAAGAGTGTGCAATGTTTTTGTGTTTCATTTTTGTTCTTGCACTACTATTGCTAGATCTAAGCATTTTAAGTGCTGCACTCCCCTCTGTGGTCTTTCCGGATATGTCATAACCACATTCCCACTTGAATTTTTTCCCAAGTAACAAAAAATGTTGAGATCCTATGTCTCCTCACTTGTATGACTTCCATATCTCCAGTTTTTATCAACTCAGATTTCTCTCAAATGACCTTACTCCTAATACACTGAATGCTGCTTGTCAGTCCCTCATCTTCTAGAAATTATCTACTGCTTCCCAGAACAGCAACGCTACCTGTGAAATAAAAGCTGGCTGTTTATCTTCTGCAGTCACCTCAGATATATTTTTCACCATCTCATTCACGATTAGTCACTAAAAAGGAAAAGAGTGTAACCCTGTTATTCTCTTGCTTCAATAAATCACCCTAAACATTACTGAGAAAACACTCTGCATGTAGTATCAACCATTTTTCCAGGGAAATGGCAAACCTCTAACATTACCCATATGTATGGGTCTGGGAAAACTGCTGGCAGAGAACCACAAAAGAACACAATCACCAGCCCCAAATTGCAAAAAGATGTGTGGTACTGGGTGGCTTCCTTGCCACGCCTCACGCTTATTTTAGCAAAATACAGATACTGAAAATGGAAAGCCATGCACTTGGGAATTGGTGGGGAGAAAAAAAGTAGGAAACAAGATTCAAAATGAAAACCACAATTCAGCATCGTGGGCCCACCACACTTTGGCCAAGGTTGTGTCAAGCATGGCAAGTTCCATCTTCATGCCCTCTTACTCAGGTGGAAACTCTCGGAAGCAGTGGCTCGGTGGAAGCCAAAAGGATAAGTTCCTCCTGCTCCTACAGCTTCTCTCAGTGATAGGGAAGTGAATAATGGAAATGCAGTCCCACAGACCACAGGGACAGGTTTCAAAAGGGTTCTGTTGACAACCAGCAGCTCTGGAAAAAGAGGAACGGGAGACACAGGCAGGCTTTCACAACAAGGACTCCACTTTTACTGTGAGGAAGAGTAAAAAGGATAGGACTGAAAACACTGTGGAAGGAAGCATGACAATTTGGTGATTCAGGAAAAAACAAAACGTCACCAAGAGCTGCATGTAACAAATTTCAGAAATGGTGAAGCACTCTGGTCTACTCCAGCACAATGAGGCAAAGCAAGGATCAGAGGTGTTATGAGCTTGTTTGCTTTAACACCTCTAAATGAGCAACAAAGATAAATAAAAATTCATTTCAGTTCCTCGGGAAAACAGGTTGTTGAATTTAAATATCCTGCAGAGAGGTGGTGTACCAGGGCAGATAGGAAAAAGGGGGCTCAGTCTTGGCTCTGGAGACCCAAGAGGCCACAAATGTCATCTATTTTGGGTGTATCCTGGAGGTGAAAGGCAGAGCCCTGCAAACTCGTAGAAATGCCTAAAGGCTGGTGAGCTCAGCACAGGAGTCCTGCAAACCTGTCAGGGAACATCTGGCAGAGGGCATCCAAGCTGGAGCCACTGCTGTGCTTGAGTCCTACCACCCAACAACAGCACAACAGAGGCAGACTGTTCTGCACCTCTCCTGGGAGGACCCAAGCCTTCCCCTCAGGAAACTGCGCTCACCCATCTTGTGTTCTGACCCTAAGCAAGGCACCATGTACAGAATACGAACTGCTGGGGAAAGAGCAGCCTCTGAGCCTGTGCAGGGAGTGCTGCACACACCAAAACGAGACAACATCCCCAGAGCCTGCGTGCACAGCACCGCCACGGGACACCAGGCAGGAGCCCGGGGACACGCACTCCCAGCAGGAGCCCAGGAAAGCTGCAGCTCCCTTGAGAGGCCAGCAACCAAGGCTGTTGTGCCATGAATGGTACAACAGAGAGTCCAACAGATAAAACAAGCAAGCTTGGAGTTCAGCAGACGCATGCCAAAAGCCTGAAAAGGCTCTTCCTGGAGGAAAGAAAAATGTTGCTGGCAGCTGGGCATTTGCAGAAGGCAGAGTTGGAACCAGGAAAATGTGCAAAAACAAAGCATGAACCTGGTTATGAGTTTGATCAAGGACTGCTGGATGTGAGCTGTGGGCTCTTGGACCACTGCAGTGTGTCTTCTCCAGCTGCCTTCACATACGGAACAAAATCATCAGCAAAATACCAAGTACAAGAACACACTTTCAATATTGCTTTTAAATATGCCCAAGAGATTACCAGTCCTCTTCAAAATTCTGCATTTTTAATCATCATTCACTAATAGTTTCTTAATAGTTGTAGCACGTGACTGTTCTCATAGTTATCTGTAATATTCACAGAATCACAGAACCATTTAGGTTGGAAAAGACATTTTAAGTTCATTGAATCCAACCATGAACCCAACACTGCCAAGTCCACCACTGAATCATGCCTCTAAGCACCAAATCTAGATGTTTTCTGAACCCTTCCAAGGACAGTGATTCCCTCCCTTCCCTGGGCAGCCTGTTCCAGTGCTTGACAGCCCTTTTGGTGGAGAAATTTTTCCTAATATCCAATCTAAACGTCCCATTCATGAGGATGGTTCAAGTTGAAAAGTTAGAGGGTCACACCAGGAGCAAGGCAAGAGCAGTATACATGGAAGAAGATGGACACAAAAGCAGGAAAAGTTAAATGCTGAACAAATTGGTTCCTACAAGATCTTCAATAGCAGGTTTATAAGCAACAGGCAAATTATCTATTAATTATTTATTATTATTACTTGTTTATTAATTACTTAAATATTACTTATTACTTAATTATTATTTATTACTTAAAGATCTTTTCCAACCTGCTGCTTTAGGTAAAAGTCTCTTGGAAGAACTGACACAAACCCAGCTGAATGTTCAAGTTAAAAAATTATTGACTAGATTCCTTCAGAAGAAAATGCTACATAATAAATGCAAATACAGATGCATTAAAGTTAACGGTATTTGAAAATACTTTGCAGTTAAAGTTAAAATGAAAAATAAAATTTAACCTTACACAGAAGGGTTTATTTTCCTCTAAAATTTATGAAACCTCGGTTACTAGAAATTTTTAAAGAAAACCAAGACGATACATTTTTGCTGTATTTATGTTTTTCCTAAATTTTCAGATTTTTTTCCTCTTTCATTCTCCTTATTGCTTTCTTTTTTTCTCAAAAAGATAGCAACACTGATAATATAAACCACGTGAGCTCCTGTAACTGAAAATAATACTGCAGTTTTAAATCCCTACTAGTCTGAGTTATTAAACAGAAAAGAGAAAGCTGGGCAAAAAGGCAAAGCACCATATCTTATTACTGGTTATCTCAATTAACTTATTTTTCAGATTATTGAAGTATTTTAATGTATAAAAAAAGAAGGGTATCTGCCAGTGAAGCCTACAAATCACACACAACATCTTGTGCATGAAGAGACTTACATATGTAAATGTATGCAGACCCAAGACTCAGATTTCACAGGCAGCCTCTGCAGACAGAATGATGAACTATGTAATTTGCAAGGTGAAATCTATTTTATGTCCCTTCCAGATCCAAAGGGTCCTTGAGCAAGCTGCTCCTCACTGCTGTGGGAGACCAGTGCTGGACCTGGCTGTGTTTCATACGGGAGCTGAGGCAGGAAAGGATTCCAGCCCTGCATGGCACTGACCTTTCCGCACTTTTTTGCCCCCTCTGTGTGTAAGGCACATCCCACGGCAGAAGAGGGATCTTCCCTGATCACACAGAAGGCGGAGGGATGCCTGGTCACAGGGGTGACAGCGGTAGGCCCTGTGCCACCCTGGCGGCCATGCACAACACATTCCAAGGGCTGCTGCCTTACGGGATGCAGCTGGTGCTGGTGGTGTAAGACACCAGAGACCAGGGGGTCTCATCGTGACACCCCCCAGTGCTACCCCGGGGACAGGCACAACTAAGGAACAGCAGCACGAGGGGGGAGCCAAACGAAAATGTCTCGTGCAAAAGCGAGAGACTCGCCAAACCCAGCCACAGCGTATGCTGGAAGGAACTTCCCAAATCCGTGAAGCCGTTCTGGTCCGTAATTAACGGAAAATTAATTACAGAATCTTGAAAAGAGCATAAACCAAAAATGGGCCAGCATACCTTCACAGTGCAGTTGCTCACTCTGAATCTCTTCCAATAATTAAGCCTAGCATATGCCACAGGAGTTAAAAAAAAAAAAGAAGATAACAAAACAACAAACAAAATATGATTCCCCAAAAAGTTTTGGAGTTCTACTTGCTGAAGGGGTACGTCTGTCTACAGTGCACACACATGCTTTCTAGAAATGAGGAGGATAATTTAACATGATACTTGGCAACTTCAGCTTTGCAGAAATTACAGGTTGCAGATGCTTCTTATAAAATCAAAACAAAAAAAAAGATCAAGAAAATAACATAATTAGGTAAATTATTTGCTGACTTGAAGAATAATTTTCTAAAGATTATTAGAGAATATAAGAGCCTGGAAAAAGATTCCATTTTTCAACAAACAAAACAGCGAGGTAAACAATAAAACTGCCAAATTATTTTGGCTGAGCATTCATGAAAAGGTGTATTTTGTATCACTGAATTACACGTATTTTTTTTACAAGGTGCTTAATTCATGGCATGCTGCCACAAATCAAAATAATAATTTTTTTTTTTAATTTAGAAAAAAAAAAAATCAGTATGCTGGAAAGTAGAAGATATGCCATCAAAACAAACCTGAAAGATGCTGACAGAGTACAAAAGCACTTTATTTTACTGTTTTAAAAATATTGAGAAAGAATATTACCAAGAGAGGAAAAAAAAAAAAAACCCAAGAAAAAAGATCAGTAGATTAATCGGAGATTGTGCAAAAATAGGCTGCAGGAAACATGGAACGCCATTTCTGATTTCCAGTTTTCCATTATAGAGATTAGTATCTTCAGTAACAGCAGGAAGACAATCTCAAACTGTCAAATTACAAAATTTGCTTCATAACCCCCCGATTTCAGTAACTGGGAGGAGCTGGGTGGTGGCAACCTGGGGTCTTTTCACTCCCCTCTGTAAATGGGGAAGGTGGCAAAGGAGAGTCAAGTTCTTTTCCAGCCCATGTAAGACAGGACCTTGTTGCCTAATGCAACATTTCTTCTAGATCAACTGGTGGTTTGGGGTTTTTTATTAAATGAGGGAATAAAACATCATGGATATGTACAAGCAGAAACAAAATGTCCATGGCTTCAGCAACTTTCACACGTTCCAGCCCTGAACTATATTGCTGATCCTTTTTTATATCCTCTTACTCTGTTTCTCATGAACCAAACACGTCAGCACCTCTGATACAGTCTGGGGGCTGTGTTTACATTTGCTTTCCTTTGGGGGGTGAGGGCTTAGCATGGACCTACTGCACCAGGAGCACAGCACAGTGCAGCGTGACACAGCTATACAGAGTACTACACTGCAAAGAGGATTTAAAACTAAACTGCATGTATAAATTTATTTTTCTTCAGCTCCTTACTGATCACGCTGCCTAACACAATACTTGCCCGTTTTGCCTGTAAGTCCAAGTTAGAAACGGGTAAAAGCCCATTTTTATTGGAGTAGTGTATATGATTGACAAAACTAGGCTGACCACATGAAACTACAATCCATGAGGTATCTACTAGTAATATGACCATACTCATTCTATTCAAGGTAATGATGAGAAAAAATGTTGTGTAGTATCAAACCCTGGCATTTTTCATGAAAATCAGTTTTCAAATATGCATTAATGTCTCTTCTTGCCATTTCCACTTCCTTTTTAGTGATGATCCCCACCATATCAGAAATGCAACAGCACACAGAAGCTCCCAAAGCTCCCAAAACTCAGACGCTGTGTCGCTCCTCTGTAGATGCCCAATGCAGAGCTCATCACTGCAGATGGCCTAAGCAGCAAAAAATCCTTAAGCACCCAACATTTCCTGCCAGAACTGGGCTGGCTCAAGGGCTGGAAGGTCCATCAGTACCAACTGGCAGCCCTTGGGGCTCTTTAAACAGCAGTGCTGCCTCTGGGCTGCAGGTGCTTTACCTCTCTCTGGCAGCCCTGCCCTTTCCCTCTTCAACCACATGGAAGGCACTGAACTCCCTGGACATCCAGAACTGTTCCCCTGCCATCTCATTCATGGCAGTGATGGAAAGACCTTCTCTAGTTGCTTTATGTGGAATAAAGGGATCAAATCGGGAGTGAGAATTTCACCTGAAGTTCCTCTACTTGATGAAAATCACTGAAACAGCTCAGCCATGTGCCAGCTGTACCCTGAAGACCCGGCCTTCCGGGCCACAGAACCATTAAATAAATACAATTATTAAAGCTGGGAAAAGACCTCTAAGACCATCGAGTCCCATCGCTAACCCAGCACTGTCAAGTCCACCACTAAACCATGTCCCCAAGTGCCACATCTGCACATTTTTTTAACACTTCCAGGGACCGTGATTCCACCCTGGGCAGCCCATTCCAGAGTCTGACCATCATTTCAGTGAAGGCATTTCTCCTAATATCCAATCTAGGCCTCCTCTGGCACAACCTGAGGCCATTCCCTCTCATCCTGTCTCTTGTTTCGTGGGATAAGAGACCAAAGCCCTGCCTGGGTACACCCTCCTTTCAGGTAGTTGTAGAGAGTGATGAGGACTCTCCTGAGCCTTATTTTCTAGAGGGCTGAACATCCCCATCTCCCTCAGCCACTCCTCATCAGTCTTGTGCTCCAGACCCTTCCCCAGCTCTGTTGCCCCTCTCTGGACACGCTCCAGCACCTCAGTGTCTTTCTTATAGTGAGGGGCCCAAAACTGCATTAAATGCAGATCACTAATTACAATTTCCAGCAGTCTACCAAGCTCCAACAGAAGGGAAGATTTTTCAATGCATTCCTCATTTACAACATTCCCACCAATATTTAAAAGAAAAAAAAAAAATTAAAAAAAGCCTTGCTTTTTTGTAGAGGATGCCATGTGAACTTGTCCTTTGAAACACACCAGGACACCACAGGGATGAACTTGTGACATTGCAGGTGAAGTGTCACGTGCTGCTGTTTCCAAAGGTTATCAAGTCTGATGGCAGCCCCGGCTTTTGCTGGAGCTCCACTGGCACTGCACAGGGCACATCCAGGGAGGATGCCCCACACCAGCTGCCAGCAGGATGCAGCAACATTCCCAGCACGCCAGAGAGCTGACCTTCCTGCTCCGCACTATTTTCAGCACTATTTTTTGGGGATGAAGGAGCCTGCTACCACAGAGCTCCTGTTTCATCAAAGGTGCGTTCTGTTTCCCTTGCTGGGTTGAGCAGCGCAGATCAAAACCAAGGAAAAGCTGTCACCTCCCCAGCATGCCACAATCTGGCCCTGTTTTCCATTGGGAAAAGGAAATTAGGGGCCTAGGGCTCAATGCAGTATTTCAAAATTGGGAAACTGGGCTTGAAAGAGATCTTAACAGGGCTACTCTCTCCGAAAAAGTAAGGTGTGGCTTGTTTGAGTATTTCTGCCAGGAGACAAGACAGAAAAAGAAGTCTGGGAGGTAGAAACAGGCACCAGGCAGCAGGCAGGAACCAGAATTTTGCATATAACTTATGAAAGACAAGCAGCTAAATCTGTCTGTAGAACTAAACTCAGCTGCTAGGAGGGTAGGTCCAGGAGGACAAAAAGCAAAGTGTGAGATGGGAAGTGATACAAGGAGGAGTTAATGTGACCATGTTGTAATTTTCTCGACAGTGAAAACACCCGAAGGGAAGGGTCACTTTGTACATCAGGGAAAGGACCTGCAGCAGTATCCAAAGCCCTGTTCACAGACAACATAATAAACACAGGAGTGGTGGGGAAAAAGGCATTTGTAATACCATTTGCTCAGATGATGACTTGAAACATGACACCCACTGAAGCACAGCTTCACCCACTGAAGCACAGCTGTAGACATTACAACTGAAGAATTAAAACAAGAGAAAAAAGCTATTATAAATTTTATCACACTGTTTTCAGAATACTTTTGATAATAAATAAGAAAACATTTTGCCTTTTTGTTGTTGGTATATGAACGATGGAGTAACATCACCAAAATTATTGCACATCCTAACACGCACAGAAATAAATCAATAAAAATGCTGAATAAGCAACAAAGAAGTTGAGAGGTTTCACTATGTGCAAATTTGCTTTCATTATGGTTTAACATGTTTTTCAGTATTCAAGAGAATGCTCATCACAAAAAAAGCCACCATGCAATACTTGAAACGTTAACATTTTTAGCTTATGGTATTCTACTAAAATTACTGTCATCATAAAACACCCACTTTTCTTTTTTCTGTGCCATAAAACATGTATCTCCAAAACCCGATTTAGAATGACAATAGAGTTTATTAGCTATTAAGCAACTCTTCAGGATAATTCCACCTTAAAACTTCTGAGATTATGCAGCTGCCAGAACTATAAAAAGGCTGCACATTTCCAGTGTTTTCACTTAATCAAATTAAGAGACCAAACTATTAATATTCCGCTTACCTCCTAAATTCATTCCTGCTTGCAGACATTTCTGTAATCGACAGGCTGGGCAGTTCTTCCTCCGAATCTTATCAATTATACAGTCGTTCCTTCCCGCGCACAGGTAATTGTGCTGTCCTGAATGAACCAAAAATAAAATGCATTATTAGAGGCTATATTTACATAATTCCAATTTGTTCTTCTCTTCTGTTTTGCAGTCATTTTGAGATTCTTATTAATGAAGACATTTCAAATTCCATTCTTTACCCTTCCCAAATGATCTTGCTGAGCTGCCATGGGCTTTTATTATGAGCATCTCTTCTTTTTAATTTGAGAAAGAGTTTTAGTGTCACTCTCAAGAGATCTCATTACTTTTTTTTTTTTTTCCCTAAACAGGACTGGAATTTCTTTTAGTGAAAAACAAACAAGTGGTTTGAGCTTTTTCAGATCTTCTTAGGTGTGCTGTATCACAGAGCAGTCTGACAACTCCAAGTTTGGGTACATTCTCAGGCTCAACAAGTTCAGGACATAAAGCAGAAATGCACAGCAGAGGTTAACCTTCCCAATATATTCCACTTTCTTCAACCAGTTCACCAAGTGCTTGGTTGATGATTTCATCAGTTACCTTCTATACAGCAGAAGGTTTCTGAATGGTTTCCCAAACCAGCCTTAATCTGTATTACTCCATTCCTGTAAAGCCCCACAGAAGCACTCCTGAAGAGACAGCAGGTATTTAATGCACAACATTTAGCAGAAGGGAAATACACAGCAACCAGGGAAACAGGCTGGCATTTGAGAACTTGGAGACTCAAAAGGCATTTCGCTCCACGGGAGGAGCACAGGTGCAGCAGTGGGATGCAGTGTCTCAGGCAAGGGCACTACCACGTGGCCTTTCCAAAGCCTGGTGCTTGAATTTGATGTGGAAGAATAAAGAAAGCCATGAGGGGTTGGGGCAGCGTGACAGCAGAAGCGAGAGGAGAAGATTATTTTAGCTGCCTTGATCCAGAGGCGGCACACAGGGACCTGGGGTGGCAGGAACAAATGTACAGAAGGCCAAAGCTGTGCAAATGAAGTCGACACCAATGACTGAAGTGAGCAGCAGCCGTGGGAGAGGAGGGGAAGCCCAGGAAGAGCTCAGGAGCAGAGGTGCACTGGAATGGGCAGGGGCCGATGCGTGTGGGGAGAGGGAGCGAAGATACAGCTCTGTAAGGGGACAGAGCTGTTGCAGGACAAGAGGTATAAAATATGTTGGCCAAGCTATTTTCCACAATGCTCGTATGTTTCCTAGGGAAAGATAAAGAGAAGATTCACGGGACACAGGAGACTTGACTTCTGCCTTGGGCTCTTTCAGGAATTTGCCTTAAAACTTTAGATAAGTCATTTTCTATCTCTGCACCTGTCTTCCTTTCACCCTTGCCCAGTGTTATCTGTTTAGACAGTGAACTGAAGCTTGGAATGTTTCTTGAATCTCTTCACTGAGAAAGAAAACTGATTTTATTTGAGGAAGTAAAGTGTTACTGTAGTATCACAAAGGTATCATCACTTAGATTATGTTTTAAATGTTTAAAGAACAAGTTGATGGGCAAATAAGGGTTTTATTAAGGGACTTTACCTAGCACTGTGACACAGATGAAAAAGAACAAAACTTCAGCAAAATAATTCATGAGTAAGTTACGTCAGGCATAAAATCAAGTTGAACAATATAGTGACAGCACCAGTGTCTATCAGCTGACATTTAAGTAGGCCTGCTAAACAAGAACAAGATAAAGTTCTCAGCTAATCACAAAATGAAAACCTGCTTATCACACAATGTTTATTTTATAAAGTGATCTAAACACAAACAGACACAGAAGAGTCAACTTAATTCCTCTTTATATTTTTGCTCTGAACTGACTTGAGTCAAAGACTATCATGCAGACAGCATTAAAGTAACATAAAAGGAGAAAACAAAAGCATTTAAAATAATGATATACAGCATAAAGCTGCTTTATATGCCCTTAAAAATGTAGGCATACCATCTCTTTTTTGTGGGGAGAGGGGGGAAAATGATTATTTTCTGCCAGGAATGCAGGTACACTTGCTCAGTACTTGTACAATGTCCTTTGTACATCAGACTACTGCAATACCATTTTTAGGCTTCCACAGGCGGGTGCAGGCTATTAATAAGACAAGTCAGCTCCAACACTTCAAAATGAACCCCATTGCAGAACTACCCTGAAGGCAGCTTGTGCTAAAAAATGTACACCTGTTAAGTCAACATTTTTCACTTCTGCTTTAAAAAGCTAAAGGGTTTAATAAAAAAGAAGTTACGATTTAGGTACTCTGAGGTAATTACCTGGGTTGCATTCTTACATATTCTGAAAATGTTTATTTGATTCCAACACTGTCACAACGTGACTTCATTAGAAATATTCCCACAGCAGCAGAATATTCCGTAGGTCACCCTTCAAACGGTTTAAGTTTGCTATTATTGCTTTCTGACCTACCTACTCTAGATCAAATACTTTCAGGAAACACAACTTAGTAAAGGTTCATCAATTTTTGAACCACGCATCTCTGAGTACTAATGTATAGCACAAAAACTATCACTAGCTTTTCCAGTAAGCAAGGCAAAGTTCTTTCCAAAAAGCAAACATCATCTTCCCAATTTTTTAAAAATTTCTAAAAAAGACCTAAAAGCACACAGCCATCCTAAAACTTACATTAATGGAAGTAACTTGAAAACCCTTAAAAAACCCCAGAAAAGATCAACATTCCAGCAAACCCTCTATTGTAGAGTACAGCTACAAAATAGTAATGAACAGCTTTTCAGTTAACATTTATGATGAAAAAAAATGGCTTCAGTCTTCCATGCAATCAAAATATGGTATGTTTCAAATAAAAGCAATTTTGTAAAGTAAGTTAGCAAATTAGACACCCAGAATGAAACAGCATGTCCCATTTGTGCCTCAGTATGGCCCCTAAGCTTCAGAACCAAACAAAAACCCTACATATCTGCAATGGATGCAGCGCTCTCAAGACCTCCAGGACTCTTCAGGATTTCATTGATGTGATGGAGGCCGTCCTGAAGAGAGGCTGATGTTTTAGAGGCTGATGTCTTTTCTTTTTTAGATCTCCAACCCTTTCAAGAGATGTATTGATCTCCTTGTGTAGTTTGTATTTAGCTTAATCCAGTTGTTCTTTTTATCCCATTCAATCACCCACAAGTGGGCTGGAAAGTGACAGAGCAGATATTGAATTCTCATCTCCCATGTGCTAAATGCATTAAGATGAAAGTAATTTTTACATATGCCATCATTAAGTGCACGTACATGAGCTAATTCCTGTTCCATCTTGAAATACAAAGATAGAAAAGATGCGAGGAAAATTTTCCTGTTCAAAATAAATAATGAATAGGTACTGCACAGTTCCACACCACGAAGAAAGCAAGATCTTCTCTTAGCCGTAGGGCTAGAGGAATACTGAAGTTTGCATCTCCCAGGTTATTGTGCCACTACATACCACAGAATAACAAAACCAAATGCACACACAAAAATATTTTAATGTTTCCAACTCTCTCACCTCCAAAGACTCCATAGTTTTTACAGGTTTGATAGGTTTACAAAAGAAAACAAAAAGGAAGTATTCATTAAACTCAAGCACGTTCTTGAATAAGCAAAATTCAGCAGTAAAGGAGGGGAGAGGAAAAAGCTGTTCTTATTTGGCCTATGAATTACAGCCAAAATTAAGCTAGAGCAGAAGCTGTGCCTTTCCCCATTTTGAAACTCCACTACAGTGACTGAGCCACCAGTCCCAAAAACTGACTTGCTAAGATCGAGTTGTGCACGTGTGCAGAGCACTGCTGCGCTTCAAAGGCTGCCATACTGCCACAGAGGTAAGGCTGCAAAAGGAACGAGATGTAGCTACTTCTTGCCAGTATTATTTCTGTTACTGTCTGGGGCAAAATTAGAATATTACAGAAATTTGTGAAACGTTCTACATGTTTTATATTCCTCCTAAAAATTATTTTTTCCCCCCCCAGTTTTTAGAAGTCTAACTCAAGAGCTGCAAGTCATTAAAGAGTATTCTACATTTCTGCTCTCTTGTTAAAATAGCAACTACTACGATCAAATGTTAAATTTTGTAAGGAAAAGAGCTCAGTGCTTTCAGTTTTCACAAGCGTTTAATCCAAAGACTGTTTAATTCAAGCCCACTCAAGGAAGCATGATAAGACTAGCTTAACAGTTCAAGCAGTTTTTTTCTTTTCTTTTTATTTGTGTTAAAATCGTCTGAGGTAAGGTATTCTGCAACTTTCCTGCAAGTCCTGTGTGATTAGTCACCCTTGAAGTTGTGTTCCTTCCCTTTGCATTTCACCCAAATGGGAATATTTTGCAACTGAAAGAGATATTCGTTCTCCCCCTAAGACATACAGAGTAATAGATCACCACCTTCTTACAACAATCTCCCGCCTATCACAAGATTTATGTTCCCCATCTCTTTGCTGGACTAAACAAATCCAGTTCTCTCAATCTTTCCTCATAGGTCATGTTTTCTAAATTTGTCGTCAATTCCTCCCATTCTTCTCCAGTCTCTTTCCCAAAACAGAGCGCATTTTTCTTGCTGAGTTTCCCCATCACTAAGGCCAATAAAATGGTTATTTCCTGCATCTTGCACACAAAAGCCCTGCTAATGCAATCCTGGACCAGAGCTGGCTTTTGGCAATGGCATTAGGTTGTTGACTCATGCTCTCTTGCGTGACACTAGAGACCAGCTCCTCTCCTGGGGCACTGCTGCCTTCCACAGGTTCTTTCCTGCTTTTACTTGGGCAGTCAACTCTCTTCATTCCTCTTCTAGATCTACATGCTCACTGCAACACCCACTGAGACAGGCATAGAAAAACTCCGAAGTCCACTCTGGGTACAACATCTGAAAGGGGAGTGTGTCTTAGATCCCAAGACAAAGACATGATTGAGGAAGCCTCACAAAAGGACAGGAAAGTTGAGAAAACAGAGGTGGCAGCTGAGGGCCAAATGAAGCTGAAGTAGTTTGAAAAAAACCCAGCTTTTAAAATAGTGTCTCACTGAAGCACATCAAAATGCATATGAAGTGTCCCAATTTTCCTTCTTCCTCCACAATGAGAATTAATACTTTGACTCAGAAAACTGCAGGCAAAGTTGTCTTCTCCCTGCAGGCTGCCTGAAAGCCAAGCCTTCTTCCAGGGTTTGAGGAGAGAGGAGCTAGAAGCCGCCTCCAGCCCTGCCACAGATCTGCATGTAAGAACTAGGATCCTTTCTGCAGCTTCTGGGCTGGAGTAAGTGTTTAATTTCTTCGTATTTCCCGGCTGGGAAGATTATCTCCACAACAGCAATGATACATATAGAAGCCTTATGGAATAAATAACATTTCTTCCATAACACCGTCCTTCCCGTTACCCACCAGCCTGTCAGACTGCATGAGCCCAGCCCGAGCATCCCTTCTGACCTGTGCTACAGACCTTCCCTGCTAAAGGAAAGGCAAAGCAAACATGCTGCAGAAAATCATCAGGATTTTCTAAGGGAAGCCTCTCACCTCAAGAATATCTCATCAGCAAACAGAATTTAACACCAGTTTTTTTTGCTTTCTGGTATAGCCCTAATGAAGGGCCTTGTCTCCTACAGCAAGAAATCACATAATGTGCACATCCCGACCTCTCGCTCGTGCTCACTGAGCTATGTGATGTGTTCTTTCAACCAGCTCCAAAACCCTCGCTGATTTTGCCTCTGTATTCATAGAAGCTCTTTCAATTAATAAAAATGAACTATTTCTACCCTTTGACAGCCAGTATACAAATAAAATTACTGCTATGACTTGCCACAATTGTTTTCCATATAGAGAAAGGAACTTCCTGTTTGACAGGAGTTGTATCACACTATGAAGAGACAAACTGCATAGATCTGAGGTTTTTATTTCACCATCTGCAGCAGGCAGGTACTCTCAAATAGATCAGCACGATACGTACGGTGATGAATCCCTTTTCAAATTTCAGTTTTCACAAAGCTTCTCTTTCTTACAATTAGAAAAAAAAAAAGAAAATGCCTGCTAGTCAGTGGAAATCAGAACCGCATTTTCATTTCAAATGTCCATTTGCTACACAGTTGAAGTTTTTTTTTGTTTTGGGTTTGGTTTGGTTTTTGGGTTTTTTTTTAAAGCAGTTGACAACTGCCCAGCAACAGCAGCCTATGTTTGCAGTCACTATTTTAGGCTACATCACATGTCAATTACATAACCTTGTTTTACTGCTCTTGAACTGGTTCGAACAACCTGGGAAAGAGATTAGGGCAGTCCCTCCCAGCCAGCCATCCATCTGCACGCTCCGGCAGGACCCGTCCCCCCAGCACAGCTCCAGTCCCTCTCTCCTTAACTAGTTACTCATTGCTAGACCCACCTGAGACACCGGATAATTAACTTCCTCAGCTCTGCTTAAACCAGTCCACTCTGACCACGGTAAACTAATAAACTTGATTCCTTGTGCTGAGGTTTGTGTGTAATGCAGAATAAGCTTATAAATGCCACAGCCGCGGTACAGAAGTGAGATAGGAATATTGCCCCTTCATTCTATACAGCAGAAGCTCAGGGTTTGTATTTTAGATATTGAATCTTAGTGTTTCCCAAAATTCTGACTTCAGGGTTTATCTCCCTTATTACTCCACAGCCCCTATCATTCCCAGACAACAAGCTTTTCAGCTGCAGACCAGCGCCGTATCTGACAATCGCTCAGCATGACAATATTGATCTATTATTAACATTATTACAATGTGCTTATACCACAGGTATAATCTAAATCCTTCCCTGAAACAAGAATTTAGAGCTTTCCCTCCTTTATAATAAATTAGAGGCTTAATTAAAATTTGTTTTGACTTTGGCAAAATATTCATCACATCTGGGATATTTCCTGCCTGCTTCTCATTCTAAATTACCTTCTGCTACTTCTAGATCCCAAGATATCTTTCACTTTCTCTACTCTCTTATATTACTGGATTATTTTTTATCTGCCATTTTAATGATATTTTTCTAAGTCTCCTTACTTTCTACTCCCCCCTCCTTTTTCTCTCCTTCAATAAAATTTGTTTTCCGACCATTTTCTTTGCCTACTTTTATCCTCAAGACTTTTACTCCTCTCCTGATCTGCAACTCTTTCTTCAGTCTTCTCATTTACTTTCAAAATGAATTATTTCCTCTGTTCAGCCAATAACTGGGGATTTCACAGAGCACATTTACACTGCAGGCAAATGTATGCCTACATCTGATTTAATACACCAAAGCAAAGTATATTAAAATTACTGATGAGAGGGATAAAAACATAACTCTCAACAGTACCATTTCCTGCAGGGTCTACAAAACCCAGCTGGGGATTTTTTAAAAGCACAGGCACATCCTCTGCTGCTCACAGAGGAGCTACCAGAGCTTCCTCCAATGGTGACCACAGATACAAAGCTGATTCCCCTTTTTCCTGCAAGTGGAGCAAGGAGGGCTGTGTCCCCTGATGCCTTATATACAAAACTTTTCCACTTGCCATACTGTTACGCAGTGCCTACACACATCACAAACACAGACTCCAGTATTCTGCCGATTTTGACCTGGAGACTGCCTCCTGCTCCTTCACGTTCTCCTGAAACTTGCTTTCACATCGGGCTGAGACCAGGCTAACAAAAGCATTTGGAATGGTCTGGTGATCCTGGCAAAGGAGACGAGAAGTTATAAAAATGATTCTCACTCACTATTTTAAGCAGACTGAAAGGGCACCCATGAGAGGGATCAAGGAGAGAGAGGAAATTTGGCAAGGGAGCACGGGATATAGCACAAAAGAGGCTACTATTATCTGCAGGAGAAACCACCCAGCAGGGATGAAACCCAGGGATGACAGTGAGAGAAGCGAGCACAAAAATATTTGTAATCACCTCATACTTAAGGTCCATGAGAGCATTTTCTTATGCCATGCTTAAAACCCACAGCAGAATTTTGAAAGCACCTCCAAAACCTGTGCGTGATGCTCCTGCCATCCAGTTATTCAGACAGGCTAAGCCACCAACACAAGATACACCCCAAACTGGTCCTGAAACCGTTCCCAGGGCTTCCACTGTCACCTCCACAGAAGGCAGAGCTCATACCAACAGCT
This sequence comes from Atrichornis clamosus, assembly GCA_013400975.1. Taxonomy (NCBI): domain Eukaryota; kingdom Metazoa; phylum Chordata; class Aves; order Passeriformes; family Menuridae; genus Atrichornis; species Atrichornis clamosus. The sequence goes on from WBMZ01009953.1 coordinate 238,475, forward strand.
GGTCATGGAGGACAGCCAGACCCTTCCAAAATCCAGAGGAACTAAACAAGCTTTCAGTTCAGCTTGCTGGAAGTCCGAACACAGTCACATGCCACACTACAAATAATTCCCTTTTCCTGTGGTCAAAGACCTGCTGGATGACGCCAGACAGCCCAGAAGAGGAACAGGAAAAGTACCTGATCTTTGCACAGCATTTCCGATTCAGTGCGATCACACAGCACTGGAAATCTGTTTAGGATGAAAACCAAGGAAAAATATCTACAAATACGAAAATAATCCTGTTATCGAGTGCAATATTTTTGTTTCTGTTTTGAAACTAGTTTTCAGCTCAATTGCTTTTGATTTTAGATTATAATGGATACAGTGATACAGAGAGTGAGAATTAGAGCTTTAGAGGATGTTGTTTTGACAAAATCACACATCTAATACTTTACAGCATTTTCTCTCACAGCAAGTTTCCAAATTTTCAGTTTGCTTTAAATTTTAACTGAACATTTTTGAAGTCTCTGGATTGTGTTATCTGCAGAGTAGGACACGTGACAGATTTACAAGAGATCGTGTTGCATGCCCGATGTCTACCTCTGCTTTCCCATGCTACAAATCTGATAAGGCATTCTTGACCTACTACAAATTTCCATGCACTTTAATGGAACATCTCAATGTACAAGGAATGGTCTAAAAGGTCTGGAGAGACTTTTTAAAAAGGCATAATGCAAAAATCTTAAATTGCAACTGAAATGCCCTTCCCTTTTTTGCTGATAAAAAGTGGTCAGCCAATCTGCTACACTCATACACAATGTAGTATCCTGCTCTACAAATATCTCTGTTACAACTGGATTTCAGGAAGCAGACAGTGTAAAATAAGATTTGTGTGAAATACCAGGTTCATTTAAGGGAATGTTTGAGGGGGTGTGGGGGGTGTATTCTGGAATATGGAGCACTAGTTGGTAATGTGAGGATTTCTGAATGACTCCATGGCTCCCTGAGCCATGATGCTTCAGGGAAAACCATACTGAAAATATTCACCTCTATAAAAACATCTACACGTGTACATGAAGCCTGTTACACTCTATTTATTCTTTCAAACTCTTTCTGCCCCACCACCCTGCTAATACATGAATGTATCAAACTGTCCTTGCAATAATAATAATATGTCTATGCAGTAGTAATAATAATAGGCAAATTAAGAGAGAACGTCTGATAGGACAGACAGAAAAAATCAAGATGCCCAGCATTAATTCTGTGTTTTGCACCTCTGCTTCATAACTTGTAATTCCAGGCTGATTCCTTCAATAAGATGCATGCTATTTATATAAGATATTACCAAAAAAATAGGCTGTTTGTTTCACAAACTAAAACTTTCCCCAACTCTTGATCTCAGTGAAAATGTTCTGTTAATTTTTTTGTTTTTAAAACTAGCTGCCCTTTGCTTTTTGCAAACATTTTGATGTTCAAGTCTGCTATGTTCTTGCATTTAGCATGCTCAGCAGATCACAAATTTTATTCTGTGTGAATGACACATTATCTTCAAAGCATATTTTTCTCTTGCATTTTTCATGTACAGTTTACTACAGCTCAGTCTGGAAATATGCTAAATTTATAATAATGAATATTATTATGTATAATAGCAGCAATTTAAAACATTGCCAGCACATACGTTGACAAATATTTTCCTGTAGAACACTGGTCAGTAATAATTTTCTTTTAAAGGCTGCAAGCAATACCATCACAACAGAGCCTTTCAGCAAAATCTCTTGAAATCCCAAACACAGAAATGTTGACCAAAGTAATAGCAGATGTTCACCAAAGCGAACTTAAAAAGTTCTCTGCATTTGTTTGCTGACTTTTTGAGGAGTCTGTTTTACCCTTTGAACTATGTACTTGTCTGCCTATTTATTTGCACTTTTTCTCCCTCCATTTATTTATTTTTATCAGGAATCTCAGCTCTCTGTTACCCAGATAAATCTGAAGAAAGAAGGAAGAGGATTAGGGGATAGTAGAAAAGAAGATCTAACAATTATAATGAAATTTCACAGTATGTTTACTGTTAAAATACTGTAACAACCTAAAACAAAAAGTGCAAATTAAGTAGCAGAAAAGTATTACACCAATTATGATCCCTATTTCCATCTTTAATTGGATGAACAGGTCTTTCCAAGTACCACTCCACAAAGAAGGTGCAGAATTTTACGATGCAGAGCCCCAGGTCCCAGTCCCCTCCAGTCCTTGCACACAAAACCCCTAAATAGGACCTGAAAACATCTACTTCACTCTTTTACTCACTCAAGAGGCTGAGCAAAAGCACTGATGAACCAAAGCTTTGCCTAATTATCCCAAATTTTACTGGAGATCATCTCACAAATAACGCTCCCATGGTCCACTTCAGCCAGGCATGCTGGATGTGACACCTCGGCCGTGGCACCAGCACCAGAATGACCTCTAAGAGATAAAAAAAAGAGATAAAAAAAGCTCCCTTTTCCAGGACAGCCACCATGCTGGATGCATGCCTTCATTAGTGCACCTTTTCAATAGGAATTGCAATTGGCTTTGCCACAGAAATATATGAAGCAGTGACCTTTCACACTGGAATCATCCCAGGTCTTGAGCAGCTAAAGCCATGGATGACTTGCTCTCCAGCTGACATTTTCAACACATATAAAGTTGCCACTGGGAGTTAAAAGCAAACACACCAGTCATCTTTCAAAGCACACAGAACTTTTCAGACACGTAATTCATATGCCAGAGTGACATCTTGAAGGGATCAGACTTTCCTTTCATTATAGGAGAACAGATATTCAGGTAAAATGCAACTATGTCAAATTTCAGCCCCGATGATGATGGCCGCTGAAAACAAAACTGAAAGAAGAGGCATAGGACAATAGAGAAATAGTTATCTTGGGGCATTAAAACAACATCACCAAGGCACAAATCCAATTAGTTGATTTCTACTTTCGAAGAGCATTCTGCCTAATTGCTGTAATTGTTATTGCAAAATTTGGTTTTTTTGGTGAAAACTAAAGAGCAATTAATATATAATTTCTATCCAGAATTCACCTCTGGATTAGGGTAGGTGCTCCTCCATGGCATGTATCCTCACCCCTTGCATTCAATTCATTCAAGAAAATAAAAAAACAACTCCTTTGTCTATTCCTGTTTAACTTCTCAAGGGGCAGGTTTGAACACAGATTTTTTTAGAGTTCTAGTTCATTTTTCATAATTAGAATTCCGGTAGTACTAAGCAGATTGAATTCATTTTACTTTCCTGCAAGTAGCTATTTAATACAAACTCACGTGAAATGAAATGTCATTGCTTACAAGAAGTGTATCAACAGCACGAAAATACTTTGGATTAACCTTCAAAAAATACAGCAATTTTCTCATTAAAGCGACAGAAGTCAGCCAGTGCCAGAGTCCAATCTCTTCAGGAACAGCTGTTGGAGCTAAGGCTTGCAGGAGAGGTCAGGGAAGGAGATGGATGATGAGGGTGGTGGTCCCTTAGTGCAAAGCCATGGTATGAACTTAACCTCAGTTCCACAGAGCTGGCAATGTATTTTTGTATTCTGCAGAAGGGGGGTTTCACTACTGGCATCTAAAGCAATTGTTTTATCTCAGAAAAATGACAGGGAGTAAAGGCAAAATCCACTTGTCTGAAACATGCTTTGTAAGTAAAAGTGACAAAATTTGCATTCAGAAAATGGAAATTTAGAAAAGGTCACTAGCACAAAAAAACCAAATCTGCCTTCTGCTTATGCCAGATTTCCTTGTGATGCATTGCACCCCAATAACTATGAGAGGATAATCCAGCCCTACGCTTTTCCTTATACATCCCAAATTTGCTAGGCTCTGTTTTGCCATCCTCAGAAGTAACTTTGAAGCTGCCAGGCACCAGCATTAAAAGCATCCCTGAACAGGTACACTTGTGTCTGAAAACACACAAAGAAAAGATCAAAATGAAAATTAAAAGCAGATGCACTATGTACTAAAAGGTTTTTCCACTTTGATAAGTGGATTATAATGAAGTGTGGCACCATGTTTCATACAATTTATTAATCCAGTCCCACTTATTTACACTCTGAAACAGCATAATGATTTCAGTGTTGGAGTACAGCCAAAACTCACATGCAGAAATAATTAAACAGTTATGTGGAAAGATTGGTCGTCGCTGGTTTTCGAGGGGTTTCCAAAGAGACAGATTGACTTTTAGTTAACCAGAAGACTGAAGTTAAAGTAGTTGTAACACAAGTCAAAGTGCGGAAATGAATTCATTTTTGAAAGGGAGTAGATACAAAAATATAACCAGAGCCTGCCATTCCAGCCCCTCCAAGCCTGAAGGAGCTGCTACAGAAAGAAGGTCTCTCTACACGAGCCCTGATGCAACCACGGAAATTCTGTTTATCCAAGTTTAGACGTCTACACCGAGTAAAAGGGGTAATCAGGCCATCAGGGTAAGAAATCCACTGTTCCTTTGCAGAAGAATATAGTGCTGGTTGGCAGTTCCTTCCTGGGCACAGCACACTCCTCCTGCCTCTAGGAGCATCCTTACCCCTCACAGTTCCAAGGTAATGATCCCTGAAGATGCTGAGCCACCCAGCAGGTCAGGAGTACTTCCTTTAAAGGGCGAAGTACACAAATATGGAAATACCCTTGTGAGATGCTCTCATGTACAAAATATATTTTATTTATTCACTGATGCACAATGCCCAGTTCATTTTATTCACAGCATTTCTTATCCGCTAACCTCTCTCTCCTCCTATTCCTCACCTGCAAAAGCTGTTTATACAGTGAGAAAGAAAACTACAATCCAGTTCATTGTTATTATCTGGCAAGATTTACATGATGAAAAGACCCTACACCAATTCTGTCATTAAGAAACTCTACAGCGAGTTCCTACTGAGGGTAAGTGACTGCCAATTTCAGAGATTTTATCACACTGTGACGATATCCAGTGAAGTATCAGAGGGGCGTCGCTGAAATAGGAAGAAAGGAGGAGGAGTTGCCAGCATAAAATATATGCTGGCAACAGAAAAATAATACAAAGGGGTGTAGAGAAATTGGAAGCAAAGATAGGAAACAAGCAATAAAACTGCAGTTGGAAAAAATGCTACTGCATGTACCAAGGGAGAAATCCAAAATAAAGAGTTAACAACAGGGCACAGTAGCAAAGCAAAACTTGGAAAGCATCACCATTGAAAGACACCTAGGAATGAGAGGATAATCTGGATGTAGGAAGCAATGTGGCAGAGGAGAATTAAGCCAGTAAGACCCCTGGCTAGTTCTGTAGAAGCATTACACAGCGGAGCAGGCTGGCAGGGCACTGCTTTCTTGATGCATTTCTTCTGCAGCCACACCTGGAATATTGTATGCAGTTCAGGCACTTCATTACTGGAAGATATAAACAAACTGGAGGAAGTCCAGAGAAGTGGAACGGAAATGATTAGAAGCCGGAGGGACTGATTTACCAAGAAAATTTAAAGTAGCCCTTTACCCGCCTGTAACTTCTCTGATAATTGGAGACGGGAAATGATAACAGCCTAGTTCAAGTCTCCAGTCACGTGCCTTAAGCCCTTTTGCCTTGGGCACCTAAGCATGTGCCTAGTTTTAAGAATACAGAGTACACAAAGATTTTGACCTGATGAAGAGAATAAGATTAAGGAAGGGGAAAAAAAAAATTAGGCTGCGTACCAGCAAAATCCTCCCAGGAGTTAATTATGACTAAATGAGCTACCATAAAAGATGGAGATTGTATTGCTTGAAATTTCACATTTCACTGCTGATAATGAAAAGGGTTATTCATATCTAAAGTTTATTTTCTGTAAAACAACAGGACTGTTCAACAAAAACAGTTTTAGCCACGCACACAAGTCTTTGCCACAAACATATCGCACCAAGTTATCCTGTCCAGGTAAAGAGACCCGACTAAGCAAACATTTTTACCCCAGACTGCGTAGGCCAGGTGGAACGGTTCTGCAAAATGACAAATTATATCCCAGGAGGAAAGTAACCGGATTAACCTAGCTCCTCACACACTGACATTGCTGTGAAGTGATTTTTAGGAAGGCAGCATTTTATATAACTGTTGAGCTGTCAGCAGGGCTCTACTGAAAGACACTTTGAAAGTCATGCAGAGACTGCCAGAGCCTGATCCAGGGAACAGGTGGTTACCATTCACACAGGTTTTGCATGTGATCTGGAAAAAATCCTGCAAAACAACCAACCCCAAAAAAACTAACCGGAAAACAGTGAAGCCCAGCTGCAGGCAGCCTGCAAACAAGCCTGCTGAGATGCAGCTTGCTGTATAATCCCCAAACAACATTCCCGGCCAATAGCCATGTTTGGGCACACAGGATTTCCAAGCCCCTACACCAATAGGCGAGGCCTCCCAAAAAATGTTATCTTAAAGGTAACCCTACACACCCATCCCAAATGCCTGCACCTGGCTTGGGCTTAAAATCACTTCTTGATGTTCCAAATAAGCAAAGTTCATGGTTCCACTCAGGAGAAATACCCTGGACAGATTCTTAGATCATAAATAGAAGCCTGCAGTGTTTACTGGAAAGTCAGCATTTGTTACTAAAACTGTGCTGGATATGCATACCTTAATACCATGCTAGCCTGGGCTTTTGTTTATGCAAGCAATGCAAGCTTCATGCTACAACTTTTGTAAGATTTTTCTTAATTCAACATTTTTCTGCCACCTACATTTAGACTTAAGAGAATGAGAGAAGAACAGGCACAAGGTCAACAGGTTTCAGCTTCAGAGCATTGGTGCCTAGATTTTACCTTTTTTTTTTTAATGGACTTTCTGTAGTAACTTTAAAGGTTTTGCAAAAGGTAAAATGACTGTGTGGTTGATCATTGCTTTCACTACTTACAAAGTCATACCTACAAGCCTAAGAGTCTACTCCAGGGACTCTTCCCCCCCCCCCTTTCTCTGTATAGTATATCTCAAAATGAATCTGCAAATTGGCTGAAATCTGTCAAAAACCAAATTATCACCAGTGAATATGGTAGGTCTACATATAGTTAAGGTTTCCTGACACTTCTAATTTTAAGACCTCATTTTCTATTGCTTATAACTTTACCACACATTAGCAGTTAGGGCTGAAATTTTCCATGCTGTGTGTCAGCCTCAGGCTGAATTTTATTTTGCGAGTATAAGAATGTATCAGCTAGAAGCACCGAGCTTAGTGCAAAGTAAGTTTGTGAATAAGAGTAGGGAGGAACATGTTGGTTTTCTCCCGTGTTACATTTTTCACAGACATATTTGAGAAGCTCAAGAGCCTTCACACTTTGAGACAGACCCTTTGAAGCATCGCTGCTCTGATACCACAGATGTGCCTTTTGCCATCTCATACATTATCACTTAAAATTATAACGGATCACAGTATAAAATACTGAAAAGTTGCAGTTTGTACGTGATATGATTTGCAAAGGTTTCGGTGGAGGTTGGCTGCCAACCTCCAAATTTCCCTTCTGCAAAGAGCACGGACCAGGGCAGAGGGTCGGAGCTGAGCGTGTGCACCAGCCATCTCTTCCATGTGCCAGGCAATGCCTTGGCACAGGGACTACATGCAGAAAATCCCCATCACACTCTCAAGATGCAGCAAGGGAACAGCTTGGAGGAAAGGGGAACGAGGCACAGGTTGCAAAAGCAAAGGGAAGCAAAGAGTAAGGCAAAAAATAAATGTCTATTAATGCACTGAGCCTGCCCTGTTACTCCCACAGCTTGATTTTTCTGAGTGTTTAGCATTTTTAATAGAGACTGCTTTCAAAGGAGGCAGACGTCCCTCTAGTTGGGGTACTGGTCTCCATGCAAGGCCACTGGAATCTGGTGCCCGTGCTCCCAGCTCTCCTGCACACAATTCCAGGTCTGCTCACAAGCTGTCATGGCCTCTGGGACTTAATTCGCTAAGTGTATCTCATGAGGTGAGCCCAAACCAGCCTGATGCACCCTATGCTGCTCTCTGTAAGCACAGGGAACACAGCTAGTGGCAGCCACAGAAACTTATGGATGCAAGAAAGTCCCCAAGAAACTTGTTTGGCCCTCAGGTTACAGCTGACACCTATGTGGCCTCACAGTGGTCTGTCAGGTGCTGCTGCAGCAGGGGAGTGCTGCACCAAGGGGTGGATGTCCCACACACATCCCATTTCACCCCTTGGGCAAAAAGACAACCTTAGAAAATGATGACAACCCCTGACTTTTAATTTATCTTCTCTGCTTTTCTAAAACTTTGTAGGAAGAAGAAATGGGGCTTTAAGATGCTAAGTACTGAGCAGAGCAGCTCTGAGGGAGCAGGTTCTACACTCCCACACCTGCTCTGCAGTCCAGGCTGGGAGGCAGAGGCAAGGACACCCCACAGCCCATGGGAGGAAGACACGTGTGGACAAATGTCTCTGCCAGGGCACGCTCCCTGCTCAGCCCATACAAGCAGGGGGGTAACTTCTGCCCACCTTGCCACAGCAGGCCACCCACCACAGCAGCTGGTCTGATATCCCAGGTACGTGAAGCCTGCACAAACCACAACCAGTAGCAAAACTACAAACTCGAGAAAAAAGAACATTCAAAGTGTCCTTCAATGTGAATTAGAAAACCAGTATCATCAGCACCTGGAAGCAAGGGTTACTCTGGCAGTTTCTGTATCCGCACACAAAAATTAAATTACAGACCTTGGAAGGGACATGGGTTACTGAACCTTCATCAAAATGTTTGGCCTGGGGAGTTCCAGTCCGCATCCACATGTTGCACTGTGGCTGTAAGAACACCCTCCCAAAACAGACTTTGCCAAAGCGAACAATGTTTTCCTGCAAATATGATTACACTGACTTTAATTAAGTAACTGGCTCAGTGGTTTTGATTGTTTCAATTGGGTAGACACGTGACAGGGATTGATGTATAATTAAGATGAACTTTAAAGATAAGTGTTCATGCTAAAGTGGTGGAGCAGACACATTTGTTGCTGCCCGAGGACGAAAGAGTAGAAGCACAAGTAGGAAGAGCTCCTCTCTCCACTCAGTCAGTGATTGGTGACCTCTGTTTTTCATTATTCCTAGGAAGTGGTCAGTTAACCCTCATCATTAAGCAATAAACCGTGACAGAGAGCGCTGATTAATGCGCTGCTCCCCAACAGGGTCAGGCACGAGGAGAAACCCACAGTGGGCTTCTGGCAGTTTTAAATGGCCATTAGTTATGGTTGTGCAAAATGGAATTAACCCAGCTAATCGAGCACTGAGAAGCCACCGTTCTGCTGAGGTCAAGGGTTCCCAGGAAATAAAAGGTACAGTATGTTTACATACCGCGGAAGAAAAAAACAAAAAAAACCCTCCCAAAATATCCCAAACTCTGACAGGCTGATTAATGAAAATGAACACATACAATAAATTTGACCAAACAGTGAATAACCATAATACCTGTGCTCTACATATTAACTGAGAAAGTGTCCAAGAGGACAGCAGAAGGAAGGAAAAGCAACAGATTGACTTCAGCAGCCAACTTAAAACATGCTCTAGGATAGCTGCTGCACTGCTGCAAATGGCCCTGTTTAGACCCCTGTTCCCAAAATCCTTCCTGACTGCCCTGCTTGGCAGACAGGTTTGCTATTCAACCCCTTTGCAGGCTCTGCCACATGGGCCCTCTGTCCCTCAGGCCTGGTCTATCACTCATATTCCTCACAATCCCAAACGGGATTGATGCTTGCAAATCCTCCGATCCTCCTCAGAGAGCTGAGGAAGCACACAGCACAAATGGTAAAAGCAGAGCGGGACACAAGCTAAACATGCACCTGCCAGCTCAGTCTGTGGCAGAGACACGACGAGCCTGAGCACCAGTGCTGTTTTTCTGAACAAGTATCTTCCCCTCACTTTAAATTCAATCTTCCTTTATTAGTCTTGGCAAGTCCCAGTGTAAGGCGTGACCTCCATGTCTGGAACGGGAGAAATGTTTTTGCCGAGGTCTGCCCTGTGCCCCTTGCTGGATGGCAGAGGCCCTTCTTCCCTCTTTTCCTAAACCTCTGTTTGTGATTTCAGCTGAAATCTTACATTTGTCCCACATCTGGATGGAAATAGTTTAATTCTAAGGATTTCCCTCACTTCTTCAGTTGACAACTTCACTTAAAGTGAAGCCTCTGAGCAATTCACAGGCATACTGATTTTGGATTATGGACTGCATAATCCACATAATACAGATGCATATGGATTTTGGATTAGCCCCACTTGCACTATCTGGTAATAGTTCAGATCTATGTTTGCCTGTAGCAGCTAAGTGGGCACCTTGGGTTGTAGAAGGACACACAGCATTTCCCACCTTATTCCTTGTGGAAAACAAGTGTTCCTGCATTGTGAGCTTGTTATTGAAGGCTTCAAAGACACAAAGACTGGTGACAGTAACAAGGACTTTCTCCCACATTTTGTGGGATTGTAATAGAAAATATAGCAAGTGTGAGAATGGCAAGAGGAAGAGCTGAAATGAATTTCAGAAAGATGATACTATCCTTCAGTTTTCTATTTCTGGAACATTTTCTAACTCAATGGAAAAAGGGATGCTCAAGTAAGCAAATTTACTGAAATACTGTTCAAAAACCCTCTGCTGCTCAACCCTTTTTAATCTAATCAAGAACTCTTTTAGCATGTACTAATACATATGTTTTGCTTATGCTTTTATGTCCTTCATTTTTTCATAAGCTTTCCATGAAGGATCTTTTATTATTAAACAGTCAGTGAAAGATCTCATCCTTGCCATATTTCCTCTTCCTACTTTGAAATGAATAATTAACATGGAATAATTGCTAGGTATTCTTTCTAAACTTCTTACATGGAAGTGGATTCCTTCACAAAATAGAAGGGAAACCAAAAAAGATGCAGCTCAGTGTAACTACTGTATCCAAGGGCTTGCACTATTTTCCAGCACCCTAATTTATCTTATAGAACTGTATGCAATGTTGCTGTATTAAAATATACTGTACTTGACAGACTGCCTGCTGCCCTACATTCAGCACAGAGTACCTGCATGATGACAGTGCAGAACGATGGAATATGAAACATCACTCGCAGTCCTCAGGACTCTATAAACCACTTGGACATCTAGAATTCAACTGCCTGTGTACACCCTGCTTATGAACTCCTTAACAACCACCCTCCCCCAAAAGAAATGAGTGTACAAGCTGATAGGTTCAGGAATATGGTGCTATCACTGTAGGAATACTCTCTTCCTGCTATTACTAAAAAGACTGCAAGTAAAAGACATCATTTTTAAGTAGGTTAGTGTCTTTTCTTTCCCTTTTTTAAGTTTTATGAATAGTTTAGTATGCCAGTGCACACAACCTAAGAAGTACTTACTATTATTTTTTTCCCCAGTAGTCCATCATTATCATTCTGTTGTATCAGAGAAAATTAGCACCTATCACTTACATAATTTCAAGCAGTATTGTTAGGAGTGGAATTTGCATGCATGATATGGTGTATAGGCTAACACAAGTCCATTTGCTAAGTCCACGTGGTAAAATGGATGAATAAATAATTGAATGCTCAGCTCCACATATATAATTATTCTTAGGAAAAAAACTGGAGCACGAGTCTGTGAAATACATATAATAATACTCATCTACAGCTAAATACCCTAGACAAAAAATGTCCTTTCAGAAATGGAATGATATAGTTAGATTCCTAAAATGCTTGTAGAAAACTTGCACAAATGCCCAGGTTTTGAAAGTACAAGACTATTGCACTTCTTGCCCACAGGCATCAGCTTTAAATTAAAAATGTTGTTCCAGCCTAGTCAAGAAGAGGCTTATCAGAGAACTTGTGCAGAGCATGCAAAAGGTTTGTCAACCTTCAATCAAATTGTTCCTGGTAGAAAACCCTCCTCGGTTTTCTCGGTTTTCCAGCCCTGTTCCCACACGCGGCATCGTTCAGTCTCTCCCTGGGAAAGCAGCATTACCTTCTTTAATGCCATCCCACACCCTGCTCTGGAATAAGCCTCGCTGCTCTGACGGTGTGAGAATTGTTCGCCATATGTCTCCTTCCAACACACAGAGTGGCACTGGTTACTTGCTACAGGAGCGAGCGGGTTTTGCAACAGCGAGCTCAAAACATCAGGTCCAGTCCTTCTCTGTACTGGAGTGCACCAAAAACTGATTTCCAGAGGGAGCAAAATAAACAGGCAGGGTACAAATGAGAGAACTGTGCTCTGGTTCTTCTGCCTGATAGCCCAAATGAATGCAAATACACCATGAATGGGAAATGAGTAGGGAAAATGTCACTATTCTGGGCATGGTTTCCAGCAAGAATCGAGAAGAATTAAAGGCAAATGAAATGAGATGTAAAAATCTGATATAAATGCCTTAATGCTGGAAGTAATGACACCTTTTCTGGAAAGAAGTGTGAAATGTTAAATTACAAGAACTCAAAATATTCAAAATATTTATTAGAATGTTCATAACATGCAAATGGCAATGCCTTTTATTGGCATCTTGTAAGAACAGTACCAAAAGTTTCAAAGAAGCACAATTTTCTTCAAAATCACTGTTATACTCTTTTTCTGTTATATGGACATCACATTGTGTTTTAAAATAATGCATCTGTCTTTCTACTGCAGAAACTATTCCCATTTTGGCATTTTTCTCACCCTGTGACTTGTAAGTCAGCCTACGTTCTGAATCTCTAGAATAAATTTCTAAAACATAACCTTTCCACATTTATTTTCTGAGGCATTTATTTAGCCCCTTTGAATTTCTTCAGACATTCTTTCCCAGGCGAGAGGCACTGAGTAGTTTCATTAAACATAAAAACCTACTGCCTAAAGCAGTAATTCCATTACAGCTTTTTGCTCTTATTACTGGTCATCTGGCATACATTGAATAAAATGTGTAGATAGACCTTTCTTCAAGTTATGATTTAATAAACCAGAAAAAAAAAAAAGTCTGCTAGGTAGACTAGAAGAATGCAGGTGTTACTTTTGTCTTCAAGAAGAGCAAGAATACATGGGGTTTTTTTAAGGAGAGGATGGTCAAACAGGTTGCCCCGAGGAGCTCCCATTAATGCAAGTATCAGTATGTACTAGGGTAGGTGGATTACAGCCTTTCCAAATTCCCTTCAGTCAAATGGTTTAGGCTTCTTGTCGTGCTTTAGCTCCACGTAGCTTTCCTAGGAAGCACCACCACCATCAGAGTTTCCTGGACACGAGCACCACGCAGGAGCCTTGTTCTGGCTGCTGTGGCCGAACAGGTAAGTCTCAGACTCCCCAACACCTCAAAACCTGAATTCTGATCTAACTCTCCATGTCTCAACATTATGCCTTAATTCCACACCCTTGGTCCTGCCTTGCCAGAACTCTCGCTTATCGCGGGGACAAGGTGGATGGTGATTTAGGATGAATCAAGGCCAAAGTCAAAAGGACTTAGAGTAGTCCTTAGAGTCCACATTCACATGCTGCTGAGAACAAAGTGTACGAAGGATTATAGAGATTTAAAGAAGAAAGAGAGAAAGAGAGAGAGAGAGAAAGTCAATGCCTAAGGCAGTTGAATGGTGCCTTGAGAACTGGCATCTCCTTTGCCATGGACTTACTTTATAATAATAACCAAGGAAAAACGCACTAATTATCCTCCTTGTTTCCTGAATATTCAACTTGTGATCCAGAGCCTGATTTGCAGCAGTTTAAGTGACCATAGCTGTAAAGAAAATCAATGGAAACTGCACTTTGGACACACTAAGTGCTATAAAATGCCAACTACTTCTGCCCCCTGAGGTACTAAGTACCATAAATCATGAACCCCAAATCAGTGGGCATGTCTGATCTTAATCTGTGTCTTATCTCCTCAACTGTAAAATGAGGTAATAACCACTCATCTCATAAATTAAACAATGCTTGTGAAGCACTTGGATATTAGTGAAATCACCACAAAAAAAGCTTTGTAAGAAATAAGTAATTATGTATTCTGAGCAAGGGATGAATAGTAATCAGCAGTGAAGGCACAGGACCATACACTGAGCAATGAGAAGAATATAAGATATTGAATAGCTGCTCATTAATTGAACACTATCCAATCTGTTCAATGAACAAGGCAGAGGTGTAATGGAAAAAGCTGTATGGGATTGTGTAATTAAGGCTGAATTAGAAATCATTACATGCAGTGCAGATGAACAAAGTGACACAGGTCACTAACATTCATTACTTTCATACTTAGTTACGATTTTGCAAACTTGATTTCTTTTTCCTCCCTAACATATTTTAAAAATAGCAAACTGAAAAAAAAAAACAAACCCTAGCAGCTCAAAACCCCTGAAACCCAACTTTGCAGCCCAACATCATCATCACTCTTGAAATAGGTGGGAATGGACTGACTAACTCATGTTCCCTTTTTTAGGGCCCTAGATTTGGCAATTCAACTTGGTGCCAGAAATGGCGCCAAATAATTCTGAAGCTTAAAAATAGGTAATACTTTTGTCTAACAGAATTTTCTTGCCTTAAACAATAAAGATCTGTGGGCTTCAGTGCTGACCACTGGCCATTATTGTTTCTAGAAAACCTGACAAAACTGCCTCAGTCTAAGTCTAGACTTACAAACCTAACAGAGACACTCCCAAACTTCAACAACCTAAAACTGTGCTCCAAAAAAAGGATGAAATCCTGGCTTCATTTAAAGCAATGGGAGATTTGCCATTACCTTTCCCACTCTATTTATATCTGAGATGCTAGCAGATGCCTTGTTCCCTCTGTCTACAACAGACAGATCTGTATGTACATTTTCTCTCTCTTTTTTATTCTTTTTTTTTTTGTCTGAAGACTGTTTTCCCATCCCCTTATTTAAAATGGGATTAGGAGGTACAAAAAGATGCCTTATTTCTAACTTTATATATTTATTTTCCAGTTTTATCTATTAAGAATTTCTTTCAGCCACGACACTGCAAAATTCCTTATCTCTTAACCCTGTGGTGCTGAAGGCACCTTGCAGGATTATCTCCTTTTGGCTCTTAACTACTTATCCTGAGACTTGAAGAGCCTTTTCAGGCTCGAAAAATTTTCAGAAACTTGAGGGTTGCAGGAGAGAAGTGCTATTTGCTACTAAAAGTGAAAATTATAACACTGCTTCTAGAGGCTGCCAAGGCAGGCAGATAACAGCATTTTATAAAGTAATATCTCTTAAGAAGCAATGCCATAGCTGTTAGGAGCTAAAGCTTTGATTAAGGATGTTTCATGATATTCGATATGCTTTATGATGTTTGATATAGATCTTGTCCCATGTATTTCTGTCCAATTGCAAATTCCAATTTAAATGTCTGTTCATGCTTTAGTTACCCATTTAGTTGTTTGGTATTGGGCATTAAAAAAAAAACCTCCAAACTGAAACAAAAACAACAACAACAACAACAAAAAAACCCCAAACCAAACAAAACAAAATTAAAAAAAAAAACCAAAATAAAAAAACCCATCAGCACAGTGTCCAAGAAGCCAGACCAATTACACCTTAACGACAGGGGATTTTTCTCAGTAGTCATGTTCTCACTTGAGGGGCTTACAAGCAAAAGGAACTGGCATGAGGTCACCTGGTGGGGTCTGGGGAGTACCTGCAGAGGCTTAGCTGGATAGGATGGAGTTATTTCAAAAAGACTTCACTCTGAGCTTTCATCTGAACTCAAAACCAGAAGGGTCATTGCAGGAGACAGACATCTATCTGCTAGTACAAATACAAAGCAATTCTGCCTTATGCAAGATCTTCACACTTTACATCAATTTTTAAAAACTGAAGTTCTGCATCTTTGTGAATATCTAGTCATTCACCATCATTACAAATGGTATAGTCTAGAAATGTATTAGTTCACCCTCTCTATTACTCACACTTCCTCCATTTTTTGAGCTACCAGCCTCACCAGGATACAGCATTAACTAAGAGAGACCTCTTTGGTCTCCTTTACTCTCACGGATAATGAAATTATATTATACATCAGCTACTTCTCTTATGATCAATTTCAAAGTAGGTACTTAAATCCTTCTTACTCTTTTCAGCAAAGTGCCCCTAAAAGTCCCTCTTTTTGGTCGTTTACAGCATTCTCAAAATAGCAAATTAACTAATGGGATTTTCACCCATTTGTTCTTATTTCAGTACAGTTCCTAGTTCAAAATAAATTCTCCACCCTCTCGGTTGCCTATTCCTCAACTGTGAAATATTTATAGACAGTAATCATGTCCCAACTCAGACTCTTTTTGGGTAGGCTGAAAAAACCTAAAAGCATTCAGTCACCTGACGTAAGATAAATTTTAATTCCCCAGATCATTTCAAAAGCTCTCCTAGTGTTTTTACTTGACTCTGAATCAAACTGTCTTTAACATCCAGAAGTATATACAATATACTTGGTGTCCACAAGTATATACAATATTCCATATAAGCATTCCCAGAATCATTTGTACTATGACTGTGTGAATACTTCCCTGATGGCTTGAAATACTTGGTGTATCTGAATTTTACACATCCATTTTGAGCAACTACACTACACAAGTGGCTCAGCCAACTTGGAGCCACTACCTCAAAGATGAATTTCCCAGAAAGCGTCCTGTCTGCCTTTCCTACGGAAAAAAATTATCCATTCCTTTTCAAAGAAAAGGCAGCTGACATAATCAAGAAAACACTAAATTAATGGCTGTGACATTTGAACATTATTTAGCCAAATATTTGTGGCTACCTTAAAACAGAACGCACTCACAGGGCTATGCCACCTCTAGGAAGACTCTGACCTGCTGGGATGTTACCCTGTCATGTGTTAAAAAAGAAAACAACAACAAAAATTACTGCAACTGAGTTCCCTGTCACATCATATGAATGCCAAAATTTGCCCTCTCTTAAGAGGATGTAGAAGGTAAGCAGGTGAAAGCCTGTGTGGTTCTTGAATTTGTGTCAAGGGAAGGCTTCTACCCAAGATAAACCAATCTTACCACTGCATCAGTGTTCCATTTACTGGGTATTTGTGCTTGTGCAGGCTGGCTATCACCTACTGAATACATTATTTTATAGATGAAGCAGCCTAGAAATTAGAATTCATAAAACAAAGAACAAGAGACAAACAGCAGAGCGCAGGAGAAGAATAGCTGCATGCAGCCCTGTGCGTGCATTTTTCAAGGCTAGACAGCTGCCCATATTTAAATTCTCATCCTCATACTTGCCTGTCCCTCTCTACAGCAACACCAGCTCACACAGTAAACAAGTTACCATCAAAAAAACTGCGAATGTTGGAAAGTCTTAGGGGAGGGAAGAGATTATTAATGCTTTTGGAAAGGAGTAAATGTGGATTTTCAGCTTCCTTGATATAAAATGTTTTTTTCATATCATTTTCACAGCTATTAACCAACTTACGTTCTTTGTGGCACTGCAGCTGTGAAACCCACCCATTCTGTACTTGTTTTCAGACCAAGGCACTCCATCACCTTGGTGGTTCCCAAATCTCCCCACTCCTGTCTGAAATGCTACCACATTCTGCTTGGTCTCCTAGTGTTCAACTTCACATTTACCATATATCCTGCATTTTTCACTGAAATCAGGCAGTGTTTTCCATGCAGGCCACATATTTCAAAGGGCCATAAGGGAAGATTTTCCTCACATTTCACCTCTCCGCAACTTTAAAGTATTCAGTTGTAAAGTATGTTCTATCCCTTATTCTTTCCTTTGTTTTTTAATGTCTCACTTTTCGCTGCTTGATTTTTTCTCTCCTTTTTGGGGTCCCATTGCAAACTCTTTTAGCACCCTCCTCCTGCCAGTCTCCTCAACTCGGCGCCCCTAGTAACTAAAACCAGACAGGAGAAGGAATGAAGACTTCATTTCACAGAGCAACACTGCCTGCCACAGAGGAAACCAGGAAAAGTCCTTTTCATATATCTATGAAAGCATGGAAGGCTGGTGGCAGTTTCAAACCTATAATGACTCAATTATTTAAATTTCATTTTACACCTATTAACCATAGCATATCAAGTAAGAGTAGCAGCTGCTACATGAATTTGACCAGCTCACTTGCCCTCAGCAGATCACCCATCTGCTTGCTCTTCACCTAATATTTTTGTTTGATAGGTTGTAAAACAGATTCTTGCAACAGGTCAGGAACAGAGTCAACTTAAAATCCCACATAAAAATTTCTATGAAAACATATGGACATCTATACTGAGTGATGTCAAATTTAGAGAGGCCACTGACCTTAGGAAAGTGGATAAAAGGAAAATTGCAGCCTGTTATGGAAAAACACTGACTCCATTACAGTGAATGAACAGAAGAGTGGAGAGTGAAGAACTGTATGTATAATTAATCACAGTAATACAGACCTACAAAATTCTAGGGTGCACACACTGGTAATTGTGCGTTTGCACATTTGCAAAGTGTGCAAAACGCCTTTCTGTTATGTGTCAATTTCAGTTTCATACAGTATAAAAAATATTGCTTCTTTAAATGATCAAGGTAAACCTTCCTGTTCACCAGCAGCAGTCCATCAAAATTTAAGTTATGCTAATTAAGCAAATTATTCAAGAGTTATGCATGCTAGCATTATCATACCTTGATAACTTCAACTGAAATGAAAAAAAAAAAAAACCCAAACATAAGAGGCACAAACAGACACTTTAGTTTCTTTATCTTCTACTGGGGCTTGTAAAGTCTTGGGAAGTTCTGTCACTTACAGTGCACAGGAAAAGCACAGGAAGATTACCTGTTTCTGAAAAAACAGGATTTCTTTGTTCCTAGGCTGCTCACTGAGGGGCTCAGCACATTAGCTACATCCAAGAGGCACAAGATCAGACCTAGAAAAGTTTCATTCAGCCAAATTATCCCCCACTTTAAATTGGCAAATAGAAAAAGTTCAGGTGAGAAAAAAACCTGTAACCCTAGAAACTTCTGTTGCTTTGACTGTGTTTCTACTTTGGAGGTGAAAATAAATCTATTCTTTTGACTTGAAGAACTAGCTTTAAGGTGAACCTTCTGGAGCAGAAATCAACAGCAGAATCTGATTTTTACTGAATATCGTATATTCGTATTTTAAAAAAGGACAAGCTACTGTATAACTGACATAATTTTTTAATTCTCCCATTTTAAGTAGCCAAAAATCTCCAAGCAAATATGCAAAATACTTGTAAGAAAATGGCCATTTTTGCTGTAGTCTTTAGCACCATATGGAGATGAAAAAAACGCCTTTCTTTTTTCTTACGTCCAAACCAAAGGAAGAATAAAAGATTAGCAACTGAAGAAACAATATAAATTTTGATTTAGGAGAGATTACCTCATACTTGTCTGGAACTTGAACGAATGAAGACTGAAAATGCAAAGCACAGGCAAGAACAGCTGTGATTTCTGACTTCAAGCCTGTTACTCTTTGAGAAAGCTGCTTTAGTGGAAAACGAGAAGACAAGCCTGGCCAGGTGCTGCAGGTTTCCTCACAGTACACTGTATTTTCAGCACATGACTCTACTATGATCTCAAAGTTCCAATAACTTTGATTGACCATATCTGTAATTTAGAAAAAACCCCATACAACATAATTCTCCTAGGTAAAAATGTATTCTAAATATATACACCTTCTTTTGCAGTGACAGCATTTATCAACACTTTTGCAGTTAAAGGATTTTAGTGTTTGCAAGGCAGAATGTATGTTAATGACAAAGTCAGGTTTCTTCATACCAGCCTCCTGTTCATCCAAGTCAGTCAGCAAAAAGTCCATATCTACCCGATACCAAAACTAGTACTTTGATAATTTACAGCCTTGGGTTTAATTCCATCTGAAATTACTTTTGAAATTTCACCAATAAACTCATTTTAATACTTTTTTGGTCTACAGCTCTCCTTCTCATAAACTCATTAGACATTTCCAGCAAGTTCCAAGATACAATTAACCGGGAATACAATTACCAGATTTATAATTGGAAATGCAAGCTTTAGTCTCTTTGTTCTTGTTAGTTCCTTGTTGTTAAAATTCCAATACAGTT
Organism: Atrichornis clamosus; assembly: GCA_013400975.1. Lineage (NCBI taxonomy): Eukaryota > Metazoa > Chordata > Aves > Passeriformes > Menuridae > Atrichornis > Atrichornis clamosus. Next base: position 258,420 of record WBMZ01009953.1, read on the forward strand.
GTTATTTTCTGTTACAATCCCTCTGGTTTTGTAGTATTCCAGAGGAGCACGAAGAAATTGGCACTTAAAGGCTGTTCAAGGCAGGCTGACAACGTGAGCAATTCCAGCCGGGACTCAAAGAGCCGGTCCCTCTCTCCTAATCCCTCTTCTCTCTGCTTCCGTGCCCTTTGACACAATTTGTCTCCCCACTGATAGAATGGCTGAGTTGGAATGGAGCTGAAAAGGTCCTTACAAAGAGCAGGGACATCTTCAACTAGGTCGCTTGTCTTTCTCCTTCCACCCAAACGTTTTCTCTCTCCCATGACTTCCATCCCACCACCTCTTTTGAAGAACTATCAGTACGTAACTCATTAAAATTAAACTAAATAAAACTTGCATTTAGTCAGTAGAAACTAATGACCAAAGCAGGAGTTGCTCCATTCAAAGAGGGCACGAGCTACAACACAGGATGGTCCAACTGTACACCAGAAAACACTGTTTTACCATGAGGATGACCAATCCCTGGCAGAGGTTGCCCAGAGTAGCTGTGGAATCTCCATGCTTGGGAATATTTAAAGGTCATCTGGACATAACCCTGGGCAAACTGCTCTTGGTGGCACTGCTTGAGCGGGGGGATTGGACAAAATTTCAGTGTTTGCATAACAACAGTGCTACTGGTAGCATCAAGAGCGCAGCCCTGTGCATACCAAGAACTCTAGACTGTTCACGTAACACTGGTACAAACATGTATATTAATACAATGACCTTAAAAAAATGTATTTTAAGCTGATTTAAAACAAATTAAATTTTTGGGGATGACAGGGTAAGTTTGCCTTTCATTTTTTGAGAGGTTTTTTTTTTGCTTAACTTGCAAACTTTCAGTAATTACTGATCACTTTTAATTACATTTTAAAAATTTATTTCTATGCCTGATCACAGAGTAATCCTTTTCTAATAATTGTGGCTTTTGAGGCTTGGAAACATAGTCTTGCTACTCATCTAACTCCTAAAGGGAATCCTTAATAATTTTTCATAAATTCCTGTAAAGTTGGATAGGAACATCCATCATATTAAGACAGAACAGACAGCAAAAGAAAGAGACGTAAATGTAGACACACAGTACTTTGAAATGACAGTGATTCAAGACTGGGAAGGAAGCTTTCCTGGGACCCAGGAAAGGAGGATGAAAGATAACAGAAGGTGCTGCCACTTCACACAGTATGTGCAGGTATAGGCAAAGCATCACCACCATCACCACCAAATCAAGAAATATATCCTCATGATTCAGAGGTCAGCTTAGATGTGGATGTCTAAAGACCCATTCATTGTGTGGTGTGGAAGCACATGGAAGAAATCACTCAGCAAAAAAAAAGTAAAAGTTTTCCAGTTCATGTGCTACATCAAGGAACCAAATTCCCCAGGAAGAAGTTGGGAAATGAAGACATCAAGGTCAGCTACTGCACAGCTATAAGAGAAAAATATTTTCAGCACGGGAGAACCTTTTCCATGTCCTTATAACTTTGGGAAGTTAATTTCTGTGAGATTGACACTTTTGATGAGAGATAGACAAATAGATTGATAGATATTACATGCAGCCTTGACTTCAATGACGCACAAGCCCTCCAGGTCTATTTAACAGAGACCTAAATCCTTATTGCCATCAGCAGTAGATTTAATAATCACAGGAGAAATTAATCACACCTCACACTGCCTCACTCAGTGCACAAGCTGGACACCATATTAAGAGCCTATTTTCTTCCTCCTAGGGTTTTCTTCATGAAGATAAATCAGTAAGTAGCTATCTTCTACTTCATCCATGGTTGCAAGAACATTTACTCATCAGTCAAGACTTCAAAAAACCTATATGGTATTTATGTACTTTGCATGCCATGAAATCATATTATCAGGTATTAAAAACCTTTTTTTTCCACCTGAAAAAGTTGCTAACAAAGTCTGTAAAAGTCACTCAACATTTTTTTTTCGTATTAACAACACAGAATTTTATAAGCAGAGAAATCATATCGGAAAATTTGTATGCGTGTATATATATATATATCTTTTTTTAAGAAAAGGAATAGCTTTTGTCTTTCATGTTCATCTTTTTTGCTTTGTGTTTTCTTACCTTCTACTGCTCTCTTGAAGAAGACTTTACAGCTGCCACACGTAACCACCCCATAATGACATCCAGATGCCTCATCTCCACACACCAAACACACTTTGGAAGGTCTTGAAGATCCAGTTGATACACTTCTCAATGAAGAGCTGGAGTGAAAACAATAACAAACAAAACAAAACAGCTATGAATATTTCAAATCACACCAGCCATAATACAGAGTTCAATTAAGAATTTATAACAGGTATACTGCCCAAGGCACCTAACAATTAGGAAACCACAACTCTTTCTGGCAGTGCCTGGTTGAATACATGAATTGCTTTAATTAGTAAGTGCAGTATTTTTATTGTCTGTTTTAAAACACCCATAATATATCAATGTTAATGTGAGAAGTTACCACAAGGGCAGTGGAATTTATTGGTAGCAGATGATTAAAACTGAAAATAAAAAACCAACCAACCAACCAACCAACCACAATGGCAGCAACCTGACAGCTATAAATTTGCTTTCTGTTTCTTTGTTCATTTGAAGCCTTCACAGCTAAGGAATACCTGTAAGGAAACCGCTAAGGCCATTTAAGGAAGCAGTGCAGCAAAGTGGTATGTACTCCCCTGCTGAGCTCCTGCTTACCACTGCAGTGGTCCTTGAGCTTATTTCTAATATTTCTGTAATTTAACAGCTTACTTCCAATGTAGTTTTGAAGGCTTTGCACATTCTGCAAGTGCAGAAGACCCTTCCATATGACTAAGTGCCAGAAGAGCAGCACTGGATATCCAGACCATCCTAAAGTTTTGCAGACAATGAACCTTGCAAACCCTGGTTCAATCATCTATTGCTGTCTTAAACTACGGGGCACCTTTAGGAAATATTTTCCACTAGCAACTCTCAAAGACAGTGCTTTTCCAAAATGAGTCACATTTCATGATGCTGTGAGCTTCCCTCCCTTCTTCCCGCAGGAACTGGAAATGCCACCCTAATGCACTTGGCATGCTTGGAGAAACATGCCAGATCCAGGAGGAGATGAAAGCTTTGGATCCCCCTCCATGTCTCCATGGGGCTGGGGAGAGTCTCTCCTTCCAGTCAGCCTCTCTTCTCCAGGTAAACATGACCTCTTGCATTTCTTGCACATTATCTCTCTGAATGCTGCCAAACAACTACAAAAACACTCCTGAAAGACTTCACGCTGGTGGGGAAATTATCGGGAAGTTCAAACTGCAGGTCACAGGCTATTTGTCCATCAGCCATTGGGAAATGAAATGCACAGATAGCCTTAATTCAAACATGAGCTTGCTTAAGAAATTTCAAGTACGAACCCTTTGCCTTTTTCCAAGTCTCTAACTTCCTTCAAAAAGGTATACAGAGGCCAAGTGATTTATCCGGGGGGCACAGCTCCAGTGTCACTCCAAATGAAGGGCCGCAGCTCTCCCGGCCCACAGCTTTACTGCAACATCAAATCTAAATGTCTGTTTAAATGACAGCATTCAGATGTTCATCAAAATGTTCCAAATAGTATTCCTGCTCTTGTCTGCTCGCTAGTCTGTTAGATTTACTAGTTTTAGTCCTTGTGCTATTTATACTTTCATTACATAACATCACACTACTTGATAATTGCTAGGTGATGGCATTAGCTCATGTGTTAAGAGAGAAAGCCTCACCAAACCTATGTTAAAATAAGTTCTGCGTGCTGCCGTCGCAGTCCTACCTGCGCACGCAGCATTAATTTACCCTAAGGAAAAGTAACTTTTCCAGGATTTGCCAAGGCTGTGCTGATATTCAGCTCTGATATATTTAGGCAAAGAATGGGACTTTTCCCCTTCTAGCACGTTCCATACTGCATGAAAAAAAAATTAAACCTCTCATTAAACAAAATTCTTCAAAAGGTGTCTGCTTTCTAGAGAAAACATCAACACCTTGGAAAAATAACCTTGAAAATTCCCTTTTCCAATGCAAACATAGGTATTTCACCTGAGAAGGGAAACACTTCAATTCTGACATAAGACCAAAATGTCTCAGGGGATTTGTAATTCTGATGCTGCATGTTCCCATTTCTTCACAAAACTAGCAAAAACTTTCCTAGTCTTTCTACTGTGAAAAAGGTCAGTGTATTTTTTTTCAGTATCTAAAAAAAAGGGTAATTTTGTTAGAGAGCTTTTCCTGTAGAGAAGTGGAGGTTTCCAGGGTATCACAGCAGTGTGCATGATTTTTATTTTTATATATATACGCACGCACATGCTTCTCTATATATACATACTGCATATATATATGTAATTATGTATTATTTTTAGATGAAAATAAATTGTCATGTAGGATTTGCAGAAGGTGGGAGAGCCTTTTTTTAGACACAAGCTACCCTACAAAATTGCACTTTCACAGAATTATTAGGTAAAAAAAAAAGCCAGCAAAGACACCAGTTGATCCATGACTATTATTAAATGCCTACCTAAGACGCAATCTATAGCATATTTTATACAGTGCTCCTCTCAACTGGAGACTTGAAAGGTACAGCTTGAATACAGAGCATGAATTCAGCTACTCAGCCACAGCAGCACAGGTGGGAGCTTAACATTCTGGAATTGAATTGAATTAACTCATTCTTTTATTCAGTATAAAAGTAGAATAGATGTTAAAACACAAATGAGGTATTTTCATTCTTAATAGGAGTATCCAGTGTGGAGCAGTTCTCAAATACTTTACTGCAAAGAAACATTGATATTCGCTGTTGGTACTTAAACCTCCTCCAACTTGTGCCAGTTCTAGCTAAGATTGTCTTCACTGAACAATGTTTGGCTTGTTTTTAAAATCTCTTATGTTCTCTTTCACCCATGCTATATCAGAGTATTTGCCAATTCAAACTGCTGTTAGAATACCTCATACGAAGGTAAAGTCGTGTTTGTATGTACCTGCAAATAATGAAAGGCTGAGCCAAAAAACATGCTCAAACCACACTGCTAAACCTCAGGGTAAGTCGTTCTCTCCATGGAAGCATTTCTTTCCCAACAAGGCACACACACATGGTTACACCTTTTCCTCCTGAATCTCTCCTACTTCAGGCTGTCATGCCTTTCTTAGTGACTTGACCATTGTGTAGAAGATCTGCATCGAGATCTGACCGAGGAGGAACCTACCTCTTGGCCTTTATGTCAAGGCCAAGTGTTGATGACAGAGGAAGACCCTTTATTTTATTAAACCAATGCTTTATATTAATCATTATAGCTCTTTATTCTATAATATGCACAGGCAGAAAAACCACACTAAACCCCCCGCAATGAAGGTGCTTTTCATGCATGCTCCAAGTTAAATATTTCCCTTTGCATTAATTTTCCACAGCTACATGCCATAAAATTTTTATCAGGTAATCCTAATGTAAACTGGCACGTGGGAGAAGTTACAGGCAGGTAGCACTTAATAAACAAAAACTCAGTGTTAAATTCAGTTGATTATAACAGAGACAGCTACATTAATTTAAATTTAGCTCTTTTTTTGGAGCTCATTTTGATTTTGTGCTCCAGATGAGATGTTTAGTTACAATAACCCAAGTTACTTATGTAATAAGTCATTCTCTCTTTTGAAATACCCAAGAGTTGGTCCATGTAAGAATGAATACCACAAAAAAAAGATTAGAAACTTTACAGTTGACCCCCTGGAGAGTAATTAGCCTACTGCCAAACACCTATTTGAATGACATGCTAAATCTAATGGCATATGTGGGCCACAGTAGGTTTGAGTCTTAAAATTCAGATTAAGTAAAACACAGTACTTACACAAAACCAAATTAGAGCCTAAATCCTATTGCTCTGATATTTAACAGGTTTTTTTAAAAAATGGACTGGTTTTTTTACACAATGGACTGTTGTTGAGCCAGAACATTCCTTGTGGGTGGCAAGCTAGTCTCAATATAAACTCCTAACTGAAAACACAAGAAATAGGAGATAGTGCCACAGAGCTGGCTACTCATCCCCATTTTCAGAAGCCAGTGGCTCCCACAGGTTGATTGGGTCTTACTGCTTTCACGCCTCTCTCATGATTTCCAATACAAAGAAAAAGAATAAGCAAACACACACACAAACACCACACCCCCCCCCCCAACTCAAAGGATTCAAAGTTAGGAGATCAAACAGAGCATACATATTTTATAACACCGCTTATACAGCCAAGGGCAGCATGGAGAGTTTAACAATGCCAAATGTATCTTCTAAATGATTTGTAAAATAGTTGCTTAGATGGCTCCACTAACATTTGTCACGTTGTAGGGTATGTGATTAAGAATAAGCCTGATTTATTACCCTCAACAGTGCAAATGCTGGCAGTTAAATGCTGACCTTGACTAGCCATTGCCATCAAGCTCATTTGTGTCTCTCAGAGTTGGCTTTAGTAATTGTTATATGGAGAATTAATTAGAAATAACAGATTTTGCAAAGAAGAGTCAATAAACCCACAGATAATCCAGCATTTAAAAAGCTGATTATATAGGTTATTATACTTTTCAAACCAGATGTCATACAGGAGCACCGTTTAAACAAATGATGCCTCTCTGATGATAAAATGAAGCACTCCAAAGAAGCATAAGCCACAATATGAATTCCAAAGTCATTTGTTCCAAGCGCTTTTATTATTATGAGATCTAGATGAGTCCTTTTTAATTCCACGTCATTGACTTTTCTTTTTCATACTGAAATTTTCTGGCAGTAAAACAAACAGAAGGAGCCTGGGTACTCCTCCATAAATAAAGGTATGCAAAAACAAAGGTAAAAAAGAATTTGAGGTCATAAAATTATATGTTTACCACAAGGAGAAAAAAACCTCAACTTGTAAGCAGAAAAATACTCAGGATATTCAAGATGCAGAGGCTGCCAGGAGATTACTTCTACTCACTCACCTCATTTCTGGAGGGGCATAACCTCCAGCTAGAGTCATCTTCTACAGCGAACCAGCACATAAAAACATGATAGTTAACTCTGACCACACCAACATCAAGTAACCTTCCTGTGGCCCAAAACAAGAGCTGTGAATTGCAATGGTATTTCACTTCTCTTAGCAGCTCTCCCATACCTTCCTTTCTTTAACTCACTGTTCACTCAGTCATCACAGCAGGCAGCATAACCATCTCCTCTTCACATTACCTCCATTTCTTTTGTGCCTGTTCACAGAGTAACAATAATCTCACTGCCCAAGATCATTCTACCCGTCATTTAGAAAATGACATACTGGTCAAAAGCTGTCCAGCAGATTTTTTGACCACTACACAGTGATGTTAGTCATGACCTCCACCAGTGCCATGCATCATCTCCCAGATTTTGCTCCATGCTGCCAGTTTTAATTGTCAACACTAATGTCTGACCAGCATCAGTTCCTGCCTGTATAACCCGAATTTTTAAAAAGCTTCATTGTGGGAAGGAACCCTGGCTCTCTCCTATAACCACTTGAATAAAGCAGATTAGCAGACTGGAAAATGGTATTTCTTAAATGTCAGAGTATATAAACCAATCTTCTTGTCAGCAGAGCAAGAAAGCAGAGAGAAGTGAGAAGGTGCAGAGATGAAATGATCAGATATTTTTTTGGAGGAGAAGGCAGTCACATGGGACTTGTGAACGCTGAGCTAAGGAAGAACTGCTGGAATCAAACCATCCCTGAGCCTCAGCAGCAACACTCCTGAGTGCAGGCAGAGCAACATTTGCCCCTTTGAGGGTATATTTTAAAGAAATTTAAAAAAAAAAACAACCACAAAACAAAACCAAAACAACAAACCTCAACAAAGTGAAAATTCAGTAGCTGTGATATTACATTTAATGTAGTGGTCAGTCTCAATCAATTATTTTTTTTTTAAGCACAGAGCTTCTGTATTCTAAGACAGAAAACTTTCAATTTTTTGAGCTTCAAACACTACAGCCTTTTTTAATCTTAGGAAATGCTTCATATGATGGGACATGTAGGAAACAGAGGAAAAGCACATTTAGTTAAGAAAACGCAGACTAAGAACTGGGATGGTTTCTTTCCCCAGCAACTCCAGCTTTCACATCAAGTTACTTTATTTAGCAATGCCTAAGGGTCATACATCACACTTTCATACCTGGATCTTAATTATGATAACAAGCAAACTCTGACATGCACTAATAGAAAAGGCTCCAATCTTTTTCCCAAGCCCCACCAAATCTAAAAAGATGCACTTAGGATTTTAGAAAAGCACTTAAACTCCAATGTTTATTCGGCAAATAGAAGCTGATGCATTCTGTGCCGCAGCCAAAGTGAACAGGTTCCTGTATTTAGTTTAACCTTAAGGCATATGTTGATTTTACAAAATGAAGCAAGTGTGCTATGCTCCTTCAGTTCCCATTTACCTTAGTGGATGCTGACAGGACCCAGCATTTTCCTCCATCCAGCTGTAAACCTTGACTTTTCCTTGACCTTCTCTACTGAAATATTTTGGTAGCAACTATGGTTGGAGACCCAAATTTTACCTCCAAATAATCGGTTGACTACAGAAAAATACAGAATACTACAGAAAAAAAAAACAACTTAAACATCAACACAAACATGTTCTGGTGGACTGAAACTGAGAAGCACTTATTTCCTAGAGAAATAAATCCAATTTTTCCCCACTGATTTAGTGATCAGAGAAGTACAACATTCTCCTACTTTTCTACTGCAATGCACTTTTCTCCTCTAACTACTGTCACAACCTACCAAGATACAAGTGCCCCCGGGAAATAAAATTTACTTGCTCTGCAGGTTTTTTAGTACATAGATATAGTTATCTATTGAAATGGAATGGTTAACCTAGATGGGGAGTTTCCTATCAGGAATAAGCCTTTGGCTTTGGAAGGCAGAGAACACCAGTAAGCCTCACAGTGCATTTGCTCTAACTTTTCATATTTGGCCCACTTATAGAATTAGTGCAGTTTAAATGCATGCAATGTTGGTGTTTGTGCTGCTGATTATAAATTGCTATGTATAGCAAGATAAGGCAGGAACAGTTTATCTGGAAAATTATCTAGTTAATTATTGAAAGTCTATTTGAGGGGGGCAGGGAGTACATTTAACTCTTTCTTTTCCAGCACCTGCTCACCTGCCATAACTGGAAGGAGACAAACAGCTTTGAAAACCCAGTTTTTCATAGCACCATTTCATTTTCCACTACTGGAAAGTACGTAAACCAACATTCACCCTGGTAACGCCCATACACGAGGGCATAGTAGTGCTTACCTGGTGAGGCTCTGCTGCCTTCTCAGTCAGAAATATTTTAAAGCTGCATAAAATGCCATGATTCACGGGAGGTTCACCTGCTGTTGGGGGCACCAGTGGGAAGTCACCACCATGAGGAATTTGAGGCAAGACAAGACTGCATGATTACATTGCTCTGCTATTGAAGGCTTCCAAGACAAAGAAAATTGAACCAGCAAGGAAGGAGGAAAATATACATGGAAGGCAAGTGCAGGGATATGCTACCAGTAATAAGAGCACCTCTTTAAAAAAGCCTCTTCTTTTCAAAAAAATGCTCACAACTTTTTTTTCTCTGAGTTCTTCCCTCAGAGTCTAAACAAGCAACTCCTAAAAATACCAGCCTTTGCTTGAAAGTTTGTTTTAGGAAACCCTTATTACAGCAACCTGAAATGACACTGATGACCAGAGTATCAACTGTTAATGACCTTAAGAAATGTCATTTTGTTGCAGACAAAAATCTATCTGCTATGTCTGGCAGAGCTTGGCCCCAAAAGTCCTAAAAGAATACCTATATTAAAAATGCTAGTTTGTAACAGAAGCAGCTTGGTCTAGTTGGACATATTTTCCTATTACAAACTGTTTGCTTTAACTTCTGAGTACATGATATGATTACAGAGAAAGCCACCACACCATTAATACCCTAACCACACAGTATAAAAAGTTTACAAGAGTTCCATAATCAAATAAATTTTTTAAAAAATTAAATTATTTCATAACAGCAAAAAGTAAACTTAACTGCCATCCACGGTCTAGTGGGGATTAAAACATCACAATAGAAAAACCTCCAGAGCAACCATGAAACCATAGGGAAAAAATGCTCCAAAGTGCAAAAAAAAGGTTACCATGGGAACAAAGGCTATTTTCCAACTTGTCACATAATAGCCCCAGTATAGCAGACCTTTACTCATAAGAGCAATCCCACAGGCTTAGAAAGGCAACATGTATAATTATTGCTAGATATGAAAGAATCTAAGGGGAGGATGGAGTAGGGGGTTTGGTCTTTCAGCTCACTTATGCCCCCCATCCACCAAGACAAAATTAGTGTGGATGTTGAAAGCGTATCAGCATTACAGCACCAGTGCCTGCTATATTAAAATACCACACAGGAACAGAAAAGAGAAGTAGGAAGGTCTGCAGACCAATCTAAACTTCATAAACAGGACGTAGGGGAAAATGAAAGGCAACAGACAGCTCACAACACCATTTAGTATGAGCTACCAACAGAGAACTGAGGAGTAAGGCTCAAGTCCATGAGCATTGTCGGAGAAACTCCTGACATGAACAGACTTCAGTATCTTGCAACATGCAGAATGTTCTGCGCACATTTGGAAAAGGAACGTTGGAAAAATAAATAATCCACCAAAGATGATCTCACTAATAAAAAAGAATAATCCTTAAAAGGGTTAGGCACGCATATTTATGTTTTACTGGAAGTTTCCAGCTTGGCACTCCAACTTTACCACCATCTCTGATTAACAGGTATTTTAAAAGACAAATAGTCACATTATTTTGAAACATCTTCTGTCACTTCTAAAACCACTATTTGAAATAATGACAGCTGCCTTTACACTAACACTTTTCCAATTTTAAGAAATTCAACCTGTTCGTAGTGTTTTAATGCATACAATTACTACCTGATACAAGAAATAAGACGACTCTTGCAGCTCTAGGTACACAGATGTTGAGGTAGCTTGTAAATTTGTCTTTTCCACTCTCCTGGTCCCATGGCCCAACTCAAACATCTTTCTAAAACTGGAAGGTGGAATTTCCACTTCTCTCTTCTCTACTGATCCCATCTTGCTTAAAGACTCACTTTCTTTCCCAGTCCCTCTGGCTCTCAGGATGCTTACCAACAGTGTGCAATTGGATTTCCTCCAATAATCATGATCCCAAGTCCAATCTGTGAATTCTGTCACAGGTGAAACAGCCTTCTTGGGCTTCATAGCTGCTTTTAAAAATCATGAGGATTAGCAGAGGACACAGCAAGCAGCAGCCCCAGTTCAGACAGGGACATCACTTCCCACCTGTCCCACCTTCACTGCACAAAGTGACAATTTACAGAGGTCTTTACTCTTGTATTTGCCCCAAGGTACAGTCACTCCTGTTTGGGGTGATATTGTTGATTACCACATTTATTTGCCTGTTGTTGATGTGGAGGGTCAAGCAGAATGAGCCAAAAGAGACGTACTCTTATCAGTCTTCAACAGCCCAACTTCCCATCCTACTCTTGTAGGAGGGATGCAGGTATTCTTTCCATCTTTCTTCCTAATTTAGAAAGTCAGGTAAGTTGAATGATGGGCAGTGTGGAGAGAAGAGACATGCAAGCCACTCATCTTTACAGCGCCTTCCTCTCTCCACTTTCTTGCAAAAGGGCTTGTTTTGAAATGGACACGTAGGAAAAAGATGGTTTAAACTCATCATCACCAGTTAGAAAATCACTGCACACTTGCACCCACAAGAGCAATTAGGAAGACAGTCTGGCCAGACCATCTGATCTCCTGCTCCAGCATATACGTAACTGCATGTGTGCAAATGCACCGACCACACTCATGCTGCACAGCCTTCACAGAGTGAGGCACAGCTTTTAACTTCACATAACCCTTGGATTTAAGTATAATTATCCCAGTTTTAGGCACCTGGAAACCAGGACGGAGGAACAGTGTAAGTGATAAAACTAAACAGCATCAGATCCAAAAAGCAGTTATTCAAAGTTTGGCACAAATGCAAAGAATTTCTAGCAGTACTGCTGAACCTTGGAAGAAACAGTTTTAGAAACTAGATGCACAGTTAACACTCAAGAATCCCTTTTAAAATCAACAATAATTACATAATAGGAAATCTCTGCTCCCATTAACTAAATAAAAACTCTATTGATAGCTTGTCGAAGTAGAAGGTAAAATCAATGGCATGTGTTTTTAAAATATTCCAAACCCCAAGTCCTTTCCACTCCCCTTTCTCTACTTTCACAGCAAGTGTAACCGCTGACATGTAATACAGCTATACTGTATTAAGTAACTGTAAATTTTAACTTTTTAAATCAATTAAAATACTCCTCCATTATATGTCACAGTGACAAGTAATAGCCTGCTGAGTGCCATGGAAAATTTTGGTCAAATAGCAGATGAGGGCTGCAATCACTGACTGATACCTAGAGCAAAGGCTTTTGGTAATTCTCCCACAAGCAATCACAATTGCTGACAAAGTTCAAATTTGTCTTGACAGGATTGTCAAGGCAAACTAGAAATGTTCACAATTACAAGTCAAAGAATACATTTTTATTCAGCTGAAATTCACTCTACTGCTCACATACTAATGATACACAGGACTGCACCTACCTCTCTCTCTCCAGCTGAGCAGCCGAAACCCATACAGGAAAGACTAAAGGAAAATGGGAGCACTAAGCAAAACACAGACCAGCAAAGGTATATTCTACAACCAACACAGCCCCAGTTCATCTCCTAAATCCTCTGCTACATACTGCCAAAACTCTCTTCCAATATATAGCAGGCCTTGATTTTCTGAGGCAGCTTGCTTTTAACTTCAGTGGGAACAAGAGGTGGTACAATAATTAAAAATACCACCATCCCTCCCATTTCAGGAAAAGGGTGTTTAACTGTTTATGCACAAAAGCACATTACCATAGAGGCAAACAGACAGATGAATGTGCATAATTAAGTGCTTATGCATACATTTACACAAGTTATATAGAAATCAAGGTGTACAGCAGAGTGAGCAAACGTTATTACTGCTAAACCATCACCCCCCAGAACTGCTTGCAGCACAGACTTTCAATTTTCTTCGGCAAGGACTGCAATATTTACATTCATTGCTACACCACAAATACTACTCACTGACACAACAGGTCCCATATGGAGCCAATTAAAACCAAACAAAGAACCTGATGACACACATTCTTTGCTTCATTAAGCCATACCATAGAATCACTGAATGAACTGGGTTGGAAGGGACCTTAAAGTTCATCTAGTGCCAACCTCCCTGCCATGGGCAAGGACACCTTCCACTAGACCAGGTTCCTCCAAGCCCCATTTAACCTGGCTTTGAATTTCTGCCTATTCTAAAACAATCTGCTTCTTTTTTTGCCCTCCTGTAGCCATCAAAATTATTTCTGCTAAAAACAGGTGTGCAATATGCAGAATAAGCACTTGGGGATGAAAGAAGATGACTCAACAAAGAGTAAGCTTTGAGCACCCATGGTTTCAAACCTTGCAGCAATCACAGCGTAACTCAGTTTTATTACACAGCTGGAAGATCCAAGAAGTTCCCATTCGTACACCTTCGGGCTTCACACCACCTCACTCCACGCAGCTCCTGGTGTGGGAGCCCACTGCTGTCACAAAGCAGTGAAAGACCTACAACTTCTTATTTCCCTATTTGCTTTTCGTATTCCTAAATAACATACACAAAATACAGCAAGTGCTGAGCTCCAAAGTATATGAAAATGGTTTTGATAGTTTTTTAATTATTAAGTTGTTACTCAGGAGCAGGAATAATGAGACCTTTTTCCTAAGTCTTTCTCCTTCCTGCTTGCAATGTTTAATAGGAGCAAAATGCTAACTAGCGCCTTTCCTCTAGTGGGGGCACTAATTCGGTGCCTTTCCTCCTTCCAGTCACTTCTTTTAATGGAACTGGTAAGAGATAACAGCTAAAACTGCATAGCTGTAATAGCTACCCACTGTCAAATTTAGTTAGAATTGGCTGATGTTCAAAACTTATTAGGTGGGAACACACAGACAGCTCAGTTACATAAAAATCTCCTTAGGCTCCGTCTAGGGGTCTGCTGGACTGGCTACTGTAAACCAGGAACTTTTTTCAGCATGTTATCAGTTATCAGATACTCATGATTCCCCTACTTTTGTTTATTTTCCCTAAGTAAAGTGTTCTAGTTTTGCACATACCTATAGATGTCTAGTTACTGAATTTCCAAAAGCTTGACCACAGTGGAGAGTGCTGTCATCTTTTTTGTGGTTTTGTACTTCAAATGTGGGCTTTCCTTGAACACATCCTTGCAATATTTCCTTGACTTGCCTCAGAGCCATTCTGATTTTAATGAGCCCACAGAAAGTGGCTTCAGCCAACACATTGTCCATCCTTTTCCTTGAAAGTCTGTACCTGTGCTCCTGTATCTACAAAAAGTGTTGCTAAGCTACTTAAAAACACTTGTAAGAACTTGACAAAACCTTTTCCAGGCTTTTTTACACCAGCAAGGACTCAAAGACAGTCCAAGAGGAACTCGCTAATGCTTGGAAGAAGCAAAGCTGTTATCCAAATTTCACAGTCATACAGAGGAATGTTAATAAAAGTAAATGCATACCAAGCACTTGTTTGAAGTTCAACACTTCTTTCATTCCAGAAACGCTGCTTTAATCTCACAAATGCTGCTCTGCCTTTTGTTACCCTCTCCGGTGACTGTGTTGTCAGGTGCAGTGCTCAGGCAACACACTTTGCCTACAAATGTCAAGCCTACACCTCTAACATGAGTATATTCCAGCAGAGCCAGGCTGAAGCAGCACCTCAAGTTTTCCTCAACAAGTGCTCAGGCCAAGCTGCTTGGCAGAATGATCTGGAGAGTCAGTCCCTCCTGCTCTCAGACCTTCGGGAACCAACTGCAGCCGCCGGCAGAGAGCGGCGGGCTGCAGGTTATCAGCTGCGCAACCTTGGATTTGATGCAAAAAGTGGAAAATTCCCCCAACCCTGTAACACAGAGTGTAGTTACCCCTATCACAGTCGCCAAACATGTCAAGAAGCAGCCCTGCCTACGAGGGCAGGGACGAAGCCTCGTGCCCGTCTCAAGGAGGAAAGCTGTGATGTTCTGCCCTGACTGAAAGCACATGATGGAGCTGCCAATTCAAGAGCTTGCCCAAACACCTGAGTTCTGCTGAAGCCTGAAGAAACCCTTGAGATTAATGGTATTACAGGCTTTGGTTTGCTTGACAAAGAAAATATACAGGCCTTTATTCTCAGCTTTCCTCAGATTTCCTTGGCTGAAAAATAGCATTAACTGTTCCTCAACCAAACTAAACCTCCAGTCTGCTGACCAATATTCCAGCAAAGGCAGAAGTTTCTTTTACCTGCAAGAAGTGAATGATTACACCATTTTCCAAAGCATGAGCTTTTTGTAGAGTTCCATCTCTGCATGCCTGAACTCCTGAGGAATCATCTGCTTGTCCTTGATGCCTGCAAACAGTTGTGCCTTTGCCAGGCCAGGTGGTGCTCTCTGACCAGAAGTACCACAAGTGCCTGCTGTCCTTCCCTGCAGTATTTATAAGGCAGACAGAAGAGTTTGTGCTGTTTTGCTGCCTGCTGTTCTTGGCTAGGTAAGTCGGAAAACTTCGTTTAATGCCTCATTAAAGATGCTAGATAGAAGTTTTAATAAACTGGTGAAGTGTCCACCTCACTGATTTGCCTCTTCCTTGTAGCTGGTTTGCAGTGTTTGACCATCTTGACTATGGACCAATGCAGCACCACTGAATTTACAGCCACAGACTGGTTTTTAAACAGCCAGAGAACTTTGTATTTGTTCTTATGCCTTTTCGGCCCTTATAGCTTCATCTTAAACCAACAGGAAACTCCCCCTTGCCCTGGTCATTGCAGGAACTGCACATGCAGCCACAACAAATTCCTGACAGCAGAGCTAGTAAACATCACTGTGACAGCTCCTTAAAAACACTGGTCCCACCTGGCAGCAGAAGGTATAACAACTACATAAAAATTCTGGAAAAGAACAGAATTGAAGCGGCTTTCGTAAATATTGTAGATACTGCTCAAAGCACAACCCCCAAATAACGCAACTGCCTGTGCTCCTTAAGGCATCCAGTAGCTATTTAAAAGTTACTATGGTTGCATGGAAAGGAAAAAAACCACCCAACGAACTATGACATGAAGAATGTCTAAGTCCATGAATGAATATTGATAAACTGCTGATCGTGATGCGCCATAATTATTCTTAGAGCATGAGGTCACAATTCTAAATTATGAAACTGCTGAAATAATATTTTTAAAGTTTCATCTTTCCCTTATGCATAAAAATCTCTGCTAAGCCTGCAAAATCTTGACCTCAAATGTAAGGACATTATGCTACTTTAATAAATTATATAGAAGGCTTGACTTGTGATCAAGAAAATATTAAGGCTTGGGTTATTATATTTTACATTATTTCTTTACTCATTAGACCTGAAGAGCTTTCATTAAGAGAGAGTAATTCAATTCACTGACATATTATTAACAAAACATGATATACATAGTTAAATTCCAATGCTGTGAAAGAGATGACAGGGATAAACTGGATAGCTGAAATACAGACAATGTAAAAGAAACACAAAATCTTATATATAAAGCAAGAGCTTCAACATTTTAATTTAGCCCAAATTTATTTTAATGGGCATCGCATCTTGAAAAAGAGAAGTTTACAGAAAAAAGTACAGATTACTTTGGATGCTGTTGTCTTAAGCAAACAGACTTCAGCTCTACACTTAATTAGAAGTAGATGGCAAATTCTGTCGGTGTCTCCTATTCCTGTTCAAAATTTGACATCTTGCTGCTGTTGCTGGTAAGGCTGCAGTGGCCTGTCTGCACAACTGAGAAGTTACCCACCAAGACTGTTACTCAAGTGCACAAGTACAGCCATCACTCCAATTAACTATTTATGAGCTGCTCCACTGCTCTAGAAAAAGTGCACTGCTATCAGAAAAAACCCTGCTCGTTAGAAAGCAGCCTGTTAAGGTATTTTTAAATATAACAGTGCAATTTCAGTAGACACATCCACATTATTTTTTAAGGAGAAAAGGAACCAAAGCATTTTAGTC
This sequence comes from Atrichornis clamosus, assembly GCA_013400975.1. Lineage (NCBI taxonomy): Eukaryota > Metazoa > Chordata > Aves > Passeriformes > Menuridae > Atrichornis > Atrichornis clamosus. The sequence goes on from WBMZ01009953.1 coordinate 275,553, forward strand.
TGGAGCTGAGTGGTTTAAAACTTTAATGAAGAAAGGATTTAAGATTGTATTATAAGAAACAATGTCTCGTCGACAGAAATGTAGTTAAGGTAATCCTGCAAATCTTTCCCATTATCTTATTTCTGTGCCCTTTTACCTTAGGCATGCATATGCTTCCACTTTGTCTGAAGGCTGGCAGGGAAGCAGGGACTGAGTGCTGCCTCCAGGTGACTCCTCCTGTGAGGGAATCTCTGCTACAGCTTCTCTTCATATCCACAACATACTGGAAATAACTATGCACTCCAAAGCTGAAACTCCTCCTCACTCAAATGGAGCAAAATTTAAATTATTTAAGCGAAGAACTGCGAAAATTTTTCTCTTCTGATTATGCTTAGCAGATGAGGGGTGGTGGGTGGGGAAAAATGGCAAACTTGTCCTGGTCAACCAACTCTATCAACCACTCTAAACTCTTTAGAGTGCTCTGGCTATTACTGATAGTACTGAAAGATTATATAGAGTGCTTTTGTACTACGACAGTCCTCAAGCCTTTCAAGGAATTCACACATGTAAAACAATCACTACGACTTGAAGCTGTGCCCTTACTTCCCAGTTTTCTGCAACTTCCTTATTAAAAGTACTCCAGAAGCCATCTTATCTAATGCTCTACCAGGCAGAGATACTTTGGACAAACTACAAAAATTATTTCGTAACTAAATTATCAGATTGATGGGTGACACTGAAGCACGACCTGTCAAACTGTTACTTGAACTTCACCTTCTAAATTACTGTCTACCCAGTTGTTTCAAACGCGTGTAATTTTGTTAGTCCAAATGAGCTTGTTGCTTAAAATACCCCTGCGTCCCACACATTTGTTCCTGGAAGGTAACACGATGGAGCCCATCTGAAACTCTCTCTGGCATGTTTACCTGTCTCAAGCCCTCCCTCTATTTTGCAGCATCCTCCCCTGCTGCGAGTTCATCAGAACAACATTTTCCTGCAACAAAGCACGCGAATAATCATCATCTACGTGAGCACACATTGCCCAGAGAAATTAATAAACAAAAAGCCTTGCTGTAGATTCCTAACACCTTGATGTTAACTTACTGCTCACACTTGATCTTAATGTCTACCCACCCACATGTCCAGATCTCTGAGGATGACTCCAGGGATCCAACACCTTGCCAGTTTACTGCTGTATATTAACTCTGACAGTCCAACAGCCCTTCCTTCCCTCTCTGTCTCCCACCTCTCTTCTCTATGTCCTCATAAACAATGCCACCTAAAAATAAAATGATATGTGAGAACAACGAAGGGCAATAGTGAGACTTAGCCCAGCAGCAGAGCCAAAGTATGACATTTTCAGCTGCTGCAGACTGCTAACTCCAATCCTGTTAGAGCCAACTTCAAAACTGTCTCAGATTAGATACAGAACAGAATTCTGAGCTGCTCCTGAGTTTTGTTATAGTTTGCTGCCAGCCTGCAGAGGGGAGCTAACAGTAGAGGACAAATGACATGCATGAAGAATAATGATCCTGCCCCACCACAAACCTCCTTAATTCTCTATAAGGGATGTATATAAAATACAGGAGAGGTCATATAGGTACCCACTAAAAGAAAAATAGAATAAAATAATAATAAAAAAAGATTGCTCTGTCTTGATTTTCCCAGTAAAACAAAATTAGTGCTGAGCTGTGTGATCAGCTCCTTAATGTACTACCAGGTAGTTTATTTATATAGTTATTCTCTTCCTATATTTTCTAATAATCTTCCAGCCTTTTGCCTTTCAGCTGAGGGCAAATCTCTTCACATTTTATGCACCATGGAGCCAAAATGGCTATCAATGTTTAACAATTATTCCCTTAAATCTCTTGAGAGAATAGAGGGAAGAGATAAAGAAGAAAGAAATTAAGGAGTATATTTAGTCCTACCTTTTATCATTTTACCATAACACGGAGGGAGGGGGGGAAAGGAGAAAATCTAATTTAGTGGTCTGAATGATGTATTGGAAGCTCTACACACTTCCAAGGCTACTTCTAAAGAAAGTTTTATGCATATGCAAGTCTGTTCACGGAAAGGTACCATATGTTTATAATCATTTATCCTTTATACAATGCATACTTCATGAAATTTGTATGGTCTTTTTTTTTGGTTTTTTTGGGTTTTTTTTGTTCTTCCCTTTCCGAACAGTGAGATTCACAGATCTGGAAGGATGTTAAATACTAAATCTGCAAAAGTTCATGACAGTCAGTGGCAAAACTCCATTTTACTTTGGATTAAATATACTTGGTGACGTTCCAAACAAGCCCGTCAATGCGTGCACAAATGGGACTACTCGTTCCCCAGGAGGGGGATATCACTTGTTTGCTCTGAGTGTGCCCCCTGAAGACATTTGTGTATGAATTGACAAGGATGTTATCTTGATAGGCAGAACACTTCTGCAAGTGCTAGAAGTTGAATGTGCTCAGCTGAGACAGGGATTGAACGCCCCACTCAAGAGCTACGAGCACTGACTGCAGTGCTGTACAGGTTTTGCAGCAGATTTATGTATGAATTGAAACAGGCAAGAAAGCCCTTCTCTTCACTGGATGTTTACTCCTTTTATAGCTAATATTCCACTTATTTGAGGAGACTTTACAGATTGCAAACAATTCTACACTCGCTTTCCATCTCCCTATTATGGCTAGGGACGAATACACAAAATTTTTTAAAACCTTTCCCCAGTCTTCAGTCAGTATTTGTTAATTATTTCAGCTTGAACTACCCCTTCTGCAGTGCTATAGCATAATTGAAGTGTTAAACTTCAGTATGTTAAGGAGACTAGAAGAGTTACATATACTTTTCACTTCTAAGCTTTCACTTCAAGAGTTTTTCTCTTGTGACTGCCTTAGTTTGTATTCCCTTCCTTATTTCCTCAAGCTTTTCTCTCAAGATTCAGACACTTTCTTCCACTCTTCTGCATGCTAAACACATATTCGGGTAGGATTTAAAGGGCTCAGATGTCAGGTATGCAAACTATTTTTCCTTTAAGAACAGAATTGGCACATTAGGCTATTTCAAAGGTAAGTGCATTTGAGGCTGAAACTTGCCTTCAAGTTTTATTCTGTTCTATCAGCAATGACATCTTGATAATGTTGGCTATGGTGAAATAAGAATGTTGTATTCATGCACGAAAATTTTTGTTTTGCTCAGTGTGTCATCAAGAAATTTGAATACACTGGACTGTATGTTCATATATTTTCCAATACAATTTCCTAGGTTACTTCTAGGGGTTTTTTTCATCTAAATACAAAACTTGGAGCTAGTTTTACCTCTTCCCAACTCAGTCAGAAATCATATATGCAATGCCTGCATTAAAGTAAAAATACCGCCTTTGGCATTTGTGGTTGTCTGCTGAAGCTGACTTCTGCGTAAAACCCAAAGCAGTTTCTCCCAGACCTTTATTCAAACTACAGCGACTGTGTAATCATCCATAATTCAGAGGCAGCACCTGTTGGGTTTGTGTTAACAACTCGATACTTAAGTAAACTCTTCGAAGCTGGAGCCAGAAAAAAAATACCCTGTGCTTCCAAATCCTATACTGACAGAAGTGAGATTGGTTTCAGTAAATTATGCCAATATCTTCACTTCCCTCTCCGCCCCCTACCCCGCCTCCCCAAAAAAATATAATGAACAGGATAATTTCCAGGCAAGATGTTCAAAATTTATAAAAAATCAAATATCAAAAGATACGCTTAGAAGAGTTAGGATACCAGTTTTGTGAAAAAAAGGAAGACTACTCCCACCCCACCACCATTTTTACCTCTTCCTAAACATTTCCTCAATTTGCTACCGAGTACATATAAGACTAACCTTGTCACCATGGTGGGCATTGCTTTTCAGGCAGCCATGCAGAAAGCAGTTATATAATATTTCTACCAATATGCAACATTCATCAGTGTCAGTTCTTCACAATTCGCATTTTTAAATGATAAACTCAAATATACTACACAGACCGACGTACGTGTATCTCAAAAATACATCTTGGATAGTCAAGAGAGGTTTTCGGGAATGAAGACTGGCAGCTCAGTTTTCTGACATAAATCAAGGTCAAACTTCTGCAACCTCGCTTACTAAAAAGCAGCATTTGACGATTCACAAAGCCATAAAAGATCATTTTTGATGCCATCACAACAACTTTGCAGTTAGCCATGCTAACACAGGAGCACTGCTCCTGGTGAGCTGTAGGAACACCCCATAACACTGGAAAGTCAGAGCACAAAGGAGACCGGTTAGCCAAATTTTCCAGGTGACTTGTATAATCAGTGAGGGAGCCAAGGTAATATTTAACATCATCTCCAATCACAAAGTCACTTCAAGCCTGGTGCAGCTTAGAGCAAGTTAAAAGGCCTGTCCAGAAGCTACGGAGACCAGGCTGGATGGACTGTGATTAGGATACCTTGGCACCAATGGCCACAGGGCCTTGGAAGTTGGCTCTACGTGACCAAGGTGTCACGTGCACAAGCAAGGCTGCTTTGCCTTGGTGTCACCAGTTCAGTGATCGTGTCCAAACTTAACACATACGTATTTATATAATTATAATTATTATTATAACAACAAATATAAGCGTGTACATATATATGAGATACAGTACCATACTGTTGGTCGGGTGTTTTTCCTGCATCATTTTACTTCTAGGTCTTTGAATTAGGAAAATAAAAGGTATTTTTAAAAGTAATTATGAAGACAGCTGGGACACAGCAATATTTCCTTTCTGGTACTGGTTTCCTTGAAGATTAATACTGGGCACAAGCCCTTAAATCAACTCAATTCTACACTACTTATAAATTTAATGCTGCCATCTTACTGCATAAATAATGATCAGATTAAGTGGCTATGAAATATGGAGTCTGTTTCCTCCTTCCCCCCCCGCCCAAGCCATATCTTAAAACAGACCACTAAGACATGAAATAGAGAGATAGCAATGAAATGTCACAAGGAACTTCTACTGACACAATAACAACCACATCCAGAAGAATCCATCTTCCCAAGTTCTGCGATAGCTACCAGATAACCTGATAGTGATGGCCTCCCACCTCACCAGATATGAAATAAATAATTATTTAAAAAATTGAAAAAAAAATTAAAAATCAACATTTAAACATACTGCAAAGGGTACTATGCAGGCCATTTCAAGGAAGATGGCAGAACAACAAGGGAGAATGCGTGTTCAGGAGGAGATACTGCAGCACCAGCCCTCAACATCCAGGACTGACCCAAAAGAACAAATAATAGTTCTGAAAACACACACTTACTTATGATGTATTATTCTGTCTGCCTATATATCTTGTATAAATCAAAGATCACATTCAAATACAAATACAGCCCAGAGCTCACCTCATTTGCCACTCCCTACCAATGGAGAAACATTGATCATGGAGATCATGGAGAAACAGAAAGCAGGACCAGAAAGTCAAAAAGACTATGTCAGGGAACTGTTTCCCTCTGCGAAGCACTTCTGAATTCTGAACTCCTCCATGCCAAATGGACATGATTTCTTTCTGTTATCAGTCCTTTGAGATGGGATAAGCCATTGGTATAGTTAAGAATAGGAACAGAATCCCAAGTCATCCATTCTACAACAATATTAGAAATTTTCTGCAAGGATTCTTATTTCTGTTCATCAGCTAAAGAAGTTGACAGATAAGTCTCGAGCTCTTTTTATTAAAACCTCCAGGGACATTTCCATTTCTGGTTTATGGTGATGTGAATTTGCCTTGCCTCTACTTAGGGTACTCTGGTTTTTGAGCCTTGGAATTAAAGAGCTATTGATTATAACCAAATTGAACATTCAATTTAAACACGGAAGATTTTACTTGTACACGGACTGCTAGCACCATCAAACCCAAAGCTCTGCCTCTGCAGCCACTCTCTGCTATGGGGCCATCCAGTGCTTCCAGGAGAGTGGTCCAGCTATGGCACCTGAGGGATGAGCAGTGTAAAATAAGCATATAATCTCAGATGATAGAATCCAGTAGCTGGATGGGCAGGAAAATCTGAGTCCAGATGAGGCCCAAGTTCCTACTACTAGTCAAATTGGCAGGTTGAAAAACAAAACAAAACACACAAGCACTTAAATTCAAAGGCTTACACAACAGTATTTATAAAGCATCATATCCATCCACTTAAATCCAGAGAGCACCCTTATCAATCTAGCAGGAGCCACAAAACATAAAAGTTATGAGTATTATGAATTAAAAAAACCTGATAGAAAAAGAAAAAAAATACAACCTAAATACAAAGACTCAATTTCATAGAATTCAGCAAGCTGTGAGCATTTATTTAAGTCTTGGTTTTGTAGTCTTAAAGATTTGAGTCTCACTGAGAGGCACTATAAAATTCTTTCTAAGTTTAACATGGGCCAGAAATCCCTTCATGACTGACCCAGCATGCCACACCAGCTACTGGGCTGCATTACAATTAAGTCCTTCCTAAACCAACCCCCAGAAAGTTTCAGCCACAAAGCCAGAGCAAGAACATGACCAATGGTCAACCAAGCAGCCAGGAGGCACACACACTCTTGACAGAAATTTTATCCTCACAAAAGGGCATTTTATTGCAATTAGGCATATCAAATACTAACAAACTACACATACTTTCTCCCCTGCCCTCAACCTTCAAGATCAATGGAGATTTTGAACTCAAAGTTCAGTTATATTCCCCCTATCATGCTGCAGTCTTTTCTGGTTCAGAGTTGGGGAATGAAAACAAACAAACAAAAACACCACAACAACCAAACCCAAACTCAAACCCCTTCAGGAAACTGCTTCAGGATACAGGTTTCTTTAAAAAACCCTAAATGCCATTAGGGTGCAGGCTCCAGTGCAACTGGCCAGGGGGCAGGAGCTTCATGGAAGCCCCCTGCACCTGAACTGTATAATGCTGGTAACACAGCTCTCTGTAAGATCATCAAATTAGAGTTACCCTTACTGAAACCCCGGTGCAGTGCCTGCCCTGCTGTGGATAGCATATGATAGACTAGGGACAGCTGAAAAAATTCAATAGGAGAAAACAACAACCACCCCCCAAAAAAAAAATCCTCATGGAAACTGACATCTAGTACATGCTCAGGTTGACTACAGGTTCTACAGTTACAAAGGCAAAATACCATAAAATGTTAAAATGTTAACTATTCCTGCCACACATTTTGCATTTTTTAATTTTGCAGCAAAGTAACACCAGTGGAACAGCAGCTACAACTAAAGTTGCCAAACAACTCTCCATTTACTGATAGAAAAAAATTTCTCTATTTACTTTGCTTAAATCTAAAGCATTAACATTTTACAGCATGGGTGTGTCCGAGGCTGAAAGAATCCATGTTTCAAAAAAAATGCTACAGATGTTTCTGAAAAAAACAAAGTGAAGGGAAAACACTGTTTGGACAGTACTCACATTTTCTACAACTGATCCTTTGAAAACCAGTATTTCCATATTTTAGCATACAGACTTTGAATTAACCTTGGAGCCAGAGGTGGTGCTTTTTCTGGCAGAGGGAACATCCACTCCAGCCCACCTAAAAGCATGCACTCAACCGTGGTTTGCACTACTTGGAAGCAGCATTCCCTCCATTTTAGCTACACTGAGCAAGATGCAGATGAGGGTTGGGCAAAGTTAATTTTCCTCCCTTCCTCCCTTTGCACAGATGCTCATTCTTCCTGTGAACGGCTGCACCTGAACTGAGAAGAAGGACACTTGAATCCCACCTCATCTCTGCAAACACTTTCTACTACAGCAGACTGAAAAGGAAGGGAAGGTTCCAACCCCAACACAAAAGGAGCAGGACAGGCAACGCAATTATATTTACTTGAGGCTGCTGAGATGCAATGAGTGGTTGTAAACACAGTATTACAAGGGCAAGGTGAAAACACGCCAGCAGCAGCAGAAAGGAGGAGTCAGACTATTGGGAAGAGTAGCAAAAAAACTCTGCACCAATGTGGGTGGAAATACAGGGTTATTTAGAACAGAGTATGAGATGAGGAAGAGAGGTGAAGACTCCAGGACATCATGAACTTCTCCCCGATCCTTACTACTACTTAGGGCCTCTTTCTGCAGCAAGTCTGTTAGCAAAAACAGCAAGGTGCATTTTGAAGGTTCAGTGAGCCACATGGGTGGTAACACTGTTCCATGAAATGGAATCCATTCCACAGGTTTTTTTAAGAGGTCTCAGAAGTACCCGTGACTGTAAAGCTTTGTGACTGTACACAACTTTACCTACTGCAACTTTGCTTTGTGCACAGGCTGAACAAACCATTACCTGGACAGCAAATTTGGAGGAGCAAATTCAAGTACATTCTGTTAACCGAAAAATCTATCATTAGGAAGGCGACTGTGCCTCCTTCATTTCAGAAACCTGAACAAGGCTGGAAAGCTTTGCAGAAAATGACCAATCTGGTTAAAAAAGTACAACATCACTACCAGGAATTGAATTTATCCTAGCTTTTCCACATGCTATATAATAATACTTTTCATGCAAACATATGCTTTTGCCAAAGATTGCACTCACTTCTATCTTTGAACTGTGAAAAGACTCCAAAAAGATATGTGAGCCAATAGCCCACATTTAAGGCAATTTGCAAACTGTGCACTGAGTTCATTAATACTGACAATTCAACAAACAGTGTGGCCTTTGAATAGCCATGTTGATCATAATTTTGGGCAATTAAACTCCATTTACACCCTCAGAAATCACCTACAGGAAACAGCGCTTACACCTTAGCGCACATAAGAGTCATTGCGAACGCACGGAGTCCAGAAGAACTCGTGCCTCGCTTACAGTACCCCAAACTGCTGGAATTATTTTGGACGGTGCTTTCTCTGGTTCTGCCACGTGAAAGGAGAGGTGAGAAGGGAGCAGGCCAGAACAAACATGGCATAAACCACGCAGGTGGCACCGGGAACGGGAGCGTGCGGCTCCCAAAGAGCTCCCGCTGCGCAGCCATGACCCACCATGGGATGATAACGATGCCACAGAGGGGGCAACACTCCTGAGGAACAAACAGAAAGGGGCAGGGTGACAGCAGCTGGAAGACAAGGAACCACCGCCTCCTTCCAAAGAAAACTCAGCCTGCCCGTTTTCCCTCTCCTCCTCAAGGTTTGAAAAGGCTGCCTTGTCCTCACAAGGCACAGTATGTTAGATCCATCAATGAAGATCTCAGAAAAAAGAGTCAAACCTGTTAATGCTCTGATTTTTAAGTAGGATTTTAAATAACTTTTAAACATTTACTAATACTAGATTCTCTATAGGACTTCTGTATCTGTACTTTAAGTATTATGAAATAGAAATTAAGTTCACAATCTAGTATTTTTGTCATGGGAATGGTTCTCAAGTTCTTAAGCTTAGCAGATGGTCGATAACAGATTTCACTATTTCCTGTTTTTCCCCCATTTTCTTGGATTTCAGCAACAGAATAGATCTTTTCCTGAGCAATCTGTTCAGTTTGATTGCGTGTCTTTTCTGAATTATATCCAGTACTTATTTTTCTTTTGTAGTTTCCCCCACTCCACCACGTCCCTTCTCTGAATGCTGAAAGTTCTCTCTTTGGTTTGTAGTTGCTGGACAAGAATAAAAGCAAATCCCAGATGAAGCAGACAAAACGTATGCTAACTTCCATGCTGCTTTTCTCAAGTTGTTTCTATTATGCAAATTATTCCCAACAAGTCACACGCACGCACACACACTTCCTAACCTGCAATTTCGTTTTTACAGAACCATAATTCACTTTTCTCTGTCTCAGCTACAATCTCAGCTCCAAGATTGTCCAACTTTCAGGATTCCTCTGCAGAGTTACTCCCAATTATCTCCATACACACATTACAGGTAAGTGCACTATTCCCTTGTAACCAATTTCAAAATTCTCTAACTCAAGAACAAATCTACCTACTGCCTTGAAACTACCTCTGGGCCCAGAGAGGGGGCCAAGATGCTTTCCCTGCCTTCCAGGATGCTCCCTCCACATCAAGATAAGTCTGCACTCCGGGGTTCACTCTGACGCAGCGGCTGTTCCCTGCTCTGCAATCGAGGCGTGATGGAGAGGAACACGTTCAGCAGATTTATAAAAAGTTTGAATTGCTCTTGAGAACAGGCATCCGCTGGCCTCCCTGCTGCCATAAAGGGAAATGCTCCCAGCACAGCGACAGGAGAGGAAAATCCCAGGTTCTCTAGCTCTTTAAGCCAATGCAATAAATCAAGGGTTACGTAACTTCTTTTCTTCCTCCTCCTAAAAATACATTCTTAGCTTGAAATATAATTATTAAGTCTGAAAAAATAAAATGATGTTTCCATGGTTTTTACTAGCTCTTAGGCTGAAACATGGAGGCCTCAGAAGAAAGCTGCTGTGGGGAAGCAGGAAGGAAACAGAGGCAGCAGTAGCATTCCACCAGGATGGGGGAACATGCACAGCACCAAGAGCTGAGAATTGTGCAAAGAGGAGCACTGGCTTTTATCTGAAATGCTGCTGTCCCCTCCAGTCTGGGGAACCTGCCTCCCTCACTGGGGTGGCACAGCAAACACAAACACAGTCTACTCCATGGCTCTCTGGGTTTCAGAGGAGCTGACCCACCCCGGACCAGGGGCCCACTCTGGTCATCAGGACAGATGAGGTGGCCCAAGGGCCCCTGGGGTGGGTGCTGCACCCAGAGCAGACAGCTCCCTTCTGGCCCTGCACAGCCTGTAGCACCCTGGGGCCCATGCGTCTCCACAGGTATGTGCAAGCAGCATCCAAGGTCATCTCCAGCAGCTCCTGCTCTCTGAGCACAGGTGGAGCCCCTACAAGAGCAGAAGGCTATTTCTGGCTGACCATCTCGGGCTGCTGTTGCCTGTCCCAGCCGAGACGAGCCACAGCCCTTTGCTGCCAGCCCCAGGGACACGTGCTGCTCCTAAGGAGATCCAGTGGCAACCCTCACTGCAGCACCGAGGGGCTTCATGCCCTGCTCCTGGGAAGGGCAAACTTCAGCAGCACGAGAGACCTCCTTCATCTAGAGAACATCAGAAACCTTGAGGGTCTGTTTCTCAGATCAGAGGAACTGTAATCTTTTTATAACTAGTTAAATGATGTCATATGCTCATTAGCTTTCCAGACTCTATTTGGAAGGCAATTTTTTTTTTTTTTTAATTCTCTTGTTCCCTTTTTTTCTTGACTGCTTAGTTTCTATTCAGCACGAGTGCTCTGCTCTGAAAATTCTGCCAAAGGTTTTCCACATTCTCTGCACAGCCGTCTAACTGCATTGCAGAAAAATAAGACTCATATATACACATTCAACCTTGCTCCTCAAACGTCTTTAAAAGTTTTGCCTTTTTACTTTGAGTTCCTACTGGAAAAAAATAAGTTGATAATCTACCCAGAAATATAATTCTGCATGTTCCTGCACTGAGCCAAAACCACAGAATTTACTACCACAGAAAACAGAGAAGTAAAATGAATGAAACTGATCTATTTTTTTCCTCCAATCTCTGCTAGGTCATTGCAGTAATACAGATAAACAAATCTTCTGAAATCAGAACTGAAGCACAGATTCAGCTACACTCTTCAATGCATGAGAACCTACTTACACTTTACAGCCTTTGTAAAATTAGAAGCAATTATGAAATGATACAGAAATTACCTTGTTCAGTCTGGGATTAAAAATATTAATTTTAGGTAGGATGTTAGGAAGAATAGTAATACAGCAATCACGAAACTATTCTGAAACTCTATTTACAATTATCTCTGTGATCCTGTGAGATGGCTGTAGTGTTGTCCATTATGACTGTCTGAACTGTTCCATTATGTGCTTTGCAAGTTTTATTTAGACAAAAGAGAATACAAATGCACACTAATATTTTTGACGATAACTGAATTGTCCAAACTGTGCTAGAGTAGATTTTTCTGGGGCATTTTCTTAAAAAGTGAAACAGATATTTGTCTCACTGAGTTGTAATGAGTGACAAGGCTGAATTCCATCTTTTCCCCATTTGTATCAGAACAAAGGAAACCAGCAGACAGATCATCTTTCTGTTACAGCACCGAAGTTCTTCCATGCTTAGAACTCCAGTTATGAAACTGGATGAGACTCCGCAGTTTGTGCCATCCATTTCATGAATTCCCAAGCCTTATTTTAAAACTAATCAAATGTTTTGATCTTATGCCTCCCCTTCAAAGAGCTGTTTCTGAACATTGCCTTTCCAATGACAAGACTTTTAATCTCCAGGTTAAATGCACGCTACCCAAGCTATATGCGCTCACCCTTGTCCCAGCATTATCATTCTTCACCTCAAAAAATACCCAGTCCCACAAAACTTTTTAAAACCATTCTTACTCCCTCCAAAAACTTAATTAAAAACAAAACAATCCCCCCCACACGCCATGTGTTATCCCAGCCTTCCTTTCCCTCAAACAGATATTATCTGCTTTACTACCCCTCAAGGCATAAGAGGACAGATCTCCTGAGCTTGCAAGTAAGCACTGTACAACCTCGACAGCATGGGTTTTCTTATTTATGCTCAGAACATTATTTATATCTGGTCTAATGGTGTCCCAAGTATTTCTTCTTTACATTTTCATAAAAATAGGACTGTCCTACTAAAAAGCTCCCTTAGCACACTGTTGAGGTTTATCATCACCACACAAAAGGATCAGAGTCACGGACAGGCACTGGATACCTAATTAAAGAAGTGGGACAAAGCTCAAATGTAGGAAATGCAAGACCATACGTTTAGTTACTCTTGACTCTTAATTGTTGCCATAAGCTCGGGCAGAAGAAAATGACAGAAGACAAAGATCAATTGTTATCAACTAACAAGGATTCTCTGGCACAAGCCATTTGTGTCTCCCCATGAGACAGTCTTAATCCAACACACCTCCTTTTTTTCATTCTTCTCTACTTGGAAGTTGTATATTTTCAGTTTGTCACTCTACCACAGGCTTCACTGAAATTTTATCTTAGTCTGCTAGGATTACTTTTGGCAAACATTTAATTTCAATAACTTTGCATCTATCTATTTTTCCAACAAACGTTGTTCTAGGGCTTTGCATGTTTGTAGGCTTGCAGTTACATGGATCAACATATTCCATTTCTCAAAGTTCAATTTTTCATGGTAAACGTTTCACCTATTTTCTTATGAAATAAGCCTCAAGAGGAATGTGAATCCTCCTCCTCCAATCTGGGGCTGAATCAAAAAAGGAACAGGTCCATTGATTTTGATGCAATCTGAAGGTCTCTGCCAGCAAAGCCCTAAAACGTTGTCAGGACAGAAAGGGAAGACTAGTCCTAGGAATAGCCATGACTGTATTTTATTACTTCCTCAAAGGTAAACTTCATTCCAAGGAACTTTTGCTTCCAAAAAAATCAGTAATACAGACCATCTTTGGAGGTTGCCTAAATGCATACACATACATGAGTTTCACTTGCAACTGCTACAAGAGCAAGAAACACAACATTTTATTAATTCTGTTCTCTAGTGAAGGCAGATGTGTGATTCACACTGGGATTATTTCCAAAGGTAGACAAATACTTTTTTTCTCTGTCTCCTCCCCACCATAAATACAAATATATAATATACCACGGTTTGAAATCAGAATGAAAACCCATTGCAGGAAACAAGTTTTCAAACAGAGAATTCTGAACAAATAGTCTTCTACAAATAGCTCACCTGTCTTTTAAGAGATCTGCATGTTATGCTCAGGAAAAAATGAAATAAAAGATTCTACCACTTGACTGACTAAAACTTATGCCCAAGGTTTGTTTACAAGTACTCTTAAACAACATTCATAACTGAAGTTCAACAATTGAAGTACAAGAGGTGCAGTACACAAATGGCAAAATGACCATTTCTTAGTCTCCTGTGCAGGATAGAAACCTGGTCACTGGGAACACAATTTTTGCTTCAAATGAAAGCATTCTCACTTCCTCTTTGGCATAAGATTTTCTTCTTTGTGTGATAAAAGATTTATGTTAAAAAGATACTTGAAATTAGATTAAAACATTGTAAAAATTAAACAGGAATAAAACAACTGACTAGGAAGAGAGATGCCGTTGAAGCACTAATACGCTGCCAAACTACCCCAAAGTCATTAATGTCTCTATCAAAACCAAGAAAACTTGTAGATTCATTGTGTTTAAAAAGCTGCATTACCTCACCCAGAAGCAATGAAAGCAAGAATAAATTTGAGAGAAAGCAGCCTTCTCAGCACAGCCAACTTGGTGAACTTCAGCCTCGGATTTTCATCACTGGTTGCAAGGACAGAAACCAGCCAGGTCTGGCCGTGCAACACCCATTCCAAACAGCACAGGACACCGACTGCTCCATCTTTATGGCTGGTTTTAAACATGGGACATTAAGGGCATTCCTTTCTAAGAAAGGGAAAGGACAACAGCCCACGGTAAATTTCAAGGCAAACAAAAAATCACATATAGGAGAGATTTTGTATGTATGTCTTCTGTACCTTGAAGGTTTTTGTGGTTTTATTACACTCAGGCAGGAAAATGTTACACCCCACTTTCTACAAAGTAGTAGCTACTTTTTGAACTAGTCAAAGGAAATGTTTATTTTTTCTTGGAAAAGTTTCTGCAATCATCAGGAACAAAAAAAGAAGCAAATCAAAACTGAATTCATGAATCCAAAACAATTCCTGGAGAGGAATGTTCCCCCTCCCCCAACTTTTTTTTCTTTTTACAACCAGATTTCTAGTGGGGCCATTTAGCATTTTTTAGTATGAAATATTATAATCAGTTCCTCCCTGCATCATACACCACCATCATCTGATGTATTTTTCTCACAGAACCATCACTTTTGGGACTACTCCATCATAAGAGTCACCACATTACATTTGACAATTAGATAAAATGAAGGGCATCCAAAGAAGGACAAGGTCATTCAGACTTGAATCTTTATGGAGAGCATTTAAATTGTGCATTAAGTATAAAAAACGTACTGAAAAAAAATCAAGATTGCATGAAAAGTGCTTTAAGTTGGTATGATTTGGGATAAAATTAGCAAGACTAGTATCTCTGCCAAGTGCTATAAAATGATGATGCAATAATTTTACCCTTTCAAGTTAGCACATGTATGGAAGTGATTAAAATGTTTCCTTTTTAAAATTAAAAAGGAAAACTGCAACAGAGAATATTAAACCACTTTTTGAGGTTTAGGCATGCAAAGGAACAGTATAAATGCAACCACTTGTATTTCACAGATTAAGGTCTGTTGTTTTTTCTTGATTGAAATCCAGTCAATAGCTTCGCACCAAAATGAGTATGGCATGAGATGAGATGCATTTCCTGGTTGCATCTCCTGTATTCCTAAATTCCCCAGCTGAGGATTAAGCTGACTATCCAGGAGGACACCAGACTGAAGGCAGAAGTTACAAAAACCATGTGACACACAAAGCAATACTGCTAAAAATATTAACCTTCTCCCCACGTTTTCCCCAGTTGCATACACAAATGCCAGGTGTTTGGCTAAAAGGGAAAACCAAACGAAAATTTTTCCTTTAGATAAGTACCGACACAAACAGGGTGAGAAAAAGGGATGCAGTAACTCACATCCTCCAAATATTAAAGCTACAGATTCCACCCTTCCTGAAAAGGTTATGAGGTACAGACGACGTTTTACATGAAAGCTCATTTTCTGTTTTGCATATGGGGATGACTCAGTTGCTCACTTGATCCTGCACTGGGAGAGATCTGCAGGATAGCTCTCTGCAGCACAGGGGCGCCGAGAGGGGCCTGCGATCCAACTGTGCTGGAGAATGGATGTCATCAGCTAAGCAGCTGGCAAATAAATGAGAAGAACTATGCTACAGAAAGGGAAGTCCTCAGCTTTGAAGAGACATGCTCTAGACCTCCCACAGCCTGCAACAAGCCATCCAGATTTCTAAATGCATGGCTTGCTTTCCAATGCAAAAAATAAGCAACTGAGACGCCGCATTAGTAACCAGCAATCATGTACTGGGAACCCAGCTGGGAATCCCAAATGCTTAATGCGGGGTCATGCCCAACCTGATAAGTCTCTTCAGAACTGGCAAGACTTGATCTAGCAAGCTTAGTGTTGGTATCGCCAATGGTCAAGCCATGAGAGATGGAGAACCAGCTCTGAATTAGCCAGACAGGGACTCCAACCCACAGCTCTACTTTGCAAAGCAATGGCCCAGACTCTGGGTGAAAGCCCATCCTAGTTTGGTAACATATGAGAGGCTGCACCAGAAAATAAAGAATACCAAATAACAAGCAACAGAAAAAAAAAGAATAGGAAATTCATTAGGAAAAAATAAAGACGTTGGCCGATTTTCCCCAAATGACATGGTTTATGAACAAAACTAACAATAAGAATAGAAAGACCAGGAAAACCCCAAAAGAACAGACCCATTGCTAAGTTGTTAGCAATTGGGCACAGAGGACAGGCATGCTGAACAGAAAGCAGCAGATTACTTAGTTCCAGAATGAGAGGCTTGTATCATGGGAGGGCAATAAATAATTTCCAGCCCATTGGTTGTTTAAGCATCCTCCTAATTTACGTCTATTAGGGATATGCATATTGAGATTAGCAAGCCTGACTAGGCTGTAACAAGCCCGTATTCAGGAGTTTGAATAAGATATCTGCCCCAAAGAATATAGTTTTAAAAAGAAGTTTAGGGAAAACCCAATAAAAAGATAGAAATGCAACGAAAAGGTTCCAGGCTGTTGGAAGACAAGCCTCAAATCACAGGCACAGAGTCCATTTCTGACGGAGGCTGATCATACTGACAAAACTTTACCTATAAATATGGACTAAAGAGTTCTGAAAAATTAATTCTTTAATCAAGATACTTTAACTTGGATTATCAGCATACCAGCCAGAGAAAGTACTCAGAACACAACAGACTACCAATAGGCTGCCGTCTCCACAGGCAGCTGCAGGTGAGGGAGCCACACTGCTTGCTGGCACATCTGGCTCTCAAATCCCAAATATTTCTCTGGATATTTGAACAGCAATGAATTTAAAGACTGGAAGAAGATACAGCATTAATAAGGCAGTGCTCTGGACTGGTAAAGCCATCCAACGAACACTTTTTTTTGATACCCACCTAGAAAGGAGTGCCACCCATGGAACTGCCCCCCTCTCCCTCCTTTCTGTTGATGTCTTTTTTTAGGGTGGCTAAAATGGGCAAGAGCAACTCCAGGTGAGCTCACCATGACCTGCTGGAGTAAACCAGATACTGGTAATCTTTAGATGTATTTGTTTAGAGTACTCAGTTATGAAATAAGTGAAAGCAAATTAACATGCAATGCTCAATACAAACTTCCACAATTTGTGGGAGAGATGCAAAGAAGAATTCTTTGAGGATTGAAGATAACAGAAAATTTAAAAATAGGTCACTTTGCTTTTCCTAAGAGAAACTGTGCATACTAAAATGACTTTTAAAGAGCTTTTAAACAAGCATCTGTGACCAAATCAGGAGAAAAGCTTTTAACAGGCAGGGTAATAAACCACAGAAAGAAGCTGAGAAGGGAAGCTGTACATCCTCCATTTTTTATTATACTCTAAAAAAGACACATGATCTCACTTGGAAGATACCTCAGCTAAAGAAGCTGTGCTTTTGTTAATCACGCAGTGTTGAGCTCAGCGCTGCACAGTGGTGGGGTCAGCAGCCAGGATTCAGCAGCCACCAGGCTCCCAAACTCCTTCTGCCAGGAGCCCGGGCTTTCTGCTCACCACCTCCCTTTAGCTGCTTGATTTCTCCTGGGTTCATAGCCTTGTTTAAATGTTAGAATTCCATCCCAGTTATTTCACCTTAATCAGCTAATGTCATGGAAGCAACAGGGTTTTTTTGGCTGAAGCTGTATGCACTGACTAATTTTCTTCTTTTTTTTTCCTCCCGAAAGAATAAAAAGATTACTCCCAATTTATTATTTGCTTCATTTCTATCCACAAGATTAATAAAGCCAAATGAATGCTATTTCCACAGTCCACATGCCTGAAGAAAGCATATTACAGGACCATATCCAATGTTAATTTAATATTCATAAAACTGATCCTTTTTAAGTTACAGAACATACTTAAGCTGAGAAAAAAGGCTTTTGCTAAATTTTCATTATTTCTCAAATATTTCTCTATTTTTCAAAGACAGCATTAAGAAACTTGCTAGAAATGAGCTTATTTCACAATCCTAAAAAGAAACTGAAGCATATACTATGTATACCATATGTACACTCCTTTTCTGAGTAGGGTTAAATCCTCATTATTGGCAGTATTGTGGAGAATCCTGTATTCAAAATAGCAGAAACAATTATTTTAAAATTTTTGAAAGGACACGATTACTTTTGGACCCAGCTAAGTAGGAAATTATTCATGACCATCTCAAGAATAATTTACAACAGAAACGTACTATAAAACTTCAAGTTAGATTTCCTCAACAAAGACTTTCTTCTTAGACTTATCTATACCTTATCAAAGTTTCCCCATGTCTCCCCTCTCTAATATTTAAAATAGGATCTAAATATTCAGATGTCAATATTAAAAAAGTTATGCTTTATAAACACCTTTTCAGTAAATGGGATCAATACAAAAGAATTAACCCACCAGTGACAGATGTGCAAGTAAGAGTCCACAAGCTTTTCACAAAAATTATGTTCTACCTTTTCCTGCTTAGCCTGACAGAGCTCCTGCAAGCTGCAATGGGTTAAAATCTTCCCCTGCATGGCTGAGATTACTTGCTGATGCTCTAACACCAACCAAAACTTGCAGCCAGTGTATATTTGCTGCTGTAGAACGAATATTTAACTGCTAATATTTAATTTAAAACTAACACTGCCTTAAAATAGAACACATCTACATGCATTAAATAAGTCCATATGCATCAACTACAGTACAGTCTTCAAGCTGTCATTTGGGAGAAAAACCAAACCTTGAACCCAACAACTTGGCTTCCTGTGGGCACCATAAATAATATCACTCGACAGGAGATAAAAATAAAAATAAAGTACAATTAACCCCAAAAACATCATTTACTCTTGCAGGCCAATGCCAGTCCAGAACAAATGAAATACTGTTTTTCACATCAAGAAACCTGTTAATCTGGTCCCAGATACCTGCTAGAATGTATCTATCTTGAAGCCAGCGGGGATGCACAGGGGGTCTTGGTAAGCACAATCTGAAGACCAGAGGCTGCCCTGACTTGAGTTGGGACAAGGCTCATCTAAATAAATTGTATTTCTGATGAAAAAGCACCAACTGAAGGAAGAAAACCTCCCTGTCTGACATCAGAATCGGATTGCAGCAAGATAAAACATCGCCCGACTAGCTGGAGAGAGAGGACATCTAACGAGAGCAACTGCGAGCATCACGTTGGGTTTATGAACTTTTGTCAGTGGAACTGTGTTCAATTTTCACAGTATTGACGGGTACGTATAACTTAAGAGTGAGTCTGAAAAAATCCCAAGCCCTTAAGTGTTAAAGGTAGCCTAGAATGTAATGGCAAAGCCTCTCGGGCACACAGAGCGCGACCTACGGCTTGAGCCTCCCCCACCAGACGCACACCCACCTCAGAGTCCTTAATACTGAAACCAACGCAAAGCCTCAACTCCACACGGCACAGGTGGAAATCTGGGAAGCGGTTAATGGAATTAGGAAAGAAGAGGCACTCGTGCACACCTGCCTCCTGCAGTGTGCTCCTTACGTTCAGCAGAGGTGGCCCATGCCACGGGAAAGCACCTTTGCTGTGCTGGTATTCTGTACAGCAAGCACGGCAGTATTCAGCTTTTTATTAAATAAAAACACAAACAAACCCAAAACAACAGCCCAATATTAAGAAAAAATGATGGATTGCACCTTTTCATTGGCTCCCTTCAGCCTTTAAATTTGGGAGAGAAATACAGGTCAGTTCCACATACTTCAATGGCTTAAAGGGGAACTTCCTGTAAAAAAAACTATCAGAATGATGAGAAAGAACCTCTCAAAAAATGTCAGAGCATTTAAGGAGATAAATCATTAAATGAGAGAGAATTATTATTTTGGAATATCCTATAAATAACTTAGTCAAATCCTCCTGTTGTGACCTAAACAAAAAGGTGTGCTGCCTCAACACGAGCTATTCCCTGCTGCCAAATATGAGCAGCCTTGAACACTTACCGTGGATGTTCATATACATATTTATGAGAAATATCACTTGCAGCTAGTTTGCCTCTTGACTGACATCAGTCAGTCACATGCAGAAAATGAAAGGAAAAGGTGAGCAGCGGCCACGTGAGATATTTCTACAAAAGCCCTGAGAGGTAGAAACAGGACACAGTGAGCTACAAACACGTTCAAGCAGCACAGGTTTAAGTGTCACTGTGCCAGCAAATATGCTCTAGAGATGCATGTTTAGCAGATCCAGGCACATCCCAAAACACTATCCTGAAATTGCAGGGATAATAGCTGCCCAGTGTGTATTTTCTGCACATGCTCAGGTTTGGCAGAGAGGCGACTTAGCTACAACATCAGTAAAAAAAACCAGGTCCACACTATTAATAGTGTTAATATTGTCTACACCTTTAATATAAGTTAGGGTTGGAATAAGCCAAAGTTGCAAAAGACATTTCCCAAGTCTTACGGCAACATTCCCTTAGCTTTCCTCAGTGCTCCAACTCTCCCCTCCAAAACACGTGATCCTTGAAAAGCCCTTCAACTGCAGTGGTAAAGCACAAAATACAGTCAAGCTGGTATTTTATATGTAAAAACATGGTTTAGGTTTCAGAAAGTAGACCTTGCAAATAACGGATGATGAGGCAGAACGTTGTACAAATGTCAGCTTTTACTTTGCAGCATCCCCTTAGGTTTCTATAGTAGTTATTTATACAGGCAGAACTGCAGCAGCTCGTAAGGGTTTGTCAAAATCTCAGCTGTGGTCTCATTCTGCTAAGGATGGTACTCAACACGTGAGGAAAAACATTTCTATGCCTCTGTGGAATTAACTCCTCCATTAGATAAACTTCATCAAAAAATAAAACTCAACTAAACTAAGACAATGCATTTTTGGCCTATTTCCAAAGTTTTGCTTTGCTTGTGGCATAAAACTTTTAAGGTGTTGAACACCTATGGATTACTTTAAGTGTCTCTTTCTACACACAAACAAACAATAACCTCTGCAGAAATATTTTTCATGGATTTACTGCTCATTAAAAATAAAAAAAACCCCGTCCCTGTCAGCTCATGAAAATGACAAACCCATCAGAACTATTTTTTCAATGAAAAATGCATACAAATAAAGCTTGTAGAAAAAAAAGCAAGAAAAGACAACCAAAAGTTCTTCCTTGCCAGGACAGCAAGTCAGCTCCCACCGCCCTGGGTCTGAATCCCCATCTTTTCTTCAGCATTATCTCCTTGCTCTCAGCACAAACACCTAATTATTGACATGGAATAGGGCACAAGGAAAGCTGCTGGGAAGTCCCTGTGCATTGCAAAGGACAGCACAACTGGAATGGTACGGATGAATGGCTGTAGACTGCTTAGGAATGATGCACAGAAAAGCAGGAGACGCTACGGGGCCTTTACAGGATTTCATTGCTTAGCCCGACCTAAGCAGGCGAGACAAACATCAGCTGTATTTGATAAAGATCAAACACCCTCCACACCCATCCTTCCCAAAATACACAGTAACAGTCCAGCACGACCATCTCCCTCGGATCCAGGTTGTCAGAGAGACGGCCAAGACACTGCTTTAACCTTTTACACAGTCACACGTTAACTGGAAATTAAGTGCTACAAGCAATAGCGCTACTATCCTTGTATATTTGGGCACCCATTTTCTGACTCAACAAATGTAGAATCAGAGAATGGTGTGGGTTGGAAGAGACCTTAAAGATCAATATGCTGAGAATTTATTGCACCCACCCACCATGGTTAAGATATCGATTCCCAGAGTATAACAATTAGTGGCCCATGCACAAGCAAGCAAAATAAATCCAGTCCTGTAATCCATACACACAGTCCTTTAACAGATGCACTTCTGTAAAACTGAGAACAGTTCTGAAACAAAACTACTGAGGACAGAATTAGAGATGCAAGTGGTAACTTGGAACTTTTATTACTAAACATTGCATTGCAAAATCAGCAGGAAAAACTTAGTTAAGCCTAGCAGAAAAAGCAGCTCCCAACTAGGCTTCTCACCCTGGTATACATGTGAAAAAATGGAAGCCAACAGAGAGTTTTATTAATTAGAAGTGTTAAACACAAGAAAGGCATCATTAACATGAATTTAAAAAAAAAAAAAGGCTCATTTAACTTTACTGGAACAAACAAAAAAAAGGTACCAATAGCCATATAAAAATTGTAGAACTGCTGCTAGGAGAGGAGAAAGCAAAGGCAAAACCAAAAAGGATGAAAAAAAGGCTAATAAAAAGGCAGACATAAACCAGATATTTCTGATCAGTATCTAATAAGTTAAAGAATGTTAGACAGTGGCTATTAACATTTAACTCTCTGTGATTGTTAGATCCAAATAACTCATAACAAAAAACACTCAGAAGATTTCATCTGAATTATTAACACCCCTTTTCAGAAAGTCCTAGAGAACCAGGGAAGTTCCAAAGGCCTGGAAGAAAACTAGGATTGCTGCAATACTTAAAATGATAATTGCAGAAAATAACTGTATGATAGCCTGTCATCTGAATACTGAGCCCATCCAAAATAGTGAGAAGTTTGATTTAGGATTTTATTAATAAAGACTTTAATTAATAAGCATCAAGTAATTAAAGCAATTAATATCAAACAAGCTCATGAAAAGTAAGTCCTGTCAAACTAATTAATTTTTTTTGACAGAACTTTAGGTTTTTACTTGTTTTTAGCTGCAAAGACAAGCATTGATGAGATATGCTACTCCTTCACAGAACTTAACTCAATTCCGCACAACATCTTGATTAAGAAAATGGGAAGATCCCTAGTATTTTGAGACATTGTGCAGAGCCAAGCATTTGTCTAGAAAACTGAATTAAAAAAAAAAAGCTGAAAATAAAACAAAAGATGAGAACAATTCTTTCGCTTGTGCAACCACACGTAATTGCCATTCTAATTTTCACAATATCCTCTAAACATACCTCAAAAGACAATATTGACTGAATTAAATATTAAATACCCAAGCAACTCATCAGAATAAAAATTCCAGCAGCTTCCATCTTTGTGCGTCTTGCCTTGCACTATTTCCACATGATGTGAGGAAATGGCCTCAAGTTGCAACAGGGGAGGTTTAGACTGGATATTAGGAAAAACATTTTCACAGAAAGAGTTGTCAGACAACAGGCTGCCCAGGGAAGTGGAGGAATTGCCATCCCTGGAAGTGCTCCAAAGTGGACGTGGTGCACTTGGGGACCTGGTTTAGTGGTGAACAGGGCAGAGTTGGGTTAACGGCTGCACTTGATCTCAAAACATCTTTTCTGATCTTAACCATTCTGTGATTTTATGATTCCAGATTCCAACCGACCTGTGCTTTTCAAGTGGCAAAATGGTGGCTTTTAAGCCAGAAGATTAAACATTGAGAACTGAGAGAAGGTAAGCCAATAGAAACTGAAAAACCAAATAGTCAGAAATAAGGCAGAAACTGCACTGCAAAATTCAAAAGAAGACTGAGGAACCTCCATACTAAATTACTGCACAGGGGCTAAAACAAAGTAAATGAGACCCTGTGCAACTGCTTGAATATTCTGCTTTTCCAACTCGAAGCTTGGTACGTGGTGGATAAACATATGCCTGTCTTTTTCCAGCATTTTTTGAATTCCAAAAGTGTGACTAAATACCAACATAAATAGTACCAAATTATACATTGTCAGAGCGTCTAAGCAGCATAATAGAACCCCCGCTAAAATACAGCCTCATCAGACTTTTATGTTATTATGCTTCCTCAGTACGCATATTTTTGAACTTCCAAGATCTCTGGAAATAACAGAACTGCTCTTAACCCATATAAAACATGCATTCTAGGTATGCCAGTAACAGGTAAAGCAATACTGCCTATAGCATTTAGGTACTGAAGGGCTGCTATTCTCCACACTGAATTTCACGAGGATCACACCCAGCCCACCTCTCCAGGTCCCTCTGGATTGCATCTCTTCCCTCCAGTGCTCAGCTCCACCACACAGCTGGGTATCAGCTTAATTACTTTCTTTTTCTTACAGTGAACAGTATACAGTGAAGCCTACTCAACCTTGTCAGAGTTTTATTTCAAGGTGGAAGTGAAACTAAATTAGAATTCCAAAAATAATTACAATTTCGCAGACTTTTGCCAAACGCACAGGTGCTACTAAAACCTATTGATATTAATATTTCAACAAAAGACTAACATATTCTCAGAACATAACAAAAATACTCAGAAAGCACGTGGCAAATTCCACATGCTGGTCAAGAAGAAGGGATTTTTGGATCTACTCTCATTTCAAACTATATTAGTTGCTCTATCAAATAAGGAATTAACAATTCCTACAGATCTTATAGGGATAAAAAGAACCCAAACAAAGTCTTTCTGCATCTCCAAGCAATCAGATAGAAAAATTTTTGCAATCAGCCCTCTGGGTGCCTATACTCTTGATCCAATATCCAAGTGATCCTTCACTGCAGGTCTAGAAGGGTTTTAAAAAATTATGGGATACTGTTGAAGATAGTTATCAAAAAACTGCCATTCCACTTGCAAAGTTAAATGCACAGCAACAGGGGACGGGTCTACAAGGAGATCCATCAAGAGCATTTCACAGAAACATTACAAAAACACAGCGGCTAAGAACAAAAATCTTTAAATACGCAACTTTACCTACTCTGGAAATAAATACAAACCCTATTATAAAGTGTATCAGTTAAAAAAAAAAGTTACAACTCAACTATGACCTAAATTTACTGTATTCAGGCCTTACAACATTCTCTAGCTAGAGGCTGACTGCAAACTAGCCCCTACAAATTAGGACATAGCCAGACCAACAAGTTCTGTTACCAAAATATTATTTTACTAACATAAAATCAACAGATGTCTTATTCAGACTGAGACAGGAGATAAAACACAAATTTAAGCAATTGCAGTAATACAATTCGTCCTTCTGACTAGGTAAAAGCTGCCAATGTAGAATATCCCTTAAAACCCCCAACAAGCCAATAGTGCCTGCAGTCAGGTGTCTCCACATCTCTCTCTTTATCATCATAATCCTGCTGAACACATCATGAAATGAAATCTCTTGACTTAGGCCCTTCTGATAAGGTATTTTTATAATGTACATGAAAGCAGTGTATATATACACACACAATAAAATAAAAAAATTAAATCAATGCTTTACAGGTATTTTTTTATTTGTACTGCCTATACCATGTATTGCCACACAATTTTCCAGATTCACTCGGTTTGGGATTTAGCTCCCAAACTGACTATCATGAAAAACTGAAAATGCTTGGGGTTTGACCTTTATTCCTCACCTCACAATTTGCCTAGGCAATTATTTTTGAAGGAGAATAAGCCAAAAAATTAATGACAACCTGATGAAGACCATTTCTTACTACCTTTTAAAGGATCTTACAGTCTCCACTCTTCCTCAGGCTGCTGGGCCTTTTAAGATCCCTCTATCCCTGCCTTCCATTAATTTGCAAAGAGAAACTGCCAAATGCACCATGCAAAGGCAGGACCTCAAAAACAGAATCAAATTAATTTACATATGTAACACGAACATGGGCATCAACAGTTGAAAGAATAAATGCAGGAGTAATGAGTCTGAGGAGTAAAAATTCTCTAAAGATGCAAAAATTAACAGTGATTAATTAACAAATGACCCAGCACAAGATTCGAGGTAAGCTGCAAAGTCAACATTTGTTTACAAAAATGGCCTTTTCTTCCCTTTTTAATTCTGGATTAATAAGGAACTCTTCTTTCTCAGACAAAAAAACCCCGTAACACTCCAGAAAGAAAGACCAAAAACCAAACCAAAAAGCCCCTTCAGGAGCACAAACCTTCCAAGTTTTTCTTCAGTACAAGGAAGAAAAAAGCAAGCTCTCAGCCACACCCCTCCGGAACCTTTTGCTGATAGATCTCACCCCTACAGAAGGCAAACTCTTGAGAAAAGTGAATTGTCAGACCAAGAGGTAGCCACGTGGATACTGAGTATTTTTATGTATGCTAATTTCATATATTATTTTATTGTTACATTTCCATAAGCTTGCTTAGGTCACTTGTGAAGTTAGTCATGTTCCTTGTATAGGTAACAAATACTGATCTGAATACAAGCTTCTTTTAGCATGGTATCATCACAGTATTTTTAACAAACCAATGGATTCCTCTAGTACATCCTATTTTATAGCTTCCTATCCAACTCAACAAAGCTGGTACAAAATACCAATGCTTTCAGAGATGTCACAACAAAACAACTTTCACCAGAACAAGAAATGCAATTACATAATATATTTTTAAAAAATTTTTAATCCTCCTCTTTGCTTTGGCTTTGATGAAGACTGCTGATGGCCTGTCAAATTAAAAAAGAAAAAAAAAAAATCATTGCTGAATTTTCAAATAAAAGTTTCCGTTTACGTGTTTTTAGCGTCCTTGGTGATATGGAACAAATGCAGAAGTTCAACTCCAGTTGGCACTGGGTACTAACCCATATCAGCACTGGACTGCCCTTCCAGCTGCGGGGCAGAGCCGAGAGCCGTTCCTGCAGCGAGGAAGCCAAGCTCAGGCTCACCATCCCTGGTGACGTGCCTCCCACATGGCCCATAAGCACAGCGCCACGGCTGGCTCTTGACCCAAGCACTACATAAACATCCCTTCATGCCTCATGCCAGAATTCCTGCCTATACTTTCACTGAAGTCCCCATAAGGATGGTACGGAGTCAGACAAGAACTCTGCGTGCTACTCAAGCTTTCATGTAACTTTTTTTGCAATTAATGAATCAGGAACAGAATTAACTGCACGCAGCAGAAAGATGGGGTACAGCAAATAAATTTAATTTGCTTTTAGTTTCACTGCTTTTCCCACTGTTTTTGAAGTTGTGCTTAAAACACCATGTATAAAGCAGAAAGCATCCCAGAAGCCCCAAATTCGACATCCTGAACCATTCAGAGATATTTCTTCAGATACGAACTGAAAGGCTCCTCTATTTTCCAAAAGAAAATTATAAAGGAGGCTTTTAATCCAGAAACACACACAATAAAGCTGGCCTCATCCCAGATGGTTTCCCAGGATGAAGTGGGCAACGTCCTGCTCTCCCACCCCTCCAACAGACACAGAGCCATCTGTGGAAACGCAGCCACTGAATGCCAAAAGTGAACACTTTGATGTCCAAGTGCCATTGCCCAAAGTCCAAAAGCAGATGCAGCAATCAAATCTGGTTTAGCCAAGTTTTCACTTTGTTTGCAACAATATGGACTCTCCTGCTAGAAATAATTTTGGTGGGACGGAGGCAGTGCCTGGCAGGGTGGGCATGGCTGCAACTCCCGTCCCTCTGGAGGGGAAGCACCCAGTGCAGCACTCACTTTGGGCCACGTTTACAAAGCCCCTGTTTAAATATAGCACCACCTCTGCTGAAAGTCGGGAAAGACCAAAAAAAACCCTCAATTAAGTACCATGTGATAACAAGTTACTGTGAATCAACCGTCAAACACGGTAATTGCACATGCACGCTCTTTAACTCAAGTGACCCTGCTTTTGCCAGGGGCTAATAATGCACATGCAATTACCATGAATAGCTGATGAACTGTAACTTGTTTGTGCATCTGGAATAGTGGGTGTTTCTGGAAATCCTATCATATGCAGAATTACATACTCGGCCACCTTAATTACTTTTTCAACCCAGTCTTGTAATGCCTACTTGTTTTTTCTCCACCCTTGGGCAGCGGCAGTAAGGTCCCGTGACTTGTATTAATTCCACGTACTCCATCACTCAGAGGAAAGCCCAGAAGCACTACCAAGGAGCCACAGCACACATGGCTCACCCTCATCGTGCCTCACAAGCCAATTAGCCCAAAACTGCACTCATGCCAGAACAGCTGCCTGAATGAGAGGCATCTTCTGAAAGCAGAGGCTGAAACAGTAAGATATTACATGTTATATATGCCAACAGTCCTCAAAGTACTCCTGTACATTTACACAGTGGTTTTTTCACTACCAATTCTAACAAAACCTGCAGCGAGAGGAAAAACTTTAGCCCTTTTACGAACTGACCTCCAGCCAGAAGGACAGGACTAAACACTCACCCAGACACAGGGCACGTCACGTACAGCGGCCGTGGCTGTGGCCAACTTGCCTTTAGATGCATTTGCAGTGATTTTAAACTCTGAATAGGTGTCACACGCATTTAAGCCTGCTACAATAAACGGTGTCAAGAGGCAAACGCTACTTGAGGATTCCAGCTCCAGACTGTACAGGAAGGCCCGGCGGTAGCCGTGCTGGCACGACAGCCTCCGCAAGACGGACACGCCGGCAGCGCTCCGACAGCCCGCTCCACCGCCTGCCCTGAGCCAGCTGCAATTTACTGCAGGGATTGCAAGCTGCAGGGAAACAAACAGATCGTGGATTTACACCTGTGAGAAATACTCTTCAGAAAACAAAAAAAAAGGCCCATCAGTGAGCTTCCCAGCACTGAGGTCTTTTACACTGGCAGAAGAGCAAGTTTACCGGCATTTCACACACGTGAAACCATTAACATGTAATATTCCAAACTGCGAGCATTATTAAGTGCAGTGATGTGCCGAGAAACTGCAGATGCCAATTGTTCATTTTTGGCTTAGGGAGGACTTTTCAAAACCTTTGCAACATAATATAAATCATATTTACAAACGAAAAGACATGAGTAGTCTCATATGTCAAGCCACAGTGATTTACAGACACTTACGTATTCTCACTTTTCAAAGTATGCCATCAGATGCCTCAGCACCGAGTTAGAAATACAAAGAGAGGCAGATAACATCCAAAGAACTTTTTCCTATTTGGTTCCATTTTAAGTTCTGGACATGCAGAGTAGATATTTTCATTCATCTCCACTTTAGCACCTTTTTCTAGGTTTTCAGTCTCTCTTCTTTCACCATGTTAGGGTGCAGAAAAATAATTAACAGATATAAATTACAGCTGCCTCAGGGATAGAAGTGATAGTGTAGAAGAGAAGCTAAACATAGATGATACAAGCAGATTGAGCAATGCACTGAGAGATGCGTTTCCATGTGTTTTTTGATTCACATCTTCTTTGCATGAGGACACATGCAAAGAGCACAATTCAAAAAACACAGGATGCAATGAAACACCACCTCCAAAGTGGCATTACTGAAAAAAGTGATACTTCCTGAAATAAGGAAAGGGAAGTAAAGGTTGTTTTGCAAAGCAGCCTCGGTAAAAACTGACTTGAAAAAGGATTTGCAGTCACTGGAGATACTGCCCTGAGGCTGCCTGCCCTCCTCAGGCAGCTCCATTTGCAGTGGCCTACTCTAAATGAAACCATCCCAGACCCTTTTTGCTGTAGCACCAGATGCCTACAGTGGATTCAGCCACAGCACAGGCTGTCAGCAACAAGGCATGCACCATAACCAAGCTGAACACCACAAACACATTTTTCTCTCAGGAAGAAAGAGCAAGACCCAGTTGATGAGGGAAGACACTGTTTTGGCACCAGTGGGTGTATTTAATCAATATACCCATTGGCATATTGATTAAATTTAATCAAAATGCTGAAGAAATATCACCACAGGCATGGGAGAAAAGGGCAGCAGCCTGTTAGTGGCTGCACACAGGTGCAAAGGGATGAAAAGAAAACAGAGGCTGAACCACAGAGGTTCACATCTACAGAGAGGTCACACCCACACGGAGAAGGAGCGGTGTGAGTTTACTGTGGTTTAACAGGAGTGTCAGACCAAGACTTGCAGCATGTCTATACAGTGAAGCGACGCTGGCATGACGCCGCGAGATTGCCAGCAGTGGCCAGGGCTGGCAGCCAGGACACGTCCCCCAGCACCCTGGGGCACTCGTGTCCTAGGTGCCAGCCTGATACTCCCATGTCCCTGCATATTTGCTATTTCTGTTATTCAGGGCAGCTAAACTGAGCTAGCACAGGGATGCACCCACGTGCCATAACAAAATACCACCCTTTTGCTGCTTAAATAAACATGTTCCTTAAGGCAGCAGAAAAAAAAGCAGAGATCAGACAGCAACAACAGCACAGCAGCTTAAAAAGGACGTAGGTAACCTGGCATTAATCAGGAATCAAACCACAAAAAGCCAACCCACTTTTTCTGTAAGGTCAGTAGCAATGACCTTCTCATGGTCCTCTCCCAGGCCATGACCCCTCACACAATTTCCCTCCAGCCTGACTGGGAGGTGAAGTAGTGGTGGCATTAAAAGAGAGCAGGATAAACAACAAGGGAAAATTAAACAACCTATCTCCTCAAAGGCAAGATATAAATTCCATGGTCGTGCTGGTTATTTAATCAGAGGCCAAAAAACCTGAAGTGGTTTGGTGAAGTTTTTAATGGACAAAGTATCTCTGTCACAGGAAGAACAGGCAAATCAGGTGTGCTTATCTCAGGTTTTCAGCAGGTTAACAGAAAACCTCTAAACCAAAACTACAAGTCTGTCAGTGGAAAGGCTGGTATAGAATAATCAAGTTTTTTGTCAAGCTACCAGAACACACCGACTTTCAACTATTATTTGGAATACAGTAGAGCCTGAGGCCCCCAGTGTTATATTATGTCACATCTGATTTTGGATTTCTGTCTAGGAGCTTATTAAAAAAAACCCAACAAAAATCCCACACATTCTTAAGCTTCCAACCAAAAATATGATGTTCATATAAGAGAAAGTTGAAGAGAAAGGAACCCCTGTGGCAGCACAGACAACTCAGGGAAGGCATCACTCCCAGGCTGCTCCCATGGCTCGGGAGCTGCTCTCCTATGTAGAAACACGGCACCGCAGCTACCAAAACTCCCACCACCCTCCTGCCTTTGTACTCACCAGAGTAACTGAGGGGAGGGGCGGTGGCAACAGACCGTCAGAGGTTGGAAGCCCAGGGGCTGCACACACACTGGGCACCCACAAGAGGTGCAAGCACGTCTGCAGCCTCACTTCAGAGAAAAGCGGTAACTCCCCAGCCCCCCCAGACCTAAAGCATCACTTTCAGTAAGAAGACTGGCCGCGCACCGTGGTGCGTTCTCTGCTCGGTCACGTTAGTGCTCCGCAGACACCTGCTGCAGCCCAGAGAGACGCAGCGCACTGCCAGACAACACTTCCAGGTCTTCCCGCGGAGAGATGACTAACCTCTGCCCACCACAGCCCAGGACAACCAGCAGCACCGCCCCTGCCCCCGACCCCGCAGGCTCCGCGGGGAGGAGGCTGCAGCCTTCCCCCCACCAGCCGCCCGTCCGCACCCCCGGCTGCCCTGAGCGACCCGGCTCACGCCCCTCACAACCTCCTGCTTCCCAAGGGCAGCGGGCCGGCCAGCAGAGCCAGCCCACCCCGAGAGAGGGCACTTCACTCCGCACAAAGCAGCCTCGCAGCTGCTGAGGATTTAGAAAATTGTCTGCGGTACCACCAGCTAAAAGGAAAAGTTTTCAAAAAACTCGTGCCAGCTGCGGAGAGCAAGCAAAGGAGCGTAAGGCACCTGTGAATTTGATTCAGGGAAAAAATGTAACAGTGATTTGAAGGAGAACACAGGCTACAATTACAAAATATTAGAGATAAGTGATTTCATTATTTGCACAATTTTCTGTGTAGATGAAAAAGTCAGTAAGGCACGGGTAAGTGCCTCGACTAGGTTTAAATTCAATTATGAGTACGTTTTTACCACCTGAAAATTAGATTGGTACATTTTTCAACCATCAGTAATCAGCTACTCAACACTTTCTTTTTTCCTCCAGTCAATAAATACAAGACAATGATTGTCCAAGATTTGAAACGCAATTTGTCTTAATAAACTCATCTAGGGATTTAGAACACATTCACATCACAGAATCTGAACAACAGTTTTTTAAAATGAATTAATGGACTTTGAGATAACACATTTAACTTAACAGGTATGTTGAAAACCCATTAGAGAAGATGAAGATCTAAAAAAACACTACTAACAAAAACCAATCTCTTCAGTTTTAGTTTTAGAAAAAGCTTGAAAGTTTATTTTGGAAGTTTTCCAAATTACTCTAAATTTAAAACTAACTAAATAGAACTCGATTTATTTACTTAATGCATTAGCAACCTGCTCCACCTACATCACCACTCGTGGTCTTGTTCCTGCCTCCATTCATACCTTTTATTTCTCCTAACTTTGTCCCTCAGCCCCTATAAACTGAAACCTTAAGGACTGAAGTTGTGTCCCTCCAGACCAAAACAATGTAACAGCCATAATTATATCACCGTGACACAGTTAATGCCTGAATCCTATTTATATTTAGCATCCTGTTTTTTTCAAAACCTCTTTTTGGCCCCACTCCACTCTGCCTCTCCAATATTGTGTCCATCATCCCAATACTGCCCACTCATGCATTCCTCCCCGTCCCATCCTCATGACCATGCAGCTGGGGTTGCCCTTCAGCATGTGTTGCCTCATCCGTCTGGAATTCCCTTTCTCCAGACTGATTCCTCTCCTTGGTTCTCACCTTTATGTGTGTACGCACGCATTCATTTACAGTCATCCCCTAAATCCCACGTGGTTTTTATCCTGCCCTCACCAAGGTCACAGCAGACAACAAAAATACTTGGGCCTTTCCTGCTTTTGCATTTCAGCTGCATTTTCTTTTAATCCATTCATAATGTGTTTCATTCCCTTTCTGCCTGCAAAGGAATCAATGTGCACGTCTCTTTGTAGCCTTACAGTTACATTCTACCCACGTCCATATTTTGCCAGTACACATAAACGTATGCCTACATCTTGCAGGGAAGTATACTACAGCAAATACAGTAATTCCAGCCATATTCCCTTAACTCTGAGTCACACACTGACGCCGTATCACGCTACCAAGACAGGACATTAATTTCTTTAATAATGCCACTATATTGCTCCCCCTCTCCCTCTCATTCTTTTGCAGTTCAACTGAAATCAGGAACAAAGTGAACACTGCCAAGTTTCTCCTTGGTATTTAAACAGCTCTCTGCTTTTACAGAAAATATAAACCATTCTGAGAAATCACCTTCACACACTTTCAGGTATTTTTTTTCCCAAGCAAAATTACTTTCTGTAAAGTAGTGAGATGCCACACAGAGAAGAACGGGGCAGCTAGACAGGAAGTGGAGCAAAGAAAAGCTCTTAGTCAATCCCAGTGGCACAGATGATGAATTTTGAACCAGGGCAGAAAGGAGGAGGTATTTTTGTTAAACCTTTCTTCTTTATGCTAAACTCGCTTATCATGTAACATTCACAGTCTCCTCCAGAGTGCCCGTGCTAAGAGGCAAACCTTACCTGGCAACTTCTATGCTTATTATGTATTCTTTTTACATACAGCTCATTGGACAGCACACTCAAAAGAAAGAACAACTCCGGAAAATTTTGCTTTTAGCTGTCTTGCCTTCTGTTTCAGAAAACCAAGTCTGACGCATATTAAGTGTCCTGTCTAATATTGGTAGAATATATATGGATTTGGTGTTTACCTTTCAAAATTAAGCAGCTTTTCATCAGCATATATTTAACTGGCTCTTTAGAGTATAAAATTAGTAAAATTTACACTTATTTCTTATATTTCAGGCATACCTCCTAAATCTCTGGCATGCAAAGATGGGTATGCGCTTTTTTGGTCACTTTCTTTTTCATTCTAGGTGACTCATGTAGCTGTGAACTTAATTGGCATCACTTAAAGTAGTCTGGGAAATTTCATACCGCTGAATGTGAATGTGTTACTATGTATCTGACTGAGATCTAAATAAATTCCACATTTGCCCCAACGAATTAAGACACCCAAGATTTCAACCTGTTCTTAGAGAGTCAGAAAAACAGCATTCTAGATTTTACTGAAGTACAAACAGATTCCCTTCCCTCGCTATATCTCACATAATACTGACACAACAGTAATTTTTGCTCAATTAGCTACAAGATAACTAAACTCTGCTTCTCCATGAGATATTCTACTGACTAACAAGATATATAAGAGAACCAGAATTACATGACATGCCACTACTAAAGTAGAAAAGCATGGCTGTGAATTAAAACCAGCTATATGCCTTTTTACTTTCTTTCATTAGCATTTTCCATCAGGGCAGCATTTCCCTTTGTCTGGAACTCACAATGCAGAGAAAACAGAAGAAAAACATTCATTACTGGCCTTCCTCAAGTGAAAATATTGCTACAAGGGATACATGGAAAGTGTCTTCCTGATTTCACAGACAAGGGTTCCTCCAAACACACTTACATGAGCCTGGGAGTACGGTGGGTGGTTCGCATGTGTAGGTACTGCTTTGTGTGTACTAAATCCACAACAAGAGAAGGCATTCAGACCCTTCCAAAGCCGTATTTGCCCCACCATTTGGGGCAAATATACAAAACTAAAGAGACTAAAGGGGTGGGACATTCAGGTACTGATGGCACACTTCACAAGCCAGCGCTATCTCAGCTGGAGGACTGTAAACTTGACAAAGAAAGCACAGAAAATAAACAACCAGCATCCATCTCTGAGGTGCAATTGTTGTATTTTAATCAAACTGGTAACATTAACCTTTCAAGTACTGCATATCATTTTCATTACTGCATTATTACCCATGGCAGCAAAGCAACAAAATTATAGAATGAGTACCATGAACTTAAAACACTAAATAACCACACTGCTAGTTAAGACCTAAAAAATGGGCTTTAGATACAAACATTGTTTCCAGCAACAGATAATACTAAAATCAAAGATGTTCCATACATCTAGAATGTCCTTAAGTTTGTATTTGTTCCTTTTATTACAAAAAATAACACTTACACACAGAAAATGCAGCATTGTCTGTCCATCAGAATCCCATCTGAGTACAGGCTGATCTCCATTTGTATTCATGATTTTTAACCTGTAACATGTGAGCAAACTGGGAATTCCTGACCCGCCCAGGAATAACCTGATCTACATTATTTGCATGGGCACTTTCTTTAGCAAGTGGAAAACTGTACAAAAGACCTTGATCCCCCTCATTTGCATTCAAGTAACCAGCCAAGTTTTGAAAACATGCTTCCATATATTTAAAGTGCTTGAATACACACAGAGCTTGTTGCAGGAAGAACAAAAACCTTAATGGATGAGAGGCAAAACCCATGACCTAACACCTTGCAAAACAGTTCACGTGGCTTGATTTTCTCTATTGCATAATAATCTTTGGGTTTGCAGACATGTACCTGCCGTGCGCCGCAGGAGCACACAGGATCCAGTGAGGCTGTGTGGGTGAATATCAGGATAGAACCAGCCCAAAATATTTAAATTGGCGGCTCTAAGGTATTATTAAGATTTGCCCTTACTTTTTGTCCAGTATGGAGTTTAAACTGGGCTGCAAGGCTGTGGAAGCATGGTTCATCTCCTATCCTAGCCAGTCCTCCTTAAACCATTTATTCAATGCCCCTGATGTTAGCAATTCTTTACATGTACTTCATCTCCAACAATTAGACAAGAAATGTTATATTAGGGACACGACTAAGGAAAAGCTATTAAACAGGCCTTTGTTTTAAGACAGAGAAGGTAAAAGCATTCCTCGATGCAATAAAAAGTGCGTATTTACATGCTATGCCCTAATTAAGATTTTTTTTTCTGTAATTCTACTAGCTGTCCTGGAAGAGCCATAAACATTTAGTAAAATAATCTCAATTTATACTGCTTTGTTCTATGCCTCCAAGTACCATACATGACTGTACTCCAGATCAAGTAGTTGTCCTCAAATGCCTTCCAACCAGCCCTGCCAGATTCTGTGGTTCAGAAGTAATTTAAAGGCAGAAAGCTGTAGCAAATGAGACCTAGTGGAAAACAGAGAATGCTTTAGTTCATCCTAACTGTTTGCAGAATAGAGATGGAAAACCACAAAGAAAGAAAGGAAAAAGACAAGGAAGTGCCAAAATGAAGTATTTCTCTCTGAAGATTAAGTTAATGATTCACCAACATCATGACATAGCATGTGCAAGTGCTTTTTAACGATTCAAGAAATTTGTAATAAAAAAATGAAATAGAAAAATACTGTCTTTGTGGAACCATATCTTTGTTTCTAAACAGCTTTTACCCACTTTTCTCCCTTCCTCATTTCTGGTGTGTTACTCTACACTTTCAATCACCTGCTTTGAACAAACTAATTCCTCCTAGTTAAAGCAGAGACCATCAACCACTGGCCATTAAACGCAGCCAACTGCTCATAACTCCAGCAGATGGTTCTCTTCTGCTGGACAACAGGAACTTTATGGTCCTTTTCCTAATTTCCCTCAAGAGATACAGAAATTCTTTATTTAGAAAGCAATCACTCCTGCAATAGGCTGTCTCCCCTATGCAGCTATTTTAATATATTCAGCCACACTTCTCTCCCACCCCCCATCCCCAAGTACACTGAAACATCAAACAGAAACAGACTGACAGCAGACCTGAGCTAAAACCATCAGATGTCGTAAGAAGTCTTTACATCTGTGTATTCATCATGAGCTTTTCTGCTTAAGCTTAATCAACAGCACAGGCAAACCATGGTGTGTATTCCTTCACTGTCTGGTTCTTGTGGCACTGGGGGCACTTTGAAGGACATCAGCTTTCAGAGGAACCTTGAGGGGGTCGAATTCACATGGAAATTAACATCACTTTTCCTGGCTGCAGAGGGTCTTAAAAAAGGGGCCTTAAAAAATGCTCAAAAATTTTTGAGAACAAGAAAAAAATCAGGAAATCCAATGGTGGTTCAGAAGCTACAGATTTAATTATTCATGACCACTGGACTACTAGATTTTCCTTGGATTCCTGAAGGTTTTTCCTACATCCTTGTATGGCAGCACACAAAACAAGAATCCTTGTGGTGAAGGAGTCTCTCCTCACAACTCGCAGCCCAAGAGAAGGTGGGATAAGTTCATTCATAATAAGTCCATGCCACGCAAAATTCTTTTCCCAGTCCTGGCCTCTTCTCAGGACTGGAGATCACGATTGCTATGGTGAGGGTTTATCCTACAACAGCATCTGGAGAGCTTCCCTTTACCTGGAACAGAGCTCTGCCACATCCATAGCTGTGCCTCATCCCACATCCTCCCATCCCAGGGGGGCCAGAGACTTTGTTCTTTTATTCCTTGAAACTTTCAATTACAACCATTAAGGGCTCAAACTGATTATTTTTTTTTTTTCACAGAATGCTTAAACACATTTTTCTCAACTTTCCCAAAATAATTCCTTTCTTGGGATGAATGCAAGCATAACAGTTTTCAAACTGAAAAGAATTCATATGGCAAAGTAGAGAGAAAAACAGTTACACAGCTATTAAAAATACAGTTGAACTACAGCATATGCTACAAACACACTACACATACATTTTAGACAGAACTTAGAAACAAATTTTAATGTAGCTGAGCTATTTCTGCTTGCCAAATGAAACTTTTGTAGGATACTTTTTTACAACTTCTTATGACACAGTTTTTTGAGGATAGCTGTGAATCACTGCTTAGTCAAAGTTCTGGTGTAACGTGCCCAGTTTGTGAGAATGTACTGTTTTGTTTTTAATACAAAACAGTTTTACATATTGCAATTTAAACTATAGACATAAACTCTTCAAAACAGTAACTTTATGTTCAAATAAAACAGGTGCACCAAAGCGTAATGTTTCCAGTTATTTATTTCACTGCTGAATTTTCGGTAGTTTGTAAAACCTTCTGTAAGCTTTCAGGCAATTAAGTATCTGTTACATCATTTCTGTCTGCTCATTCACGGAATAAACCTTGCAATCTCTCTGGAGAGAGTAATCAAATGCTTACAGAGTAATTTTCTATGGTGCAACAAAGATTCTAGATATGGGGCTAATGATCGAAAGATACCAGTAGGCAAGACCAGCAGCCTGATGAACTCCTACAGCTAAAAATTCTAGGACACAAACTAATTTTCAGAGTTACTATTTCAGTAATTCTCAATACTGGACTCAGAGTGCTATTTAACGATACTGCTCCTTCACATACACAGGGGCTTCTGTCCAGGAGCAAGGTGTGCCCTACTTTCAAGAAGCTCAGTCTTCAAGAAGGTAACAACCGAAGCTATACAGTCGGTTAGCACAGATCTAAGAAGTCGAGAGGTGGAAGAAATGTATTTTTAAGAATGCAAGGAAAGAAAAGTTCAGATCACCGAGTTCATTCTCAACCTTATTGTGAGCCCAATTCTCAGATCTGCTGGGGGTAAGGGAGAAAAGGCCAGGCTCCCTGTGTGAAACTGGGGCTCTTCTGTCCCAACTCCTGCCTGAAAGACTCTTTAAGAGGACGAGAGGCAAAAACATTTGCACAACAGTTAATTATTCAGTAGCCTGAAATACAAGGGTGTGTGGAAGGAGCAAAGACCTACAGCTTAACCAGGCTAAAAAGGAGGTTGTGAGAGCAGTAAGTTACTGAGATGTTCAACAGTGCAGAAGGAGAAAACCTAAAATACCTAAGGACACAACTCAAATTTGCCTAGGAACTACACAGTCATGTATTTCCAAAAGTAGGCAGCAAAGGAGCATTTTATTTAACTATGATTCTTTTCCATATTACCATATGAAAGCAACTGGTACTTCTAAACTACGTGACAGAGATCATAATTTAACAGACGACCACAGGAAATACAGTGCATGCAGCAAACATGATTAGTCTGTAGATATTTGCACCGAGACCAAACTCCACTGTTAAGACGTTTTAGTTCTGTATTCCAATGTCATACAGACAGCCCTCTCACAAAGCCACAAAAGAAGACTTCTAAGAAAAGGCACATGTGTCTGCTGATCCTTATATAAAACACACCACAGAAGCACATTCATTTTTCTGTTGAAAATAAAATAAAATAAAATAAACCAGTCCTACTGAAAACCCCACAACATTTCTTAATTGGATAGCTCTTGTTAGAATACATCTCTCAAAGGGAGGACTCCACTGAACAGTACAAGTCTTTAGTATTTTAATCTTGACATGGTCGTTTCCTCTTTAGAGGGCTTATTTTTTAAACATGCAGCAACTGCATCAGTAGACTTTTAGTAACAGAAAAATAAAACCAAGAGACAAATGGAGAAACACCACTGTAACTGTTATAACTGCTTATGAAATCCAACTAGGTTCTGGATCACTTGCTATTGTGTTATAGGCAATTACGTCTGCCCAGCCATGACTCTACTGGCAGAAAGACTGATGGGGGGGTGCAGGTCCTCTTGTCTTTGTGCTGCCTGATGTGGCACATTCCCAAACACACAGCTGGCACAGCACCCTCCTGGGGTGCCTTCACCCCGTACAACAACACAAAAAACCCTTGGTGTCGTAAGGATTTTGGTAAATGTAACCTTTGGAAAGAGATACCCCTTCCTACATAAAGCACAAGTAGCATAAATTAGGATTTTCTCCAGTGAATACCTTTGCTTTATGTAGAAATGTCAGCACAGTAGGTCTTTAAGACACGCAAAAGTGGTGGAGAAAAACAGGAAAATATTTGGTCAGTTCTGACAGCTCTTACGATGAATTTTATTTAGTTAAGTACTTTTCTAAATGCACTGCAAATATTGTGAACGCAATGCCACATCTGCAAAACAACAGTGTGGAAATCCTGCATTCTACCCAGTAAGTGTGATTTTCAGTGCTGTGTAATTTTTGAAGAGCCTAGAGGACTGCATACACTTGGCACTGAAGTACACAGACACTTAAAATGTTTATGAAGTTAATCACTCTAAGCCTAACTTACTTGGTCAGGTAACACTGCTAACCAGAAATCTCACAAAGACATATAAACAACCTCTATTAAGTGTGACAGTAGAGTTATATTTGCATGCTACAAATACACACAGACAACAGGCACCTTATTCATCAGAGAGCATGAACACAAAAATGCCAACCCCAACACAACAACAAAAAAAGGGCTGCTTCTTTACACTGTGGCTTATCAAACAAAAAGCAAATAGAGCAAGTATTGTTTCTGTGTGGTGAGATCTTCCACACTGCCACCATGCGTAGGGAAATTCCATTAGAGCAGTTTGCCACAAACTCCCTGACACACCACGAAAACTGTATCAGCAGCAAAGATACAGCTTTGAGAGATGTCAACAGCAAATCTATGCAGCTGGTTGAAATGGAGGAAGGTCATCATCTATCTGCTAATTCATTTATAATGTACTCTTCCTTGCTATTCACAAATATCATTATCATTTAATAAATTCAGAAGCTCTAGCTAAACATAAGGATGTTTATCTGGAATATTATCTTAATAATAATTATAATAATAATAATGTTAACAATAAAATGATAATAACAACAACAATAACAATAACAACATGGATTAGCAGTAATATCATATTCTCACATTTAATATTATTTAACTTTTATTAACAGCTTAACCACCCAATTCCCTAAATTTTAAAATGCTTTTATCAAATTAATTGACACAAATGTAAATAATACTTGTCTCAAGGGCTCCTAATGTGGTAATTCTTCCAATCACTCGGTACAGATGCTAACAATAAAATCTGAATGGATTAGAACATCAGTACAAAACTCTACAAGGCTTTTTCAAATGCTGTTTCCACTTTGATTTCATTCTGTGATTGATAAAACATTGCTATCGGTACAGCACATCTCCTTTGAAATCCAACAAAAATAATGCTGCAGCTTTGGTAAGCTACTTTTGAAGTTCACTCAGATTAATAACATTACAAGTTAACACCGCATGTTTATTTATATTTCTATGCTGCCAGGGAAGTGCATTTAAATATTGCCTCAGAAACAGCTCACAATAAGCAGTGCCTGCTGCAAACCAAACTCATTTGGAGAACATTGATGTGGCAGACTGGAAACCACAAAACCACATTCGTTATTACTTATCAGCGCTGTTTTCCCAACCCTTTGTATAAACTAATAGGTGTCTTCAGAAAAGCTACCAAAAAATGGTATTTATCTTTTCCTGCAACAGGAACATTGATTCTCAGATGTTACAACAGCCTAATGTTTCTAGTAAGAACAGGGATGAACTCTGGCACAGTGTGAAGCACAACCTTTAAATTATGGTCCTAATCCCACAGTCTGTTTCAGGCAAGCAGAATCACGCAACTGCACTGAGACCCATTAATTTAATTAGAACTATTCATATGCTTAAAGTTAAAGATGTGCTTAATTACATGCTGAATTAAGCCCAGACTGGGGTAAACTACGCCTCAGATCCAACAGTGACTTGTGCTTTCCCAACTAAATTCATGTTGTTGTTACAGAAATACATGTCACATGGAGATGAATCTAGACCATCTCCCAAAGCAAGGCCACACAGCTCAGCAGGTACAACGGCTGACACTGCTCCCTGTTAAAAGCAAAGTATGTAACAAATATTGGTCAGTGAGTTTCATGTGCTGCTATGGGGCCTCTAGGACCGGATTTTCAAGTTTTTCAATACCTCAAAATCCATATATAGGGAATAAAAAAGTCTGAGTGGGCTAGATACCTAACCACTAAAAAGCCCATCCACTCTGCTTACATACCTTAAAAAATGTAACCAGGACTATTGTCCCCTGCAGGTGTCTGGATACCTTGAAAATCTAGATCCCAAAAATCCATCCCTGGATACAACTGTGAGGATGACTGTTGCTATATCAGCAAAAAGGTGACAACCTGCCTGAGGTATGCAAACAACATCATCCTAAAAAAAAATTAACAAACATAGGATAGCGTTAAATTCATTCATTTTTTTTCATTAATTTTGATAGAGACTTAGGTGAAGAATGATTTGTTTCATTACACAGAAATAACAGAAATAATATTAGCACAGGCCCATGAAAATTTAGTTTCTAACGGGTACTTAAAAAGTATCTAATGGATACTTTCTAATGCCTGGACAGAAGAGGGAAATGTCCTACCTGAGATGAACTCATCAGACAAGCCCAGTAAAATAAATCTGTGAGCAGAACTAATCATCTGCTCCTTCCATGAGCATCAGGCTCCTGCTGCATCTTGGGCTCTTGGAACAGGAATATGGTGGTAGAGAAAGATCCCTCCTCATTTACAGGCAAGGCTCCTCTTGCTTTTGGTTTGTAGAATTAGGAATAGAACGAGTACTAATTCCCTCGGATTCCCACGGCCTGAGCTGTTCCATCCACAAACAGTCGACCTGTGCAACCAATATACACTAGGGGATTACTTAACTCCTTGATTTGTACAGCTCTCTGTATTTTATTACATATGTATTATCTTTGCTGGCTCCAGAGCAAGCCAGGGAAGAATTCCAGCTCTCAGGTGAGTGACACCACATCATCTCTGGGAGCTCCCCCTCTGGCACAGCAGCTGGGAGGCTCCTCCTGAATGCAGTGTGGCAGCTGCTAACACACTAAATGCAGGAAAACTCCTTTTGGTGGCTTGGAGTTTTGTGTTCCCTACAGCTGCTAAGACAGAGACACAGGATGTCATTTATTACCATGTTCAGAAGTTAAATGCAAAGAAATAATAGAAAAATAACCTGGTTCAATATATAGTATTAGCATCAGGGCTTCAAGAGTACTGCTCTGAACATGTATCTGCCAGTATTTGTAATGATGCTACTTTTTTGCCTAAATGGAACAGAACTAATCTGAAATTCAACAACTTGACCTACTGCAACACAGCCTCCTTCTCATTAATATATTACTTTGTAACTCAGAATTAAGGTATTTCAAACAATCTTTCATAAAATTACTTTATTAATCAACCACTTGTTCTATTATCTCCCTTAAGCACTGAAAATAAATTCAGGAATGTGATTTTTGTATGCAAAGGCCGGTCTTTATCCCTGAGGTCTGTGCTTCACAGACTTACAAGAAGGTTGTTTTGGGTGTCCTCCCGTATCTGCTATTAAAGGCAGTGCTATTATGTCCTGCCACTAAACCACAAATGGAATTATGAGGTGGAATTTCTTGGCCCAGTTCCAACACTTAAACACATAGTTAACAATGCTTAAGGAAATGCAACTAACCCCCACCTACCCCCCCTCCAGCCTACAAAAACAAACAAACTTTACTAGCGGTTCTACATCGCATCCCATGGGATTAGAAACAGGAAACAGCATGAAAAATGAAAATACTCCAGTATTTATATGCCATTTGGAAAAGCAAATGAGAAGCACCAGCCAGAAAAGCAGCATGTATGCCTACATACATGTGGGGACCAAATGATGTGAAAACCTTAGGCTGGTTGGTATTTTATCTCCATGGGTTTTTCACAAGTGAAGTATTTAATACAGCCATAAAACACAGTAAGTGTCTTTCTTCATCTTTATATTGCTGACTATGGCTTTAAGAGGAGCTCCTAAGTAACCAATCCTCCCAAAAATATGTGCCTACTTCAAAAGGTTAAAAGATGAGCAACTAATAAGCTCACGGGTTCTTTGTATTTTGAAAACTGACCTCCATTTTTTCCCTCCAATGAGTTTAGATATGACTTAACAGCTGGGGCTCAGACTCTGGCCAAAGACTGCTCTTACTTTGCCAGCAAGTTCTCATGTGGAAGCATACTGAACTTTTATGTCTTTCACCACAGCTAGTAAGTAAGGGCGAATATGACTTAGGAGAGACAAGGCTCAGCAACACAGCACAACCTGAACTGAAAACTATATACCCTGAAACCCAAGGATGTTGGTTACTCCTTTGCTTTTTCAAAATATTTATTCCAACTTTAGCTTTTGCCATGAAAAATTAATCAGTCTCCAAGTATATCCTAAGCTCCCTCTGCTACATGAAGGGAAAGAAAAAAAAGGTGGATTCTGTTAAAAAGCTTTTACCAAAGTGATAAGAAGCAAAGCTTCATTTTTATTCAGATGAAGTTCAAGATTAACTTTATCTTTTTCTCATATCAAAGGGTATCTCTATTACATAAAGAGCATTATGAACTAACATCCATAATATCATTAACCCTTACTTGATGTTCCTTTTCTTGGTAAAAACTTTA
This sequence comes from Atrichornis clamosus, assembly GCA_013400975.1. Classification (NCBI taxonomy): domain Eukaryota; kingdom Metazoa; phylum Chordata; class Aves; order Passeriformes; family Menuridae; genus Atrichornis; species Atrichornis clamosus. Next base: position 319,522 of record WBMZ01009953.1, read on the forward strand.
AGAGTTCCTACATTCAGTGTTAATCACTTTTATTTTAATGGAAAATGTTAAACTAGCAACTGCAGTACAATGACTCAGATAGTATGTTTGTGTCTTTTTTGGTAAAAGGGTGATGTTTGGCAAGTGGAGAATGCAAATATTTTCTTATTTAACCCAGAACAGCAATATTTCCTACCATTTTGATTGTGTGCTTTCTTTACACATTTGGATTTTATAGTTTTCAATATTATTTCAGTGAAATAAAGAACGGGTATTACAAACTACACAAATGCATTCCATTATAAAGATCAACATTTTGGTAAATACTACGAATTTTTTATTTTAAAACTCATTTGACCTTCCACTGAAATCAAAACAGTGCAAATGCTACCTGAAAGTTCTAAGATATCTCTTACATACACAGCAGTATCATATCATATATCTTCCTGTTACCTGGCAAACACAGACTGTTTATTCACCACTCTTAAAGGCATTACTGTTTTATATCATTTGAAATGTGTCTTTATCTTTCATTTCTGAAATTATCTAAATTACTATAAAACATATATAATATATAAGGATACACATAGTACAAACAAACAAGGAGCATTCAAAAGTGTTTGGGTTTTTTTTTTAATTTCAAGACAAAATTCAGCTCCTAATTGATCCCTGTAAATGAAATAAGAAGCAAATATGTGAAGTATAATAAACAGATGAATAAAATCAAAGCCCCTTAAGATCAGTAACAAAACTTCCATTTGTGGTGAATTTCACTATTATAGTGGAAGCACCATTTATCCCATTGAGATTTATATCTGAATTAAGCACAGCAAACCTAACAACAATACTTCTAATGAACTTCCCATGTTCACCACATCCTTCACTGACCTATAGAAGAATAAAATCAAATACATATCCTTGGAAAATAAATAAGATAGAATAGTGTATTTTAAAAGTCTCAAACTCTGAATTATTTAAAGTAAGGTGCAGTTAAGCTTTATTTCTACTGGCTATTACCTAGTTCAGGTATTTTTAGCACTTCAGTGCTCCTTCTCTGTATTGGAGTGTCTTTCTTGACTGAGTGTTTACTGTGACTGTGAGCTGCAAGCAAAATATTTGGACAATTAAATGGCAAAAGGCCTTGATAAATATTTGAAAGAATACTTTTCCCCCCATAAAATAGTGAAAATTATTTTATTTTATCAAGTGTACATTAACATGGAGCAGACAGGGAAGCGTGGAAAAACTTTCATTTTTCTCTGCAAAAGAAGAGCTCCCCTCTGGCAGGCTCTCTCTGGTGGCAACACGAACCTCCCCCACACAGGCAGGTCATCTTTCTCTTCTAGCCAGAAACATAAAACACAAGACTGGGAGGGACCTTTCAAGTAACCAAGCCCAGTTCTCTCCTACTAGAGGTAACCCTGTCCTGTCATCCCTTTTATACAATCTGATAAAAGTCCACTGTCAAAATTATAAAGCTTTCTGTTCCTCTGCCTATCAAAGGGCTACATTAAAACCTCATCAAATACAAGCCAAGAGGCAAACTGTTGCACTTTCATTATGCCATAATCATTCCCACCCTAGCACTGAGATCTAGGAAGAGGAACCACAGTTCTACATCCAACTGCTGAATAATTGCCTCGTGGCTGGTTCCTGTGTCCAATGCACTCACTATACTACATGGCCTCTCACACTGTTTAATTTCATATAATTGTAAATAATTACAGAAATGTAATCAGTCAGAAGCCGGGGTATCAAGGTTGTTCGCTGTCATAAATAGCACAGGCAGAGGAAGGAGAGAATTAAAACCACCCTTGCATCTCTCAATTAAGTGGAAGTATGTCTGGGTGGTGGGTGACTACCAAGGGCAGGCTAAACTCATCTGCTAATCTAGCTGAAACAACTACAAGCGAGTCTGTGTGCTAAAATGGGGCAATTGCTATATCCAGAAAGATCAGCACTTGGTTTCCAATGAAGTATTGAAGCAGCACTGAGGATGCAGCCCCTGAAATGGATCAACAACCCAACTCCCAAACCTGTGTTCTGCAGCCCAACTCTTCTAACAACGCTCGTGCAAAACGCCGACCCTAAACCGGGCTATCCCCTCCACAGCCACTTCTAAAAGCACCAGAGGCTGCCACCAGACTTGTCACTTGCCACTTGCAAGGCTATCTGCAGACTGCTTCACTGTGTTTTCAATGTTAATTTTTAGAAAGAGCAGCAAAATTGCCCAAGTCCCGTCCAAATGTCATATGGCCAGGCTAGGAGAGCACAACACAAACAAAGCAATCTGTAACATACAATTAGTAGAGACATTGTTCCTGAATATTACAATTTCTGAGCTAATGTAAGGGCAAGATTACTTGGAAGTTAACATCCCTCTTTATATTGGCATCTTTCGGAAGTTTGTGTTTTATCAGTGTTTAAAGTTTCCAAGTGCCATATGCTCCTGAAAATATTTACTGGTGATAAAAAGCCACTCTATTGCTCTGTATGGATGAAGTCTGCATAGTCACAAAGTGGTTTGCAAATGAATTTTTCCATCAGTGGCCAGAAAGCAGGGAAAGACAAACTTAACAAAGTGTATATGCTGGCACATCTGAATCTACTTCACATCTTGAGTGAAGGAGCTTTGTGTGGAAACAAATTTGGCACTTAGTTTTCAAGGAGCAACAGCAGAATTCAAGACTCAGTTCATTAGTACATGACAGAGATGCAAAAATGAAGCTCTGCTGGTTGTAGATACAAAACAGAGCGAGATGCCAACCTGACAGTCACATTATCAAAGCTCTAACAAGAAAAAACAACAGTATGAGAACAGCATCCTACACAGACTAGGCTGTGACTGAGCAAACCTCTCTGGAGGTAGGATGCCAAACCCCACTGCTGAAAAGATGACAGCACTTCAGAATTAAAAAAGAAGGGAAGGGATTTGCTCTCCTCTTCGTTATCTGTGCATTGAGAACAGAAACAAAGGCACCCGCAAATTACCCTCTGGCAGTACCCCCTGCTTCTATGGATTACAGATGCAGACCACAGCAGCTGCATTGCTAACCTGGATGCCTCAGTCAAAAATCCACCTGTGGGGTGAATACAGACCTTTAACATACCTACCAAAACATCTATGTATTAGAGGCAGAGTTAAATCAATTTGATCCAGTCAACTCTGGAAAAATAAACATGAACAAAAAAAAAGCCCCCACAAGTACCTGAAACCTCTGGTTTTATAAACATTCGTTCCATAAATCTGTGTGCTGTGGCTCTCACCCAAGGAGGAACCTCAGTGTTCTGCAGCAATGATGAAAAGCAATGTCATACGAGACCCTCCTCTACTAAAATATTACTTTTATGAAACATGCCACATAGCAGTTTTAGTGCACTGAGAGGCTCTGCATAATCAGACGTTAACTCCGCTCAGAAACAAACCTCTTTTATTTTCATCAATCACTATGCCTGGTTTTCACTGCTTAAAAATCCTCTAAAGCTATGAAAGGAACAAGGGAGGTATCAGTACAGTAAAAATCAGAGAATTCAGCTATCTTAAAGAGGTACAAGAAAATTCTTTCAAATAATAAAAAGTCCCATTTGTTTCATTATTAAATTGATCCCATGCTTGGTATGAAAAATTCTGAAGTACCAAGAAATATTCTAGGTGAGTATTCATGTATGAGCAGTGATTAGTAAAAAATTCAGAGTCTGGCGGGCTGAAAGATGAGATCATCAACTTGAGTCCTTCAGCCCATTATCTCAGACACTGGCCAAACCATTACATCACACCTGGAAATATATACCATTCATATTATAAAGGAGTCACACTTGAGGTTACTTGAAAATGACAGGAGACAGGAAAAGAGTGGATCTACGGACCATTTACTCACAGCTGAGTTACAACTATGGGACAACTGTAAAAAAAAATAAATCCCACAGTGACTAGAATATCCCAGCCACGGTAGAACCACGTGCAGTATTAACAACATATTAGGGCAGAAGAGCAATACTGAATTCTGCACTGCATGGCAGCCAACACCAACCAGATCATGCCAAGGACCAGGCACAGTCTCCTTTTGCTCTCCTAATGAAATGTGCAAGTAATTAACCATCAACACTGACACAGTGCAGAAATTTCAAATACCTATTAATGAAACAAAAATTAAAATGTTCAGTTAATTTCTGAGGCTTCAAGTTGCTATGCATGTCTGCAAACATCTCCTGAAGGACCAGCACTTCTCTTGCCTAGGCTGATGAGCACATTCGTGCCTCATGCCTGTTGCACAAACACCCTCCTCACAAGTACTCACAAAGATCCTTGGTCTGCAACCTGCAACTTCAGTTTCTCCAACTGTTGCCTCTTGTATCCAATCCTGAGAAATTCTAGTGGTTTTGGTGAAATTAACCCTAGTTCTTGCATAGCCTCTGAACTTTGAAGTTTTCAGCCTCAAAGCCAATATTCAACTGATCCTCTGCCTCACTCTTCAGCTCTAGATTTCTCACCAATCTCTCCACTTTCAGGTTCTTGTGCCCTGTCACCTGTGTTAGTGAAGAGCAATACAACCCAAATTCCCATCATGCAGATTCCCAACAGGCCTACTCTACGTGAGCTAGCCGGAAACAAAACCAAAAATGTACTTCAAACCCATTTATTTACCCTCCCTTTTTGTTAATGCCTACTGCTTTAACACACAGGGCACACTGAAGGGTTTCATGCATTGCTTTCCTGAAGTGTATGATCTCTGACTCACTAGCACAGCTTGAAATGACCTTGTGCAGAACAGAGCAGCATGTTTTTACCTGGTCCCCTTGACAAAGCTCCACGCAGTTATCTGTAAGCCACCTCCTGTATCCCTACAGATAATTTCAACCTCTCTCATTACATGCCCACACCCTTGTCTGCCAGGGAATTCACAGTATCCACCTTCAGGTCTCCTTGGACCTTTAGTCTACTCTTTGCTCTCCTCTGCTTACAGGGAGGTTTCTTACCAAGAATCTCAGTAAAATTACTAACATTATTGGAAATAAAATCAAGCATGTTAACCGTGGGGTAGGACTCAGAAGTCTGCATTCACTTCCAAGTTCCATAAGCTTCATACACAAAACATAGCAAACCACTTAAGCTTCTCACGCCTCAATTCTTTACCAAAAAATTTATTTTCCCCACACACGCTTCCCAGGAGGACCGTTCGGATAAAATCATCACGTTTTGCCAGACTCTTGGTTCTTAATGTAGGTCACAAAGTACGTAAATAAGAATTGATTATGAAAGGCAGGAAGTGAAAAGAGTCCATACATGGCTAATATTGCTACTGAAACCTAAACTTCTGCATTTCCTGCCATTGTGACTTTAATTACGAAATTGTAAAGTTGTATGAAGATAACTGCCATGTTTAGTTTCCTAGCTGTCTTTAAGGGAAATGTTAAAGAGAACTAACACAAAACAAAAAAACAACAACGAAATCACCCCAAAAAGCCAATCAAGAACAACCACCAAAACAACCCCCAATAACCCACTCAAAACAAACAGCAATAAACAACAAAAAATGCCCACACAACTCGTAAGTTTTTCAAGTTCCTCCACGTCACCAGTGCATTGTTGAAGGAGGTTCACTCATGAACTTCAGCTTGAGTTCTGCTCTGGTGCCTTCTTGCTGCCTGGGGTTAAACGGAACAGAAGGCTGATGGACTGTCCCAAAGGAGAAAGTTCATCCATTCTGTCTCTGGATAATCTCTGTCTGAAAAGAAACCCTGGCATGGATCTGCCTATAAATCTACACAGAGCTAAAAAGGCTGAAGATGAAACAGAACTAAAACAAACCAAAGAAACTCAAGTAACAACAAAACTAAATGATTTTTTTTCCTTCTGTGCTTGCTGTGGAAGAAGTTAGGTAGATGATCCCCTGACTGGAGCAGGTTTTTTTGTCTATGGGTTGAGAATCAGCCTGAAATTTAAGTGTCAGTGACAAAGATCATCAGAGAAATATGGGCAAAACAAATGGTAACAGACCACAAGCGTGAGATGGTGTTCCCTCAACTTTTGCAGGAACTCACGTACACACAGCTGAGCTATTACTGCTCATGTTAATCTTATTTAAACCCATCTCTGAACCAGAGAAGTGTGAGATAGCAAACACACTGCCAATCTCCTAATAGGGCTCTCAGGAGGATCCGGAAAACTACAGAACAATTAATTTCATGTACACATTGAGCAAATTGATAGGAACTGTTACAAAGAACAGAGAGCTAGATACCACATGCTGGGGAAGAGTCCTCATGGCATTTGAACAATTGCCTCATAAATCCATTAGCATTGCTACAGAATTGTTGTATGTGAGGACAAACATGACTGATCAGTCTCGTTTGATCTCCAAACAAATACAAAACTTGTTAAAAGGTGGGAAATAAAAGATGGCATGAAACATTGCTTTTCTCTATGAAAACAGGCCACTACCAGTGGTCCATGGGAGTTTTGTAGGACATAGCTGGATAAACAGGTTGGAAAAGAGGGAAGAAGCGTGTGTAGAAAGGGTACCCTACTGATGCCCAGTCACTCACAGCAATACAGAGGCTTACGGAGAGAACTGCAAATGATCTCACGTAGCAAAGGACTAAATTGTAAAATGGAAGACAAAACTCAGGGTTGGCAAGTGTAAAGAACTGTAGGGAGTGGTGGGGAGGATGGGCGGGGAGGAAAAGAGCCCCAACCCTATGTGTACAATATGGGCTCTGGGTGAGCTGTTCCCACTTCGCAGAAAGACCTTGTGTTCAATAGGGACATATACAAGAAAATGATGGTTTAGTTTCAGCAGCGGTCACAAAAAAAAAGCAAATACTATTAAAAATTATGAGAAATGTAGACCACCACAGGAAACACCCTCAAGCCAGCATTAAAACAACAGACACTTGCACACTGAATATGTTATCTAGCTTCCATGCAGTCCTCCAGTCCCATTAAGATGCAACAGCACAAGGAAAGACAGAGAGAAGAACAAGGGTGATCAAAGGTATGATGGGTTCTGATCAGGGAACTAAATAGACATGGATTTTCCAGCCTGGAAGACAAACAATCAAGGTAGTATCAAAGAGATCCATGATAAAGGGAGCACCATAAAGGCAGCGGATAAGGAATCATTTGTCTCTTACAAGATAAGAACAAAGAAGCATCAAATGAAATTATCAGGTAGTAAATTCGAAATAAACAAAAGAAGGTACTTCTTAACACATACATTGTTCTACCTTAGGACTCACTGCACAGGATATTGTGGATGATAAAAATGCACACGGTTTAAAAAATAGTAAGACAAACTAATGGAAGAAAAATCTATCAAGCGCTATTAAACCCAAGATAACCATCTCTGCTTCAGGAAGTTTGTGAGATGCAGATTCCTGAAAGCTGGGAAAATATACTGGGAAAGCACCCCTACGTGCTTGCACTTTTACTGTCTTCTCTCGGCATCTGCTGTCAGTCCCTGACTGAGACAAGGACAACGACAACTGCCAGTAGCGCAGCTTCACAGGAGCTGATCTCAAGGACAAGTGTCCACCCTTCGGTCAGATGGTTTCACTTTCAGCTAGAACCAGACTGGTCCTGCTGAGTGAATGGGAATTACCCAATTGGAAACATCTTCTGGTTCAGCAGCACCCAAAACAAAACCCGCCTGCGCGCTCGGAGCCTGTTCGGCAACGCGCGCACGTCGGCAGGAAGCGGGGACAATGAGCGGACTTGCTTCAGAAGTACACTCCTAACCCACACCAAAACGCTCATGCAGATACACCTGTGCCCAGCGAAACACACCCTGAAAGCCTGGCCACTCTCCTGAACCAGTGGCCCTCCAGCAGCCAGCAGCTGCCCTCAGGAACATGCCATGCCCCAAGGGGTGACCGAGGCTGAGCCGGGTCTGGCTGCAGGACCGGTCCTGAAGCATCTTCTCAGGTACATCCCTCTCTGCTCAGGGCTCTCTGGGTACAACCACAGAATTAGGCCTTTAAGCGAAAAGCTGTACACATGAGGAACCTTTCATCTGCACATTGCTAAGGAGTTTTTAAACCTTAGTATCTTTCATGCAGCGAACAGCTACTTTTTACCTCACAAATATACAAATGAGCTGATCCGTGATGACCAACATACAAGCTTTTAACCATCTCTACACTAAAAAAATACAACTGGTACCCTTCTTATGAGAAACCTTTAATTCTATTCATATTGTGAAAATTATTAAAGACATAGTGCTATGCCTCCTTCCAGGAAGACAACCAGTACATAACTCTAAGTGATAGATGTCAAAGAAGGTTATAGACTTGCAAAATGTATTTTAGTATTAAAAACTTTATTGAAATTTTCTCATCACAACTGCTTGACTCTTACAAAGTAGTTAGATATAGCATAACATTGCATTTCTCTTCATAAAAATCACTATTTTAATGATATTATACTGCCTTTATTACAAAGGCATCTTTTAAGTAAGATGAGAAGTTGATTTTGCACTTTACAGCCAGATCTAGTATTTACCTGAAGCACATTCTCCTAGAAAGAGCAATACACTTTAAAAACAAATAAACCTTCAAAATCTGTCTGATCCTGACTTCTGTTACTTGACTTTGCATTTGCCTAATCATGCAAAGTGGAAAACATCAGCTTAGCATTAAACAGAATGTCTTCACATGTACAAAAGCCCTTTTGATTTATCCTGAATTCCCGATTTTACCAATTTAATCTTCTGCATAAGCCTCTTCCAGGGCAGACTACTACTTCCTTAAACAAAAGGTTATGGGATCCATTTTTGAAGAACAGTGATACTTTTGACCTTGATACAAAGTATACAGTCAATGGGAAAAGTCACTGAAGAAACTTCCAACAGATTAACATGACTGAGCTGAACCTTTGCTTTATCTGACACCTAATTAAACAGAAAGGTACCCACCTCAAAAAGCTTTTTGCAAGGTGAGTGTCATGAAGAATTACAGAGTTCTGAGTAAGAGGGCCCAAGGGCATTCAAAATTATTGGGAAAAAAAAAAATTCCTTCTGCAGAACTAACAATACAGGACCAAAATCTTCTCTTCAGAAAGCCAAAGAAAAACTGTTAAGGCATTTTAAAGATCTGTAAGTACATATCAGTCTTCTTTCATTTACACCGGATCTGGGAAAGCAAGAGAGAGAAATACAATTTTTTTTTTTCCTTGTCTTGGTCTGTCTTGTACAGACTAAAATAAAATCAATTGCCCTGTGGAAAAGTCTTGTAAAGAAAACTCATAAATCCTATTTATTTATCTATTTTTTCATCATGTAGAGCAACACGAGACCGGGTATCCTTGTCACAGTGCCAGATGGTAAAATAACCATAACAATCACTGTTCTTCAACCCCTGGGACTGTAGTCACGGTACTAAAGATGATATGATACTGAGCAATTCACAAAATTATTTGACCCTTTTATTATCTCAGGTAAACAGCATTACGTTCCATCAACAGGCATCCACAGCCAAAAATGATGTGATTATTCTTCCTAAGCAATGCACAAGGACAAGGAAAACTTCAGAGTAAGACCCCCCCAAAATTATTAAGCTAAGTGGAAAGCTTTTTACATTTGCTATAAGAAAAACAAAATGCTGGGAACAGGTCTTAAATCCTTCCCATATCTAGCAATGAAAGGTCATCTTAGCAGTACATCCTTTCACTTAGGGTCCACATTTTATCCAATAGCTAATGCACGTCAAGTCTATGAAAGGTCTGTGAACGCCTCAAAGCAAAGGCAGCAGCTGCACCTAAGACTCCAGTTCTGGGCAGCAGGTCTTACTGCAGTGCATCCATCTATCAGAGACTCCAATACCCCTTCCTCTGATCATATTTCCAAAGGAACTAGAAAGCTCTCCTGTGTTATTTGCATAGAATCCAATACTGCAAGCATATTAGGAAAAAAAAAATCTTTACTGTGAGTGTGGTGAGGCACTGGCACAGGTTGCCCCAAGAGTTGTGGGTGCCCCATCCCTGGCAGTGCCCAAGGCCAGGCTGGATGGGGCTCTGAGCAGCCTGGTCTAGTGAAAGGTGACCCTGCCCATGGCAGGGGAACTGGGCAATCTTAAAGGTCTCTTCCAACTCAAACCATTCCGTGACTCTGATTGAGCAATTCCCAGAAAAAAACACCCTGCAGTCATAGATGAAACAGGGATTTTCACACCAAGAGAGCCAGACCAAGCCTCTTATACTCACTGTCATCTGGAATTTGGCAAGAGGCAACCTGCTGGTCTAAACCAGCAGGTCTCATTTTTGTACTTGTACAGGCAAATCTTGCACCCCACCTAAAAATCCTATTTTGGTTACTTTTTTCCCCAAGCTAGGCCCAGACTCTTCCATCTTTTCCAATGACATTTCAGCAGAGCTCCATTAAGGAACTGAAGGATGGTAAAACATCTTGGAGCACAACTCCAGCTGAAGGCAGCCCACATACAACAGGTATTCAATGCTCAAGCAGCATCAGTGTGCCACAGATGAGATATTTTATGCAGATATTTAAATCACCTGTAATAAAGATAATAATTAACTAACATCTCCGGCACCAAGGTGTTGCAAAGTGAACGTCACATCAAAGAAAAGAGCCTTTAAGTTATTTAAAGATTTTGAAGTGCTGTAATGAGATGCTGTTTGTTCACGTAGGGAAAGAACTTGTTAACTGGTCTGCACAGTAGACAAACATCAACAAACTTTGATTGATTTCCTTTGCCTATGTGTCTGCCAACATTTAGGTTTTTTAATAGATTTTGTGGTTGTCCTCCAAAAGTTGAATGTTATTTTGCACTAAGCACACCGAAACGTTTTTTATGAACATTATTACCATGAACATAGAACTTCTGTTTCTGTGTAAAAGTTTGCTAGAAAAGATTTTCCAACCGTATGATATAAGGAAACTCAATGAACTGTATTTTTGGATTTCCCATTGCCAGATGGGATGTTACTCAAGACTGGCATAATGATTCAAATACCAGCAGTAGGTCCAGCCACCTAGAATTAAGAAGATGGCACCACGGGTAGAGAGAACAGTTTCCCTCAAAATGGCTCTAATGAAGATGAATTTGCTCAAACTGAAACCGATTCTCCCCAGCCACGAAAGGATTTGCTGAGACACCGGGTCACAGGAGGCTAATGGCACTGCGACACACCTACTAAATCTTCTCTCGCAAGCTTAATGCAATAAAGAAAATCCCTCTGTGGCCGATACTGCCGCAGGTGCCACAGCGGAGACGAGGCGGCTAGGGCGGTCCTGGGGCTGCGAGTGCCACTCTGCCCAGCAGCCCCCGGCTCAGGAAAGGGAGTGAGGAGCTGGCCAGGACTGTGGTTTGTCTGAGCCCTGTTCAGGAGGAGAAAATCAAACGTGACCTGGCAAAGGAAAGAGTGAATGCAGCGAGCGGTGTATGGCCTCATCGGAGGGATAAAACAGAGAGCAGCTTACGCCGTGACCTGCTGAGAGACGATCAGTGGGACATCCTTCCTCCGGTTTAAGGAGCTGGGAAAAAAACATGGACAAACATGAAGTTACTGGAGGGAAGGTGGAAGACACAGCTTTCCTCCTCCTCGACCTTATTCTCTTGGTTTTACTTGGACAAATCCAAAATGGTCTTGTTAGGATGAGAGCAAGAGAGAGATGCAAGCAGCTTATTTTTGTCCAGGAGCGGCAGACATTTAAATTACCAGTCTTGCTACCGATTTTGGACACTAGCCACGGCTGGGGATTTTACCCGTAATTCTCACTGACATTAATTCACAGACTGGCTCCCTGACCAGAAAAGGTCTTGCTCTGGCCTGACCCATAACAAGGAACCTGGAATGGAGGGTTCATCTGACTCATGGTAATTGCCTTACTGGCATATCGGATAAAAGACAGTTTCTGAGGTATCAAGTCTACGTACAGACACAGGATCTGCAATCTCCTGGCACACGCTGCAACAGCCAAGGAAAATTGTTACTGTAAGAACTGAGTATGTCAGTAGGAAGCAAGTGATAAAACCATTTTCTGTTTCTTCCAAATATATGGTTAAAGGAGCACAAAACCCGAGCTTTTGAGATCCAGAAGAGAACTATCCGAACATCGCTAGAATAATTCTGCAATGCTACTGCAATGCACTGTTTTTCATTAAATAAAGTCACCGTAATAGTTACATCAAGCACTTATTCATGCATTTTAAATATATATACAGAAATCTGCTAGTTATTGAAGATAATCTGCTCAGAGTATCAAAGGAGAAACACGTATTAGGAGACTCCTCTCAAGTCACACGGCCACATTATAACTTCAACTCTGTCCAGGAAATACTTCTTTATTTTCCCTCAATGTGGATAATAAAATAGAGGAGAACTAATGACACTTACACCTAAAATAAACAACCACTTTCAGAAAAAATAAAGACTGAAAAACACAAGTGAAAGTAGAGTTGTTACCTACTTACTTCTCCCTTTAACATCGGGGATCCTTGAAGACTGAATTTGTATTTTCCCTGTAGCAGGCTACACCGAAAAGGCAGCAAAACCGAAACCGTATTCAAGATAATTATGCATCTTATCCAACACCCCTAAAATAGTAACAAGTTTGTGATAGTTCTACCTGTCATTTTGCAAGAAAACTTTCCTACACAACTTGAACGAGCTCAAGATACAGTTTCAAAAAAAAAAAAAAAAAGGCGAATGGGGGAAAGATTTCTGATTGCTATAACTGAGATGGGATATTTTCTGTTCCATGCTTTTACAGGAGAGGGTTGGGGTTTTTTCATAATTGCTTAGAAAAGTTGCTCTCATTTCTTTGGATTGTCTCTCAAATTTAATCAGAATCTCTCTCAAATTTAATCCTCTTTACATAGTTTATTTACTTGTTAATTTTTGTGCCAAGTCACCTGTACAAATGTCCACAAAAAAGTGCCTATTCCTTCTATATTCGAAAATAATTTACTTCAGAAATCCAGACTTGTCCAGCAGAGCCTGAAAAAAAAAAAATCTTTCTAACTAAAGGAAGGAAGGAACCAAAGGAAAGAAACTTGTAAACTACTAAATTTCCTGAATAAATATTTCTTGTGTCCCTCATTTGGGCATTGCAGATTGGAAACTAAGACTCTGCCTCTGGGAGAGCACACTCCCAACTTTTGAGTTAACACAGTTTTTCAATCATTAACATGAATCATTAATGGGAATACTTATGCTGAACCCATTAAGTGCTATGGCTTTGTCCCACAAACATTCATTAATTTATCTATAACATTCTGCCATCTGGTAAGGGAACAGGATTATCTCCATTTTACAGATGAAGAACTCAGAGGGAAAAAAGCAAACAAACAAACAAAAGAAAACCCCCAAAACAACTAATGACTTGAGCAATTTATTTCAAGAAATCTGGCAGATCAAGTCCAGGTTTCTTCAGTCACAGTCCACTGTTTTTAAAGAAAAACTAGTCCTTACCACTTTCAGAAACCTTAACTCCAATTAGCCCAGAAGTATAAAAGAAACAAAACATGAACCCATGTTTTCTTTCAACAGTGCCTTTAATAAAGCTGTACATTCATGACCTATATGGTAGGTTCATCAAGTCAGCAACAGATACACATTGATATTACTAAATGTTTAATATGTTTTAAGCAAGATTGACCTCTGAATGAACCACAGTACGCTTTGGGATTTAAAACAATCTGTTGTAGGCTAATTTTTCACATTAGGTCTGTATTTAACAGCAACAGTAATTTTTAAATTTAATTTGACCTCCAGCATCATGCACATAGAAATACATTTCTTTCAAGATAAATCATTCAATAGTGCACAATATCAATATCAACATCATTTTTTTTTTGCTTGGGGATAATTTTGCTAATAATTTAGGGACACAACCATCAGAAAAGCAGTAACAACGATTCCATTTCTAGCGTGAAAGCAAAGTAGCTTGCAAGGCATGCCTTGGATTTGAGAAGCAGCAGAAGGAACTCCACACCCCTCTACCACTTTTAAATATAACAGCAAAACAAAAAACTCAGCAGCTATTTCAGGAAGCTTAGTTGTTCAAATAAGAAAATACTTACAAGCAGAGGCTGGGGGTACACTTTACAAAAAAGCCTTTTCTAGAGACAGACTACTCATTATTAACACAAGTTTTGAAGAAAATCGGGAGGAAGTACATCTAAGGATCAAATCAGAAGCAGTCTTGCAGATTATTTTAAACTATGCATGATGGATGCATTCTGCTCTGTCCTCATTTCAAACTGCACAGACTTTTCCCTATGATAATCTATTCCAGATGAAGCAACTGATATTTCCAGTTTCAACCAAAGAGAAATGGAAAAAAGGGGGCAAAAAGCCCCCCCCCCGAACTGATAACTCTTTGCTATTTAATGATTAATCAGTACGAAACCTTCACTCAACATTTAACTTTCTCTTATTTACTGAGCTCTTTAATACAGAAGGGAAAGTAAATAAAAGGAAGAACGGCAATTCTTGATTTCTTGCCAGTTTACAGTATTAAAAAAAGAATCTGCGCCACGGGTTGGCAGGCAGCCACACTTACAGTAAGCTATCTACTGTTTCACCCCGCAGGAAGGACAAAGGATTCAGTGTGGGGCTGCTGGGTTTCTCTCTGTCAAATGCACCCTTCAAAACAGATCCCAGGAATATTAAAAACTGCGTGCAATTAAGAGCGTGTTTTTCGTGATCTTTCCCTCTTCTGGGGGATGTTTTTGAAAACCCTGGAGTATCATTGTCGAGAAAGCAGGGAAAGGAAACAGCAGTGCTACAGCCACAGCACTGACATTTTAACTTGCTAAATCGAGTTGCTCCAGCAGAAGTACAAGGTGCTGGGTTAAGCAGTTTGGTTCGTATTTCTGTTTCCTCACGACACGACTGCACGTTACTGCTTCGTGCCCTCTAGAGCTGCAGGGATGCCAGCACCCACTTCTACAGAAGGGCTTCCACACGACTGTGCCCCAGGAAACCCCGTCTTCTGAGGGCTTATTCCAAAGGCTTCCTACTCTATACAGGTAGCTGTTTGCCAGCAGTGGGGAACTCTGAAAGGAGTACTGACTTCTGGGGATAACTTTCTCAGTGCACTGCTCTATTCCACAAGCACCACGCAATATTCCCACATCTTGGTCGCTCAAACGCATCCGAGCCACTGGCAGGAGGCAGGAAGGAAGGAGGAACAGAATGATGGGAGGAATTAAGGGCTGGGGAGAAAAGGAAAGACAGAGCAAAAAGAAGCAACAAGCAGGAATTAGAATAGGCTAGAGTTAATAGAAAGAGCCAAAAGGAAGTGAATGAAAGCATGACTGAAGAGGAAACACGCCGTTAAAGGACAAAGAAAATCGCGACTCTGCATCATGAGGGAGAACGCATGTGTAAATACAGAGAATATGGATGAGAGTTAAGGATCAACGACTACAAATAAGTGCAGCCTGGGTGCTCCTGCCACTATTGAAACAGAAATAAAAGGAACACCGGTTCCACCTACAAGAAGTGAACATCCATGTGACCTGCTTTGGTTTTATAATGTAGCCTTGAAACTTTCTGTGAATTTCCAACTATTCTACTCCTACCTTGCCCATATTATGTCTGGATATATTCTAAATACCCCCATAAGCTGCAGTACATTTTAAAAAAAATTCCTGTTTCAGACTAGTTTTGTTTTCTTTTCTCCCAGCTGCAGCATTTTTATCTGATTCTCTGACTTCTGTGTCCAATTTCCAAAAATTAAATGGGTTTTTTACCTCTGAGTTTAATAGTATTCAATCTTTAAACTTCGGTATCCTTAAGTCTCTCTAGTCTGAAAATGAATTTTCAGCTTAAACAGAAGAGAATGGAGGAATTTTTAGCTTTCATAAAGCAGACAGTCTTGGAAGAGCTAGAAACACTGATTTTCAAGTTCCTGACACTCTTCCCCATCACCACCCCCACCTCATCCCTCCCAGCTAAGAATGTAAAATTGTCCAGAGTACTGCAAGCCAGCTACAGCCTTGTTTAAATGACCTTTGCACCCTACTAAATGTCTCAGGTTAGATCCCAATTCTTAAAGATACCAGTAAAGGTTGCAAAGATTTGGAAATCACTGTCTGACGTGCATCTTGCTGTAACAACTATTTGATTTTTGGCAACTACAGGATAAGTACTGACTTTCTTTTCACACCAAAAATCAAGGATGCTGACAGTAAAAATGCTTTGATAACAGATGACAATTCCGTTCCTGTCCCCAGCCTGCAGGTTACCCCTGGATGGCTTTAGGAAAACCCCTTCACCACGTCTCCATTTCTGCATTCACAGAACTGGGAGGATCTCCTTTTGCTCACGAACTCTCATGGACTTTTCAGAGCTGACTTTACAGGAGTCAGCCATCACTATTTTGTTTCCAGGCTGGTTTTGCTTTCATAGACACAGCATCTCCTACACGTACATTGGAACTGCTGCAGCTCCCCAGCAGCAAGAGCACCACACACAGTGTCAAACAAAGTGCCAATCTGGTTAGCATGGAAACAAAACTGAACCCGCTTCCACAGCAGCAAAAATACTTGCTCTTGTACCAGACTCAAGCGAACAATTTTTGCTGGAAGTAGCACTAGTTTTCCAGAAGTTCCATAAGGGTTGTGAGGCACAACTTCCACAGAAGGTCAGTTTTCACCTGTCTAATCTTCATCTACTCCATAACCTACAGCACAAGTTTGGATGCATTTGCCTGCTCTTTCCATCTTTGGAAGAGTTCAGAAGAGTTCCTGGCATTAAAGAACTATTCATTCTCCCAAATGAAGCTATTCTCATAAAAGCAGTAGCTTTACGTATACATAACTTTAGTTTAAAGGCAGTAATTGACAAAAAATATCACTAAAGCTGGTCAATGCTTTTTGAATGTGCCACACAAATATTTTAACTCCAGGTACAAAACGCAGCAAGCGCTGGTGAGTTTCACAATAACATAATTGAGGTACAAAAAAAACCAAACCAAATTAATTTTTTAAAAACCTCTACGCATGAAAAACATTTGCAAATTTACTGATTTTTAAGCTTGATGGAAATGTCTCTGTATTTTAGTTTTAAAACAGATAATGGAGAGTAGGAGAGAAAGATAAGTTCAAGAAAAAATAAATTATACCTTCAAGATTAACACTTCCTACTTCAAAAAATATTTTAAACATAAATGAATCCTTTGATTAAAAGTTTTGATTATTCTTAAAAAAACCAAAACAAAACACGAACTTGCTTACATAAAGCTGAAACTTGCAAATACTAGCTTCAATTCTGCAAAACACCCAAACTCCCACTGACTTCAAGGAATGCAGACTTAGAGACACTATTTGCAAAAAATATATTAACTTCAGCATTGGAAATACTTAGCCTCCCTAATCTGATTCCCCTCCCCAACAATTACAGAGCAATTACATGAGATAAGAACACATTTCTAGGCACCATTTTCACATATTTTGATAACCATGTCCAATTACAAATTTCTCTCACTACTTACATTAAAAAATAAAATAAACCTTGTAAAGAATTTTTTTTTTTCAATTATTCTGACACAGTGCTGAAGTGCCTCCTACAAGGAACAAAGGAATTCACCTGAGCTCTGATCCAAAACATACTAAAAGTTAACAGCCTACTTCCAGTTGACTTCAGCCTCCCATCAGGCTGCCCGAGAACTGACCTGGGTAGCTTTGAGAAAGGAACTGCACGTCAATCCATGAAAATGCATGAAATTCACCATTTTTTTACTCTTGTTGGTCTTTTAAGGGTTTAAGACTCTTTGAAATGCCATCAGCTATAGCAACAGGTTCTTGTTTATACAAACAAATGACCTGCAAAGTACACACTTAATCTTACCAGCATGCAATTTTGATTATCCTGCACCTCTTTCACCCAAGTCTTTTGTCAACTACATAAAAGTGAAACATTATTTTAAACAAACCAGAATGTTTCTGCTCTGTCAAATTTCAAGTTGTCAGCGTCCCCTATGAAAGCAGGTTTTTACTTCTTAAAGAAATTACACTTATGCTGTGTCTGAAACATGGAATCTTTCACTTGTATTTCTTGAATTTGCAAAACTTTATGAAAAAAAAAGAAAGTTTTTTTCATCTGGTAATCATTGTTTGCAGAATTCCATACAGGTAGAAAAAACGGAAAAAACAAATAATGATGAATCATTATTATATTATATGATTAGACAATTAAACAATAATATGTATTTTGCTATTACATAAGAGCTGTGGTATTATTCTGTATAAATTATTATAAAACAATGAGAAATGTTTTTAAAACACTGAAACTTCTAAGTACACTACTATTTATTTCAGTTCGATATTTTATTACATGTCATTGATTTCACCCCAGGCAATGAACTGCTATAAGTAAAAATGTTCACATTTTTAGTTAAATATGTCCACTAAGTTCTCTCTCTCATTTGTTCTGTCACATGTGTGACTATGTTGCACAGAGGCTGCAGTAGCTATTCCGAAGTATTTAAAAACTTATCTAAAATCAGTAGGTTATCACCATTTTAATGCAATAGCTTATTAATACCCTGATTGACTCACTTTTTTTTTTTTGTCATTAAGATCATAAATTAAAAGGTCTGTTCCTTCACAACTGAAAGGTGAAACTCGCACAGTAAAAATTAAGGGCTGGATGATCACGCCCCCGGCAGCAAGCAGTGAGTGCAGAAGCAGGCAGCTGCAAAACCTCTGGATTTGCTGCAGACGAGGACCCTACTGCCTTCCCAGGCAGTCCAGCCCATGGCAGCCCTCTTCTCTCTAGGAGATTTTTGTCTTGTGCCGACACGTTTCTCCTCTCACCTGAATCTCACTTCCTGCCAGCATCCACAACCAGAAGTAGAAAATATGGAAAAAAGAAAAAAAAAAAAAAAAATCAGCAGTGAGAGCTTCAACTTTCAGCAACGCTTTGAAAGCTTGGAGAGGAGGGGTGCCAAGCACACAGGCCAGACACTCGGCTCTACTGCTGGCAGGGGGAACCTTGAAAACTGTTTGCAGCCGCTTATTGACACTAATCCTTGCTTCTCCTTTCTGCCTCATCAAAATTTGCAGGGAAGCATCTCCCTGGGCCTGTCACAGCTCCCTGCAGCTGCAGGGCTCGCAGGGGCTGCACAGCTCCCCTGGGCCAGCAGCCATATGCTGCATTTCTCTGGAAAGGCCCCTGAGAAATACCGACCTGAGCCATATTCCTCGCTGATTGTCTCTGGCACAGAACTCAAAACATGCCATAAACGCATTCCTGACCGAGTCGAGCGGACACTCACCCTGAGGAGGGGTGAGACACTCTGACAGCTGCTGCCTGTCACTGACACCGACACAGCCGGGCCCGACAGGGACACAGGTGACAGACAGCACAGTGGCACGGGGGGACATCTCCTCTGGGATGCCAAACGGAGCAGGCACCACAAACCCAGTGGGCACCATATTCAGTCAGCACACCAAAGAAGGTGGGGGCCAGCAGCTCAATCCTTCGCTGGCACGTGGCATTGGCTGGCTCCTCCTCAGGTACTCGTGCCACCTTCTCAGAGAAGGACAGACACAACACCAAACATGCCACGAGTGCTGCTCGTCCCGTGCGCCTTCTCCTGCCCTCGCTCCAGGAGGGAAACATGGGGCCCTGACAGCTGGCCCTGCCCGCCACCCAACAAAGGAGGTCAGCTGAGGTAGGGACAGGACTAACTGATTAAAAAAAATAAGTTATCCAGTATCACAGGGCTGTCTCAGGCACCCCTGCTGCCAAGAGAGATGTATTTCATCTTGGCCTCAAGCCAGCCTTGAGACATCCCGTTTCAGTTCCTGATACTTCAGGCATTCGGTCTCCCTACACCCACTTTACAGATATAAACACAGGCAGGAAAAAAAAAAGGCATTCATCTTGTGCAAACACCCAAGGCTCAAAATACGGGGAATGCAAGAAATTGCTTCAGCTGGGAACTAGGGACAATGTGAAGACTTTGCTGTACAGGCAACTCCGGTGCTGAAGGAATTCAAGCACATGCACCAAAGGAGACAGCAGTTCCCTCTCTTATCACACAGCATTTTATCTGTGAGTTATTAGAAGAAAGGGGTATTGGATTACATGAACTGGGAACAAATACATGTAATTCTAGCTGTTGAAAAAAAAATCAAATGCTGCACTACATATAAATACATATACTCACAGAGAGACACTGATAGATATGTATAGATATGTAGGTATGAAGTTTATTTCACTTTATAAGCACAGATAATAAACTGTTTGCAAAAATGGGTAAAAGGGCATCATCGTTACATCCTCTAACACATTTCTAGACTCTCGTTAGACTGCAGATACAAATTACATTGGTCCCTCATTAAATGGACATGGGGGACAGAGAGGGAAGCACCAAGGTTCCAAGACAAATACAAATGATAACTCTCCTGAAATGCCATAGGCAGAGAAAACTCTATTTAGCAAGCCAGACACTGTTTAACGGGCCCAGTAAACACACAATTGGCAAATTTCTTCCCTTCGTATGAAAACCATAATGCAAATTAATTGCAGCATGCTAAATCACAGTTCTAATTTAGCAACGTTCTTTGCAGTGCTTGAGAAATAAATGCAAAAACAGTAGGGATTGTCAATGGGCTAACTCAACAATTTCACAAGTAAAGAGAATATTTTACATGTCAATGGGACACTTTTACAACTGCTGACTGTTTTCTGAACATGTCTCAGATCTCATGTCATTTATGGCATTTTGGGGTTGATTTTTAAAAGTGCTTTTTAGTATCACCTCTGAATAAATTCAGCAACAACACAGAAGTTCAGTGTTATGAAGAGTGCTTCAAATTAAGCAACAAATAGAGGCATCTAAATTCTCTACCACATAAGAATCTACATCAAATCATTGTCTTTACGCTCCTGGATTTTTGCAGTAGTGTATTTCCTGCAAGTAATAAAATATCTGCAAGTGTTTTTGAATCCCCTGTACAAGCTGATTAACAGTGCTTCCTCTTAAGGAGTTAATAGTAGTCATAATTCAATGATAGCTTTGATAATAATTTCCATTATTTCTAATCTACTGTTTTGCAGGGCGTATAACATGGTTAGAAGATGCTTAATTTTGCTCAAGATCCGAAACTGCATTCCTGATAGTTCCTTCAGTTCTTCACCATTATGCATGCTGCACCAAGCAGCACTTTCCCTAGCTGACTTGAGAAAGCATGTCTCCAGAATATGTTATTCAAATCCTGAATCATTTGGGTTCAAAATCACAACTTTCTTTAAAGTCAGCATTTGCCTTCCTTTGAGGTGAATGTTCCAAAAAGAACATTTTCGCATGCACTCAGACATCCTCGTTTGAATTTTACAACACACATCACATTTAGATCAGGAATGCAAACCTGCTGAAGACAAACAACAATAACAAGAAAACCCTAGGAAAGTACAACAAGCAACATCCACCAAGGAACAGCAGTGTAAGCCTTCAGGGCTTGTTAATTCCCAGTTGTTACTCTTGTCCTCTGCTGTAGCCCCTTGCTAAGTCAAAAATGCATGAGGGCAGATGGATGGTCTGCTGAACACCCTGCAGCCCCCACAAGCCACAGCCAGCAATTAATGCTATTTCATCACCATTTTGCATCTCTGCTTTTTCACCAGTGCTATGGTTCTGATAGTGCTAGAAAAGGTCCAGCAGGGACCAGTTATTACACTCCAACACAGCCCTTTGTGTTGGTTTCCTCTCCTACCAGCCTAGAGGGAGAGGATCTGGAGTCCACAGCCGTCTCCCTCACCCAGCTTTTCCTATCTGAACTTCCTTCCTTTCTTAGCAGATACAACATACTGATATTGCTGCAAGTGTTAATCTCTCCTTTGCCAGAGATCTCTAATATACTAAGCAATACCTCCTCTTCTAACGTTGTAACTTTGACAATCCTATGGCTTCCAGTCTTCCTTCTGATCATAAAGAAGTTAGAGAAATAGCTATTTAATCTTTCAGCGATATATATGAGTGGCAAGTCACTGAAAGTAAGCCAAAGCTAACTAAACAACACCATTTACATGTTCCTATCAACTTCAGCACTGTACACCGCAGAGAACTGGAAAACTCTACCTTGACCTAATGTGCTTCATACCCTCTACACCCACCAACACATTCTTTGCTCCAAAAAGTGAAGGTGAATAAAAAAATGGTCGGGACTGGGAGTTGCTACTTCAAACCTCAGGCAAGACAAGAGGTCTGTCACTGCCAGGGAAATCACTGGCCGGTTTGGGTGGTTCATCTTCCCACCTGTGCGTCTCACAGTCATACTGATGACTGCCCCAGGTTGCTCCAGAGACCATCACACCATCACAGCTCCACCACTTCCTCTGCCACCTCAGACACCTTAGTTAGATCATTATCTTTGCAATAATAACACTAGAAAGTGTTTGATGGTTTCCATCAAAAGGCTTCTGTTTCCGCTTACATTAACTGGCTCCTGATCTGATTCTGGGATCTCTGCACAAGAAGACAGAAAATGACATCTGGATTTCAACCACCAAATAGAAAAAAAAAAAAATTCTGTCAAAATTTTATGTGTGTGTGGGTCTACACACTAGCAAAGGGTAAACAATAATCATTTGCAGCAATTTTTTTGTTTTTATAATCTACGTGATGTGGCAGATTTAAAAAACTCGAGTATAGAACAGCTACTCACACAGCTGAATAAGGGGCAACACCAGGAAAAACAGAAATAGGGATGAGGTGGGATAGGTGCTCCTGCTGGGGCCCCTCCTTGGTTTAGAAGGACCCTGGAAGTGCAGGCCTGCCAAGACCAACCAACTCAAACTGTGGCAGTGTCTTTCCTGCAGGGAGGCAGGAGGACACCATGCCTGAGGCTGGAACAACCTGAGCACACAGCTGGGACCCCTCTTCCCCCTATTTCTGGCAGAGAGGAATGCCAGCCACTGCACCACCCTCTTCCCAGGGAGCCCCTGGCACAGGGCAGGCACAGGGACAGTGCTGAGGGGAAGTGGGCTCTGTTCCTGCCATTTATCCCTCATTCTGCCCCGACAGCTCAGGACAAGCCCTGGGGACCCCCTGTTTGGCCAGGCCCTGCCAGCTCACCTCCCCATCCCACAGCCCACTGCCGTGCTCTCCCCACAGTGTGGGCAGCTGGTGCTGGTCACCCTTAACTATCCATCAAAGTACAGGCTCTGCTGGCAGCCCTTCCTCCCCTCCTTCCAGCTCTTTCTCAGGAACAGGCAGGCTGGACCCGAGCGTCCTTGCTGCAGGGAGCTGCCAGCAGACGGATGACCGGCAAGTCGGAGCCCTCTGCCCCAGTCCCACCCATCACCAGGCTTTTCTCTTCAGATTCTACACAGCACCAAGGTAAATTTTACGCTAAGAATTATTTATAGACTTCCTGCAAGTGACTGCCCACAGCTTTGATGAACACAAGACAATAGCTCTTGTTCATCTTCCACCGGTAACTGTGCGAGCAATAAACGGTTCCATCAACAAACATTTAAGCAAACAACTGATTCAGTTTGTTCCAAGCACCTTAGGCTAGGAAAACAATATCAGCAAGTAAATTTATAGAAAAGAGATTATATGCTGGCTTGCTCCTTTCCACTGCCATTTCCCTCTGAGCAGGCATTTCTGACAAAAAAAAAAAAAAAAAAAAAAAAAAGAGATTAATATGAAACATTTACTTGTAGAGAATTTAAACTGAAATTTGTCAACATAAATCTGACAGCATTTGGTGTTTACACAATACATATTTTTAGTGCCCACCTATGCAAACACTAGAACAGTGAAAACAGAGTTACAGTATAAAACTAGCAAAATTTAGTAACACTTCATTCCTTGCACATGGGCCCTGGAGCCTCAGATGCCACAGAGGTTGGCTTCAGCGTGGGGAAAACCTGCAGGCTGCTATGTGGATGCTTTCAGGAACCCACCAAAGGAGAAGAGTCGCTATTTGTTCTTGGAATATACAAATATCGTTAGGAGCCAAAAAATTATGCTGATACTTTACAGTAAAGCCTTTTTCTCACAACGCAAAACCCATCACAAAAATCTCGACGCAGAAACTGGTGACGTTTGCTGCTGTACTACCTACAACCACTGTCCTGCAGGGTTACAGTAGAACTGCTCTTTTAAGATATGATCCGAAATATCACTAAATATGGAGAATAAATTCCTGACAAAACAAACCCTTACCACATCAGCATTCTATAATATTAGGAAACTATTTGCATCATGTGGCTTGCGCTAAAATACTTAATGATCTCATCCTTACCATAACAAATTATCTGCCAGAAAAAGACCTTGAAGGTCAACACTGGCAACAATTAAAAAGTAATGAAAAACATTCATCCCTTAGGCAGAGTTACAATTTCTAAGTTTGAAGCAATGTGCTGTATATTTTATTAGCTATCACTTGTTTAATTATTCATTGGAGCTCCTCTTATGCTCCATAGAGCAACCTCACATTGCTAAGATTTCCATTTGAATGCTATTACCGATTCAAGGACAAATCTCATTTAAACTTTAGCTTTTGTTTTTATTTTCCAAAACATAAATTATGTTCAAAAATTAATGGGTCTGTCACACTTGCTATTTTTAATTCTGTTCACATTAGCTTCAACCTGGGACCCTACACACCATCTCTCCAATGACGGTATTTTGAGTGTCCGCATTCATCTGCTCCAGTATTTCTACAAAACCACACAAGTTTTCAACCAACTGCATCCCTTCCTTGGCCAGCCAGAGTAATTTTTATTCCTGTCTCATTTGCAGTAGCAGCTCACTCGAGCACAGTATTTCAGTATTTTCTTAAAGAAACTCACTGAGTTCAAACAAGGCGATAGCACCACGAAATAACTTCTGTGCTTTAATTGCCATTTAATTACACTTCCTGGATTTCCCAGCAAGTAAATAAAATCTTTCCCAAGGTTTACTGGATAAACAAGGAGCTGTACAAACAGGGCAGGCTAAGATTGGTATTATCTGCAGTTCTTAATTTATCCTTCAATGTGGCCATACACATTTATGCCCTGCTGGGGATTCACAACACACACAAGGGAAATTAGCTAGAAGAGTTTTTTGAGCACGGGAGGAAAAGCCCGTTTACTGTTTTGTGATCAACAACTTGAGATAGGTTCCCCATTTAAAATTTCATTAGTGGAAGTATGTATGTGTATTGTACTGAAACGGTGAAAGGAAAAAAGGGAATAAAGTAGAATAGAACAACAGATCTGCAATGGCTTAATACGTGCTTTACATAAAGTCATTTTGGCAGAATAAAAAAATGGAAAAATGTCGCAAAAATTGATGTTAACCCTTTTTATGCCTCTCCCCTCCTTCTTACAAAAATGTACCACTTCCTGAACTAAACTTACAAATGAAAACATGGCATCTATGATGCCATGGCTGATGAAAAAGGGCTGCCTTTAGGGGCTAGAAAGAGCAGTAATACAATAAAGAAAAGGCTAAGTACTAAAAATACATATTCATTTTAATTCCACATGAAGAAAAATAACAACAAGCATGTATTTCCATACAGTGAATAGTCAAACTCTATCTAATGCTTTTTAAAAATATTGATTTGGTTTAATTAAACCAAAAATTTCAGAAAAAGACAACACTGCTCTCTAATATTCGCTGGTAAGAGTGAAAATAAACTTTGAGCAGCAAGAAAAACTGTAATTTATTGTGCAAGACAAACTTTCCCCTACCACTCAGGCTTGGTTTCATGACTGTCAGTATCACCAGGAAAGTGAGCTGTTTACATAATGGGGAAAGTTATTTACAGGCATTACTTCATGAGTATTATATTATATAAATAAAGGTGGCAGCAAAACCCACCTTAACCCACTCTAAATTAAAATTAATTCCCAAGATCAGATAAATTTTTATTTTATGATATCATAAAACTTGTCTTAAATGGAAAACAGAAGTTGTATAGTAGCTGCCTTAAAACTTTGTTTGCTGAGTTCAGGAAAGTGAAGCGGCAGAAAGTGGGTACACTGCCCATGAGCCCTTGTGTGGAATGGGGCACAGGGGTCTGCAATCCCACCCCACTCCTGCCAGGGAGACAGACAGGAATACCTTTTAAACACATACACACACACCCCTCAACACAGAATCTCTCTGTAAATAGTCATAGTTTTGTATCCAAAATTGCCTGTTGACTACGGAGACAGAGAAACTTCAGACCTATGATCAGCAGGAGAGTTCTGTCTGGTGGGCAATACCCTTCTGCAGTGTCAGATCCAGGTCATTTGGAAATTTTGCTGAGAAAGTCTCTTAAAGCCTTCCTGATGAGACCAGAAAATCTGGACAGACCAGTTCCTTGCTAGTCTAATTAAAAGGCTGTTAGAACATCGATCCAGAAGTGAAACTTGAAGGAACACATGTGGGAACATACACAGTCTTAACTGAAGATGATGGTAAGGGACACCATTCACCAAGGTCATATCTGGCCAAGAGTCCTCTTGTTCTCTTCCTTGGCAAGGCAGAGGACGTGGGCTCCTCCTGAGGGCAGCTCTCAGCCACCAGTGAATGGGGAGAGGGAGGAAGACTGAAATGTGGACACACAGACAGGAACAAAAGGAAAATTTCTGGGATACAGATCACAGAGTAAATATGGATTCCACTTGAGCATCCTTTATCCTGAGCTACCTGCAGTCATTAGCAACTTCCTATATCTGTCTTGCACACTTCAATCAAACCATGCTCGAGTCCATCACCGAAAATAAACACGGAACCTTTGCCCTGATGTAAACAACACCTGGCATGCCCAAACTGTGTCCCCTCCCCTGTTTCCAAAACTTCTGCCTTCCCCAGAAGGGAGCACTGAGAACATCTCCAGCCTTTCTAGGAGTTTCTGAGCATCTCTGAAAGGCAGAGCAGATACCTTCTCACACATCTGCAGAAGTCACTAATGCTCAAGAGTGACACCAGCTCCACCAACCCAATCCTACCAGCAGGGCTCATGTCCTCATGGACACCAAGGATGAGGAGGGCTGGTCATGATTCCTGCACAAACACCTTCAGCATGTCACTGGGAATGCCCAGTATGAACCTTCTACCAAGGAAAAACAATTTACTTCTAGATTTTCCTACAACAGTGTTAAGCAGCAGCCAGATGAAAGTGGAGGCAGAAGACTACTGCCCATTACGACACATTTTTGACACATGCCTGCTTTCTCTAAACAGACCCATCTGACTTACAGAATCACAGAATATTAAGGGTTGGAATGGTCCTTAAAGGTCATACAGTCCAAAACCCCACTGTCATGGGCAGGGACACCTCCCATTAGACCAGACTGCTCACGGCCTTATCCAACCTGGCTGTGAATACTGCCAGGGGTGGGGCATCCACAACTTCTCGGGGCAACCCGTTCCAGTGCCTCATCGCCCTCCGAGAAAAGAATTTCTTTCCAATCTCTAACCTACATTTCCCTGCTTTCAATTTGTATCCACTACTCCTCGCCCTATCACTACAGTTCCTGGCGAAGAGTCCTTCTCTGGCTTCCCTGTAGCCCCCCTCAACTTCTTTGTTTGAACTAAACTTTAACCTTTTCTCCGTCACTCAAGCCCGCCTTGGAGCCCCACTTCTGCAGCCATTTCTCCCAAACCACACGTTAAGTGGTGGTTCAGCTCTTTGCAACACGTGTTAAGGATGCTATCCCAAGCTGCTGGGATAAAGCATCACTTGGATGCTTTAACTGAAACCTCCCTTTTTTACCCAAACTACCAAACCTTCCCAATATGTCGGTGTAAGCCATTTAGCACTCCAAGGTTGGTCATCAACACCAGGAAAAACCTACCAACACAGGTACACAGGGACACTAATACCAAGAAAGGAACTGACAAAAAACATATTTCTGTTTTTAAACACTTATAACCGACATACTTTTAATTTCTTGTCAGGCTTAGCTGCTGAATACTTAAGTTACATTTGCATCCCAGGCAACAGTATTTTGTGAGAAACAAGACATGTTCTATGTGTCTGTGTATTAATTAAATTAGGCAGTTCTAAATGAATAAACTCTGAAAAATGACAGTCTAGATATGTAAAATACATCTATCTTAAAACTGCTTTAAATTTTATAATGGAGATTTCACAAAACTGCATCAACAGGGACATAACCCACTGTCACCTACATAAGCCAGTAGTAAGAGCTTTTCATAATGAGACTTTCACGAATGAAGTGAGGAGTTGATTTTATCTGGTACACCACAGTAATTTGCTGTGCAGCTTCATGAAACTGCTACAAATAGCATTACAGCCAAAACCCAATTGTTGCTGAAATGCATTCAGTAAAATGGAAAATACAGAGAAATACAACACAGTAATTGTCTCTCAACCCACATTATATATTGTGCTTCTAAATTATATAGTATTATATTTTCAAGTTTTTAATATAGTTTCCCACTGAGGAATTGATAACACAGGAGACATTCTTTGACCTTTTCCCTCTGAATATCCAAATAATATACCACATAGGTTTATAAACCAAATAACTCTCCAGCCTTTTATTAGATCCCAAGGGATAAAATCTGTTTTAAAAAACCACCACATGTAGCAATGCACAAAAGAGCTAATGCAAAGCGCCTTCCTTGCTGTGCTATTTCTCACCTGCATCACAATTTCTCCTCTGTGGTTGCAATTGCAGCTTATGAGTTTACACCTATCTGAAAGACAAAAATTGGACTTCTAGCACTTGAAAATCTGCACTGAACACCCTAATACAATCATTGACAATACAAACCATGATCCTGCTCACCCACCGATTCCTACTTAATGGATTCAACACAGCATTGCCATCTCTTTAAAGGCTTGACCCAAGCAATGGACAAAATAACTTACCAAGCTTTTCTATTCCCCAGATATTGCAGAAAGTATTTAATGGACTTGTTCCAAATTTAGCAGGATGTTAAAAACCACACAGCCACCAGATAAGTAATTTGTGGGGCAGCTCAATCAAAAAGCCAGGCTGATCCTTTAAAAGAGGCCTTTCGGGGATTTTGATTTGATAATGTTTGTATCTCTACAATTAATCACAAAATAATGAAGGATTCAAGCCATCACAGTCAGGCATTGGGAGTGTGAAAAGATGCATGCTGTGCATGACAAGAAACAAAGTGCCAGAACAACTCAGGAAAAAAGCATAATATAAAACAGTTGATGTTAAGTTGGAAACACTGAAAACTTTCAACCTGCAGCAGCTTAAGCAAAGCCTTTGTATATGGCCAGTCCCACTGATTTTAATGGGGCCACTGCTGCCAGTAAAAAGTTCCATGCAGGAGCCTGTCTGCCAGACCATGCATCAAGCAACGTGTCAGGAGAAGCTGTCAGGGCTCTAACTGATGCGAGATCAAATCCTCCCTCTAAAGACACAATTCTGTCTGCTTCTGAAACTTGGAGCAGATGCTATTTCAGAAAATGTGAATTATAATTCACCATTAAATCCAGAGCTGATTTAAGTTTTTGGGGGGGGGCTTTGGGCTTCGTTTGGCTTTTTGGTTTGGTGGGTTTTTTTTGGTTTCGGTTTTTTTTTTGGTATGTGACACACATCTTAAACGGACTACTCTGGAAAGAGGCAAAACATCAGCTGCCATCAGACCTATTTACAAGCATCATTTTAGAACTCTATTCCAGTTTCATTCCAGATCAGTTTATCACATTGGTTTGCACAATCTAAATTAACAAGTGGCACAATGAAAAGTTGCTTCTTCTAATGACACGAATATTTCAGTAAAGTTTCCAAATACACGACAGAACTTTATCTGAAAAAGAAATAAAATATTAATATGTTTATCTTCTGTTTCCAATTTCTCAGTTTTTGACAAATGGAATTGTAAGCTGAAATATTCCTGGAGCCTGTTCAACACAGATAGCTGATATTACAGTTTTTTCAAATTTAGTGCATTATTCCAAGTTAAATCTATCTTGGCCATACACAGGTTGGTTTCCCCTCCACCCTCCACAGATGAGTTGTTCCTCAGCACTTCTTCAAGGCAGTATCCATGGTCACAATGAGTTAGGGTTTTAATTCCCACAGTCATCATCTGGTGAAATGCTGAGTAAAATACTAGCCCTATGGAAAGTGAGTGGGAATGGTCACTGAATCTCACAAGGGCAGATTTCAACCTCCTGACAGATTTTCCTCCCTGTTAATTCAAATGGTAACAAGTTCTTTGGGTCTCTTTTAAGGAGCTGTTTTCCCACATCTTAATGAGATAAAAATATATAGTTCTTTACCATTTTATCCAATTTTCTTCAAGAACTATCAAAACCAAAGTATTTCTTGATATCCTTTACTCAAAAACAAAACACTCGCCTTTTTCTGGGTGCCTGATGAAAATTTTACCTACACGTGTCCATTTAAAATCACTCAACAATGTCTAAAATGGTTCTACTGCTATTAATATTTAAAGAACCAAAAAAGCTTAGTAAGAGAGCTGAGGCATTCATTTAGTGCAAGATTTTATTCCAACTGATACAGAGAAACCGAACCACATACTGACACAGAGCTAAAATTGCTTTGTAAGTTTCATGACTTATTATAAACACAAAGATAAACAAAAGGCATTAAATTTATATTAAAAAACCCAACAACACAAATGAAACTAAGCTAAACACGTGTGGGACCTTTTTATCTAATGTTTATGGAAATCTGGAAGCAGCAAGCATCTTACTGGTACATGACATGAATGACATCAAAGGCAGCATGCACCTATGGGGAACACTGACACTGCTCTATCCCTTCTCCTCCTGACACAAACATTCAAAATAACTCCTTTTCCCAATACCTGAAAAATGATGAAGGAAAAAACGAGTTGCCAGCAAAGCCCGAGCAGCAAAACCGTTGTCATGAACATTTTTATTTCCAACGTGAGCACAGACTTTTCTGGGATTAATTCAGCGCTGGAAAAGCTCATTTACTGCTCAGATAATTTCAGTTCCTATGAACCCTGACATGTGAATAAATGGTCCTCTGAGAAATCTGGTTCAGCTTACCTGCATAATGCTGTTTATTTGACCAAAGCTACCTTTTCCACTTACAGTATGAAGGATTACCCTTTTGTGGTGACAGGGCTGGGGGCAGGGAGGGTAGAGGGAGTTGTGCTGAAAGGTTATCTATTACTGTTACTACACAACCTTCTAAAAATACTGTATTTTTTAAACTTACTAGCTATTTATACTCTAAATGTATATTGTGTTTAAATCTCAACTCAGAGTATTTTTCAAGTGTATCATTTACTTTTCCTAGAAAGCATCATAACCATTTGCAAAGCTCATCATCACTCCCTAAAATGTCTATTTCTGGTATCATCATAGACTTCAACTAGTTTGCACTCTAAATTATCAGCAAGACCTTTCTCTGTATATTTGAAAAAGTCAGAGTTTACACAGTAACTTAATTTTATTAGCTCAAAATTCAGCTTTTGGTTTCATTTCTCTGTTTCCCTTTATATAACGCACCTAACCCAGAGAGACGGCAGGCTGTTCAGGCTCGCCACTGCAGCACGAAATGAGGATAATATGCTGCTTCCTTATACTTCCATGCTAATTCCTGCTTTCAGGCTTTAGTCCTGGCTCCTGAACTATGAATCCTGACGGGTGCTGTGTGTGGACCTGCCTGCTGGGCTCAGCTAACTCAGAAACTTGCAGCAGCCGACACAGAGAGAGTGGCTCTGCAGAGCATCCAGCACTGACACAGGCTGCAGAAAAACAAACTGAAGCCCAAATACAGCATCTTCCAATTTCTCGATTTCACTGGTGTCTGTTGGTAGATTTTCAATAGGCCTCCTATCATCCTTTTTTTTTTCCCTTCCCCTCCTCATTCTGGGATCACAGCCAATCCCCAGCACAGCAGCTGACTTTCCCCAGAACTAACTAGAAATATTCTGATAGACTCTATTTATAGACTCAAAAACTTAGGACTGGAAGCAGCCAACCAAATTTTTCCATTCCTTGCTCCCCTCTGCTATCTATCTATCTGTCTATCTACCCCGGGCTAACCTAAATTCCAGCCTTCTGTGTTTCTCAAGGGGGAACTATCCTACCCACAGCAAGTATACCACAGGCACACATACCTCTTACACATCACCCACGGAGACCCCTGAATGCAATTTGCTGAACAGACTAAGAAAACATGGAACCTCTACTTTTATGTCACTGCAGAAAGTATTCACGCTGATCCTCATTCCTGTCACTATAAATTAGAGCTGAAGAAAAAACATGATTTCTGTAAGACATTCTACGACCTGTATCTCAGACCTCTGCAAACTCATGAGACCAGTTTGGACGCACATGATTTCTTTACTATAAAAAAACCAACAATAAATAAGAACTTTTTTTTTTCAGCAGGCTTAAACCATGGCTTCTATTATTGTATTTTTAATGTATACATAAACACACACACATATCTAGAGCTAATACTTGCAGAAGCCAAGTAAGGTTAGTCCCCATAAGTTTAAGTACAGTACACAGCAAAAGAAAAACTGTGTCCCAAAGTAAGAATAGTATCTCAGCTGACTTGTCCTCGAGCAAATGATTCTGCAAAATTATCTATTTACAATATTATCAGATTCTGTTCAGCATTTCATACTGTAGATAACGTACCAAGAGTATAAATTTTGAAACAGAAAGGCTAGTGTGCTCTGGAAGCAACACCTGGCAGATCTGATTTTTACTTAACCTTACAAATGTTGCTAGGAAACCCTACTCAATATTTACTTCAAGTCTTTAAAGAAACAGACTCATTCATACTAAGCTACTGGTGGGAGCACTGGGGACTTGGCGAGAAGTCCCAACCTAAATTTACTCTTGACATCTCACTTTCCTAATCCACAGACCTGACGTAATACAGAAATATAATTAAGAGTTGGATATGTAGTTACCTTACATGTGCAGGACCTGTAACAGCACTGGTATTTTGGACATTGCAAGCAGTGCAAACAAAGTAACAAAGTTCTGCTCTTTTACTTGTTTTTTTGTATGTTTAATTTAAAAAAAAATAAAAGCTACAATGTTAATGCAGAGTCTTCTGCATATGATAGATTATTTTTACATTTTTGTGAACAGTGGGTAATTTAACAAACTTCACCATCAGCTCTCATGTCTAGTACAGAGATATATGGTACCTTCACCTGTCCACGTGAAACATCAGAAAAAGGCTAGATTTTACCAAAAACAATAAATGGGAAACATTTGTGCATATACTGCTGTCTTTCAAAACAATTCCATGAAATATAACTATAAAAATCAGTCAAAGCTATTTCTTATAATCCTAAGTGATGAGATGCTGAATATTCTTAATTTTCAGTCATGTCAGACAAATCTACAAGCTTTCCTAGGACCTAGTGCCCTATACTAAGCTATATCCTCTTGTGCCAATACCTGCTATTTTCCTTGCTCCTATAATCTCTCTCTTCTTTTCCATTAGATTGTATTTCTTATTCCTCTGCATTCCTGATCCCAAACTCATTCCTATTTGGTCCGGAATACATTTTTTTTTTCACTCAGCATGAAAACTGCATTCACTTGTATTAAATTACTGATTTAAGTCCTGCCAATATCAATATCACCTCTGAGTTCGGGGCGCGCTGCGTGATGGAAAAACGCCAATACATATCCCAACCAGCAGCAACTCCTCCTATGGAATCAGACCCAGCACAAACTCAAAGCCTCAAGCACCTCAGGCAAAATTTGGAAAGAGCTGTGAATGCCCACGCTGCCGGCACGGGCGTAAAGAAGCCCCCACGAACACCTCCTGACCGCCACCACAGCCAAAAACCACGGCTGGGGTTGCCGTCCCCTCGTGCCTTGAAGCATTCCAGCTTGGAATGTGAGCTTGGTAGATGGAGGACCCGGCTTCCGTGCAGCAACGTGGACCTTGCTCTAACCTTAGTAAGGCTTTCTTTTAATAAGCACAATATCAGGTGTTTGTGCTGAAGCAAGCAGAATCTGAAGCATCTTGAGATCATGGAAAGGGCTAATACAGGTGGAAGGACATGGAAGAATTAGTGGAGGACATGGAGTATCTTGTTCATCACGGTATGGAGGGTATGAAAACAAGGAAAACAAAGCTCCTCTTATGAGCTCAAAAGTCATCTGGATCCTGGTGTTACAGTGCCCTTTCATTAGAAATTAAGAGAGGTTTATAACTTTTTTTTTCCTGTATCTATCTTATAAATAGACTTAATGACTGTAAGTCATTTACAACCACTAATACATCACCTGGTCAACTCAGCCTCATATTAAAATTAATTTATCAGACATCCACAATATCCAATTAGCTGCAAATCAATAGGTTTACTCTGCAAAAATTTATTGATCCACAAAGTAGGGTTTTTCCTGAAATGACAATTGTAAGTTGCTAAATGAGTTTGCCTAAGTTACAGCTGCTTGTAGATACTTAAGGCAGCTGCCTATAATCAAAACAATTCTGTTTGCCTTTACAGATTAGTATTATAATAAATATCAGAATATCCAAAAACTGTATCTAGCTGAAAAGAAGTGAAATTCACTTAATGAAAAAAAAGGATACAGCCTACTTGTCACTTCAGTTTCATTTCCTACTTCCAGGATTTAATTCAGCTTTTTTTTTCAGGATTTCTAGAACACGGTGAAGAATGAGTAAGTAGGTGCTTTGTTCATTCTGGTCACAACTTATGAACAAACACATCTGCTGAAAACAGTGCCTCTGATTTTTCTGTGGAATAATTTCCCCTGCCTGTAACCCTGAATCTTCTCTCAATTAGAGATGGCTGAGTTAAGAGGTGAAAATGCAACTGCACACAGGCAGCACCTACATTACAGGCATGACAGAAGGACATCTACGGAGAGGAGTGGCTGGTCCTGAGAACCCAACATCCAGTTATAGGTGTCACAAGGGTTGTGCTTCAGGCCAGCCCCAGCGGGGTCCCATGGACAGAAGTTGAGGCTGGAATGCCCTGGATAGCTCCTGGAGTGCTTTTTTCACTCCCTGATGGCTCAGAAGTATCTGGTTTTGCACCACTCAGTTGCCCAGCGATGTGAACCACAGCACAGAAGATGATGGCAACTGGAAGATTCACTTCAAAAGCACGTTACTGACCCAAATAAAAATGTGAACCAAACCCTACCTAACTCTGTTATTAGCCTTCTGCATACAGTTAACTCCTATTTATGTTAGTAAAGAAATGCAGGACAATTTGCAAATGCATAATGGATGCAGTTTTAGTCCCAGGAGAAAAAAAAAAAGGTAGTAAATCAGCAACTCATTTTTTTCACTTCTATTTCTATATACATTAGCTCCTCTGACTTTTTCCCCTTTTTAAAACATGTCCATCCAAAACACTCATCCTCCTTGCTTCTTCCACCAAATGGGTTTAATATGAAGTGAGTAACCATTCTTTATCTCATTATCTGCGTGTGCAGTTTGAAGTTGTCATTACTGCATATTTAATCATTCAAAGTTTTCAATGCCTAATCTCCTTTTTACTGTCAAACCTCCAGAAACATAAATTCCAAGCAGTCTCAAGAATCAGAAAGGTTAGTTGGGAAACAAATGCAAATCAAGTGCATTGTTTCATTGCAACATTATCTTATGTCATTAGTTGGCAGCAGCCATAAAGCTCTGGACCACTTCCAACATTTACTTCCATACACTGAGCAGAAGCTGACATGTCTAACCCCCCTCCACTTTGTTCATCTTCCAGCTAGTTTACACAGATTCAGATTAAAAATAAGGACTTTAAAACCCCTACTTGTATCAATTGGAATTACTCTGTTTTGCCACCACGTATCTGAAGGAAGAGCATGGTAATGCTGTGCAGGGTTTGTAGAGCCAGTTCTGCAGCAATGTGGGTTTACTCGATGGATTTTTCAGCAGGGCAGTCTGCAACAAAGGTTCAATGCAGAATTCTGACAAGCCAGTCATGTTTAGTAACTTCTTCTAATTCTAAAGGAGTATTTATTGGCCAGTATTTGTTTTTAATTATTAACATAAGAAAGCCTTAGTGCTCAAAACCAACTTTAAAATGGAAATAACAAAACAAAACTATGGTGTACCCTAAACCCAGGTGAACAGGCTATGAGCTGGGTGGCAATCCTTAGGAAATGGGGCAAAACAAGTTGCACTGCAGCATCCCCAAGGGCATCATGTTCTCTCCCTGCTGGGCTTGGAGAGCCCAGGGAGCTTCAGGAGGGCACTCCTCACCACCCACAGTGGTCCAGAAGTGTCCATCTCGTGACTGGAAATGATGATGTGTTCCATTTCTACCAGACAATAAAAAATAATGGACCTTGATCCTTAGAAACAGCAAACAGCATATTCTCTTCAAGTCAGACTCCTGAATTTTTCCAGGGAGTTTCCCCATATGCCAGGATCCACACCTGTGCAAGGTTTTAGTGGTTTTATTTTAATTTATCCGAAAGAGTTTGGAAGTTACCACAGCTATAGCTAGCAAACTAGCTCTGAAGCCACCATTAGAGGAAGAGCTTTCTAACTGCTCTAACATGCTGCACTCTCTAGCACAAATTTAATTTAGTTTAAAATAATGAAGCTGACAGCTCAGATAGTCTGCCTGGAAACTGTGCAAATTTCCCACCCACCTTCATTTGCAAGGTCCCTGGCACTCCAGTCTTCAAAAACGCTGAAGTGCATGACAGGTTTCTAGAGACAAGTCTTCAGCAATGCTAGAAGTGAGATCTCCGACCTTTTGGAGAAGCTCATATTTGAACTCACACCTCCTGAGGGAAAAGAAAGGTTTCTGTCGTGATGCCCCAACCTGAAAGCATTTCCAGAAGCAATCCCTTTCCTGCTCCTACTCTGAGGGCAGTGACCTTGACAAAAACTTGACTAGAAGACCACGTCCCACCTGCAGCACTGCTCCTGTCAAGACAAGGACAGTGTTTGAATGGGGAATATGGTGAATCACCTGCAAAAGCCTGGAGAGGGGCTTTACACAAGGGCACGCAGTGATAGGACAATGGGTAATGCCTTTAACTGAAGGAGGGTAACTTAGATTAGATATTAGGGAAGAATTCTTTACTCTGAGGGTGGTGAGGCACTGGCACAGGTTGCCCAGAGCAGCTGTGGATGCCCCATCGCCAGAAGTGTTCTAAGCCAGGTTGGATGGGTCTTTGAGCAGCCTGGTCTACTGGACAGTGTCCTTGCCCACGGCAGGGGGTTTGGAACTTGATAATCTTTGATGTCCCTTCCCGCCCAAACCAGTCCGTAATAGTGAGCAGAGTCCCCTCCCCACTCTTTCCTGCAGCAGCACTAAGGGAGAGCCAAAGACACAAACACCATTGATTTTTCAAGGTGAGACGCTGCCAGAGTAAACCGGGGCTCGCCGGTTGTGAAACCACGTTTCCAAAGGGCTCGGGGAGCACAGGTCTCCGTAAGGACACACCGGGTGACGCACTCCCGGGGTGCGCGGGCACGGCTCCTTGCGCAAGCCGGCGGGATGCGGGGCGTGGGCGGCCGCCGGCCCTGGCACCACGGGCCCTGCTCAGACCAGCCAGCTCGGCAGCTGCCCCTTCCCTGCACGGATCTGCCGTCGAGAACCAAAGCACGACGCAAAAATTCATTAAGCAGAGCTCTGCTTTGCGCAGTAGCTGCTCCCGTCTCCTCGGGGGACTCCCAAGCCCAGACCGGGACAGCTCCCGTGCGCCATCCTGACCCTTGGAGGCAGGTACAGGAGAAGAGCTGGTGAACAAAAGAAATTCCATACTGTAGCAACGGGTTTGGCAGCACTGCACTACGATGTCAGCACATCACAGTATTCAGAAAAGCATCGCCAAAAATGCTAGCAGGACCCTTCAGTTCGGCAGCTGGGAGAGGCAAAATCCTGGTCAGGACAAACTACTTAATTCCCAATTCTGCACTCTGATCAAAACTTCTCAAACCACTGATAGATTACACTGCCCAAAATAAACCTCTAAAATACAGGTTTGTTCTGTAGACGTAAAACTGAACGTGCACCCGAAAGGGTCATACACAAACGAAAAAAGGAAGTAAGATATTCACACAAATCCAAAAAATTCAGGAAACATTATTCAACATGGTAAGAGTTTTTTAACTGCCTTTTTTTTTTTTCCCCAGTAATCTAATTGCTATGGAATTGGTTCATAAAGCTGTCCCTTTTAGAAACTTAGGGTAACACCTCTTGAAAGTGGACACGGAATAAAAAGCACAATAGAAAAAACTCATGTATTCCGTCCAAATTTTAGCCTGAAAGCTCATTCAGAAAGTTATTTCACCTCCAGATGCAAGCAAAAAGTATTGTTTAGAAGTTCAGAAGAGAGGATGAAAACAAGTAAAGTGATATAAAAATTGTCAGAAACATTCAGCAATTAGTCTGAAATTTGCTTTTTAACCTCAGGGCTGTAACTCTTTGATCTATTATTATCACTAACCACAATCAGCAGCGTCTTAGGGGAATGTACAAATTCCTATAAGCCACTCTACATATTATCCACAAATACTGGGTTCTGTTTTTACTCAGATGTTATAACCAAAATCTAGTTTTTTTTTTTCCTTTTCGAAAAATACCTTTATATATTAACTCCAAGTTACCCTACCTCCAAATATGAAATTTAAGCTATCAATTTGTTCATCAGGCCAATATGCAGCTCACAGGTCACAGATTCAGAGAAATTTAATTTAGCAACCAGCTGACAACACATTCTAATGCAATTGCAGGCACTTAATTCACTGTTTAAGATAAAGAAATAAAACTCAACAAGTTATTTTGTGACATTCCAGCAACGTGGGAACTTCTGCTAAAATATACTACAGTAAAGGATTGGCGTCTTACAAGAATACTTGCTCACATACTTATTAGATACAAAAAATGTTACTTATACTTTTAAGCATCTAGAATGAACAGCATGGGTTTGGTTTTCTGCACTTTTTGTTGTTGTTTTTGTTGTTTTGGGGGAGGGCTTCTGGGGAACAGGGTGGGTTGTTTTTAGTGTTGTGTATATCCTTCAGTGTTGAGTTCAGCAAAATCCAGAAAGGGAACCCCCCCAGATCACTTCCTTTCAGAAAGCACACTGTTAAGCTCTGGTAAACCACATTAATAAACCTCAGCTGCAAAACAAAACAAAACAACAAAAACAAGAAACACAACCCCAAACAAGGTCACAAAGCCTCCCATTTAGAGACAATTTATTTGAAAACTTCATCCTGAAAATAAATCATCCCTCAAGGTTTAGGAAAATTCTGACGTTCCTGAAGTGAAATACATGTTTTACAAGGATGCACACAAATCCTCCTTCCAAGTCCAGGAAGTGAGTGCCTCCTTCCACACAAGCCCCACAGAGGGGGAGAGATGATGCTGCTCCTCTTGCAAGTAGTGGTACTGGAGCAGGCTACACTGGGAACTGCTGGCATGGGATAAACAGGCACTTCCTGACCTGCGAGCCCTTCCCTTGCAGCGTAAGCCAACGCAGTATGTCTTCCTCCAAGGTCAGCCTGACTCCTCCAGCAACAAACCCAAGGTGGCTGAAGCAGGAGAGGGCTGTCGGAGGGCCCACCAGACGGTGACCTTCCGTGCAGGTTACACAAGTAGGGCAGCGAGCAGCCAGATCATGCCACGGTCTATTTAGGGTGCATTCAGACGTGCCCAATAACACTGCAAGAACGTGGTCCATTGCACCCGATGGAAATACTGCTGCTTTTTTCTCCTCTCCACAGATCTCTCACTCAGAGGAGACTGCAACTGAAGTAATTCATATGCTGAGCACCAAGCACTGTGTAGCAACCAGCTGCATGTGAAAACTGATAAAAGTACTAAACTTAGATGGATTTAATACCTGTTTTTCACACACTCTTTTTAGTTTCCTCGTTGGACCATTTTTATCCCTCTTAGGCAGCCATATTTTAAGATACATTTGCCAGAGAACAAGTTACAGTTCTATATTCATCCTTAACTGTGGTATTTTCTGACCTCTGAGATCTTAAATCTGAAATCACAGCACTCCATTGTTCTCCAAGAAGTTTTGGTCAAAATAAGTCCATTACTAATTCCATCTCCTACAACTCTGTTCAAAGACTCAATACATACAGTTAAAAAAGAGAAAACACCTTTTAAAACTATATCCTGAAAATACCAGCATTGGGATTATGGCTTGACTACACATCTTTTAGCAGAAAGGTTCACTTGTGGTATTTCACAGGCTCCTCTCCCTTTCCATCCCTTCAGTTTGTTCTCATGTCCATATCTCATCACACTGCTCACCAAGTTTCACTGTCCTGTTGTTTTTTTAAAGCTTTCAGCGTGAACTGGATCAGGAACCCGACCTGGCTCTCACATACAACACACCCAATCAAAGGGCAAAACCAGAGTCAGAGCAGGCAAGGCACAGCCCAACAGAGTATTATCACCACTGCAAACAACATAGTGTTCAGCTACTAATGACACCCAACAGCAACCACTGCTCCAGCCTGGGATCAGCAGAGCACCAGTAAGTGTCTAGAAATCTGATTCAGCTGGGCAGAGCACTTCACAGTAGGTTGTAGCTCCATTAATGTTAAGTGCTGGTTGAGTAAGGACAGGTTATTGAACCACAACTTAACAATTTACTCCCTCTGCAGACAACACGAGTACTGCGCGAGTACTGAACCTGCTGCAGCAATCCCTGTGCATGCTTACCTGCCTCGCTGCAACACACATCCCATAAAACAGGACAGCAGCATTTCCATACGGTACCTACTTCTCTGTTTTCCAGTCCCCACGAGAATGGACTGATCCATACTGTCTGAAAACGCATAATCGAAATTTCTTCTGCTTGCTAAAATCTGTGCGTGAAGGTGACCCCACCTTTCCCTTTTTCAGAAAACCACCAAAAGAAGATTACCACAGTGAGACTCTGTATCACCAAAAGTGATATAAAAACTAGGCAACTACTATTAGCTACCATCAGAATAAAACATGGCAAACTGATTTCCAACAGTCAAATATTACAAAGTTTAGCAGTATCAACCAGCAATTGAAACGTTTTGAAAATGCACATTATTTACTGCCACACAAAGAAACAACCAAGCCTTAGATACTGGCACCCAGATTGACGACAGAGCTCTTACTTCTCCAGACGTGGAAGACCCACCCATTTATGGAACACAATTTTCCAGTTATGTGGAATGCCACGGCACAGGAGTCAATTGATATGTATAATTTTAAGGGAAAATAAGGCATCACGTGAAATCACAGTTTAAGTGAAAATACTGTACACAGACTCTGAACTCCACAATAAAAAGCAATACAGAAAACTAGCACCCTCACCAAAATAACAACAAAGAAAGCTGTAGAAAGTACGAGGCTGTTCACTGCATGCTGGTATGCCCAAGGGAACCTTTCAGCCTCCTGGTCTGACATATTAATACAGACTTCTAATTTCTTCAGCGAGAAATAAAGAATATGCAGAGGTCTCTGTTGTGTCAAGATTATACCCAAAGCTGTTAAAAAAAAAATCACACAAATTTATACAAGAACCTACAAACAAACAAGTATACCTTCTCAAACTGAAATAAAAGGAAAATACATATTTAAAGCTATGGTCTATGGTACTAGAGAATCATTTGCCAAGAAAGACTGCACAGTAAATTTTTGGGAAGCTAAAGGGGAAAATAATCCTTCCAAGCATGGAGAATATTTTAACAGCCCAGTCCTTTTCTCATAAAGTCCGTCAGCAAACAAACAGAGGTCAAGGCCATTCATAAATGCTAAAAATAATATTTACCAGACCTTTATCTTTCTGGCAGGTATAATTCTGATAAGTGATTATTCTAGATAATATTTAACACAAAAGTTTATTTACAAAAATACTTGCAATAGCCTGAAATAAGATTTTAACCAGAATCACTAATTCAAGGCAGTAAAGGCTACAGGTAAATGAATATCATGTTGGGTTGCTTTCTGGTTTTGGGATGTATGGGGTGAGGGTTTTGGGAGACTTTTTCAAGCAGGGTCTGTGAAATAAATACTGACAGATGTGAATGGCTCAGGAACAGATAGGTATAAGTCATCCCTAAAATACTGTCAACATCTGATCAAAAATTTCATGAAACACGACTCTAGATGAACATATGCAATTCATATTAAAACACTAAACTTTCTGAATAACAGCACATCAAACTTTGTGAATTCTTCCCACACTGGATTGCACCAGTGGAATTGCCAGGAAGAAACAACAGTAGGAGTATCAGCACTCTGTTTCCAGCACAACCACTGAGAAAGGCGAGTATGTATGTGTACATACAGGAGTTAATATGGAAATTAGAGGGAAAAAGGCACATTTGCAGAAGAAGCTTTAGGTAAGAGCTAACACAGCAGAAAGGTCATCCTCCTCAATTTTTACTGTTGTTTTAAGCAACCATGACATTTTCCTAGGCCATTTTGAAAATCACATAATTGGCATGATCATGAGGCTTAGGCTAGCACCCCAATTCAGATGAGCACTAATCACCTTAAAGTGAAATCTTATCTGGATTCTTAGTGTAGGTTTTCATCAATGACATCACAATGACAATTGCACATACCCTGTTTTTCGAGGCCACTTTGCAATGACTTAGTTTAGAAGCTAGTATTTCTTAGAAATGCCATTCATGGAGGGGGGATCGGTACACACAGAGAGAGAAGTTTGATTCACCCTTTATTAAAAATTACACAAGTAGAAATCTTTCAAAAACAAAGACATGTTCTGCATGCATATTACCAGAAGGAAAATATTTAAAAAGGAATAAGGGAATTTGGTTTTGCTTAAGAGGCTCTCATTCTCCAAACACCACAAGCTGCAACTTTATAAAAAAGCTACTGTCAACTAACTTAAAAAGAACCATGACTGTGTACATCTGATAAAAGCAATTGAAGGACAAAAAGAAATATTCTAGTTGGTGGCGGATGCTTGGCACAGCCAACAAGTCAGCAAGGCGTTTTAAATGCTTCAACTAGGGTTACTAGATACTACCAGCAAGTGTAACTAATTCAAGAAAGGGGACACTCCAACATGAAAAAAAAATTTTTTTACAGTAATATTCTAAAGACTCATTATCAATATGAAAACTCATCTTCATCTGGCCACCCACTTCTTTTCACCATATAAGCTGCAAGTCTGAAGCAGCTCAGAAAGGGTATGACATCAGGGTTCAGAAAATATTGCTGCTAAAACAAGATATATTCCATGCTGGTCATCTACTGGCTTTAGACAACCATGCAGCGTGTTTTGTCCCTTCACCTTATTCTCTGCTTACAGCTATTTATATTGCAAACTAAGTACCCCTGAAAAAAAGATGAAGACTTAGAATCCCAAAAACTTTAACATATTGCAAACTTCTAAGGGTTAATCACATGCTGTAGAAGTTTGCAAGATGTGTGATGCCTGATATGGTTGACACATCAGAAAAAACCCTGAGTGGAAATAGCAAGGATCTGGTTTGGATGCAGAGCACAGAGGTGTGATGCTGCTGTTCTGACGACTTGAAGGAAGAGGTATTTTGCAATCCCCATACTACATGGATATGGGACAGCTGAAACCAACCTCGGGATGTTGGGTCTGGCATGGTTTTAAAGTATGTGTGTTTTATTACAACATTTCAGAGCACCAACTAAGTTGAGCATGATTTACTCTGTTTTAGCTGGAAGACCGCACAGAAATGAAGAGAAAAGTAAAGATGAGTTTGAGGTTCAACAACAAGGCTGAGATTTTACATGTGTGGCATCTTATCTTGAGTCTTTATGACTTGTCTCACCAGCAGACAAATATCTGAGCAGGCACCTCTGCACTCAAATCTGCACTACTAAAATGATCTCTACGTCAATTTACCTCGAAAATTCTAAGGGCCTTGCACAGGTCCCTGGCTGCACCTGTTGGCATGGAGCCATTGCCAAGCAGATTAAGACCAACATTTACTTAAATAATGGGGTTGAGTTAAGAGATTTGAAATGATGACACATGTCCTAATCTGGAATACAGATCAGTATGCCTGGAGTGTCGCAACCCTGCAGATCTCCATCACCTAAACAGAATTCCACACGTAACAGCTCTGAGCACTAAACATTTCAGGATTTCAATCCTGCAGATCAGCAGCTACACTCACCTGCATATCCTACAGAGATACCAACTTAGAGAACAAAGAGAGGAAAGTGCACCGAGCCTACGTCATCATCAAGTCTCATTACACAGATT
Source organism: Atrichornis clamosus (assembly GCA_013400975.1). Lineage (NCBI taxonomy): Eukaryota > Metazoa > Chordata > Aves > Passeriformes > Menuridae > Atrichornis > Atrichornis clamosus. The sequence goes on from WBMZ01009953.1 coordinate 363,625, forward strand.
ATCCTTTCACTGGTCTGGAGGTACCATGGACTAATGTCAGATCAGAAGACTCCTTTGAAAGCCTTGTCACTCCAAACACAACTACTGATGACAACCATGCTCCTACCTGCATTTCCCTGTTTACTGTGCCTGCCCCTGCAATGGATGACAACCTTGACTCAGCGCAAGCACTCAGTCACACAAGAGCTCTCACAGCTGGCAGGAGCTACTCGCCCAAGCCACAGTGCTCAACCACAAAGGCAGTAAAATATTGGGTCTTTATTTTCAGGCATTCCACCAGCCTTCTGGTGAACTTTTCTCACTATGTAAGTAATGCATTTTATGAAAATTTCATCAGGTAAAATACCTAGAAAACAGTAACTCCATCTTCCTTCATCTAAGTAAGTACGTTTAAGCCAAGACTGGATGATAACAAATATCCAGCCAGATGCAAAGTTCAGCATGATGGTGGGATAGAGACCTTTCAAGCTGAGAAAGAGATAATAAAAAGTGCATTCTTTTGAGACCATTTTGGAAATGGACAAAGAAAAAGTTAATTATGGCCTACAAAATGAAAAGGAGATTATAGAGGTACTGGACAGAACTGAGAATAAAATGGAAACAGTTAAAGTCTTTTTTTTCCTTATGGGTAGATAGGCTGATTTCTCTCCTGAAAAGCACCATTATTTTAGGTATTATGTTTTTCACTGCAACACTATTTTCAGAAATATGTAGTATCATACAAATATGGAAAACACCACGCATCCTCTTCACCCCACTCCAAGAATAAGGCAGATTCTTCATTCACTCAGGGCAGCTGTGTAGCTCATGATGAGCAAAAAATACTTGAGAAAGAGAAATGCCAATCTGTTACTGTCTATTTGAGCTTTAGCACAAACCTTTGGTGATCCTGTTGGATACATGTAGAGGCTATGCAACAATTCTAACTCAGTCATGCTGTCAGAGGCGCTTCATAACTTGTAATATTGACTCTGAAACTAGATGGTTTATGGAAGTGAGCATCCCTCACAAGATGCATGGACACCTGCTTGCTGAAGAAGGACGTGCTGCCACGGATCAGCCAAGAAACCCAAATTCAAACGACACTTGTTTATTTGTCTTCCACCAAAAGTGGGGAGATCAGTTTACCCATTCTCCCTTCCAAATGCATCAAGTTTTAACAGCCCTCCTCCTTCTGGAGGCATTTTTCTATATATACAAACCAAATGTTCCTACAGTTAAAATACAGAAATAATATGTTGCCACAGGCTTGTAACGTTTAGTTTTTTAAACTTAACCAGTTAAAGTCCACTGCAAACACAGAACCATCCTTCTTTACAAAAACAGACTCCTGACACTATTGTTTTCTTATCCTCATCTCAACATTTCATCTGAGATACAACACATTCAAGCACTAGCTAAGAAAGAATAACCATTATAGGACACAAGAGAGCAATTTTACTAAGCTCTCATTATGGGAAAAACAACATTTGTAGTAGTAAGAGCTCATAAACATACTAAAGCTATACCTTCAAACCTAATAACAATAGAATATAATATGTTCTTCTTAAATATTAAAGCCAGCACTTTTGTTTTTATTAAGGGCAGAGTAAAATACGGCAAGATAGCAACAAATCTAATAATAACTGAAATTCAAACAAAGAATTATGCATCAGATTGAGAAATACCACTCTTGTCCTCACTTTAATTCATGCCTTGTTTGTTTAATGCAGGGGAAGTAAGAAAAAAAAATAAGGAGAAGAAGGAAAAAAAAAAAAGAGTAGTAATTTGCCAGCTCACCTGGACACGTTTTCTGGAATGTACTCTAGAACTGGATACCCATCACTTCTTCTGGATGCCAACTCTGAATGCGACTTCCAGGTCTCCACGAGCGTGCTGACAGCAGGGAAGGAGCTCAAGTGCTGAAATGTCTGCTCCCGAGCAACCGGCCGCGACAAGGATATCGTGCCCTGGGCACCGATCCTGTAGTGAAATGACTGTCCACCTGAATTTACACCCACAATGGCAGAGGATGGTATGCTGTTTTCTTGGTAATAGCTGCCATCGTCAGGCTCCTGCTTAATCCCCACACGTAGGCCAGGATTTGGAAAACCGCTACCTTCACAACTTCCATCAAATGAAGAAACAGGTGGTCCTAAAATCCCAGAAAGAGAGTAATAGTCTTTGTCATCCATAAAAGAAAAATATGAGCCATCTGTAAATGGGAAAGGATTTACTGTTTGATTCCCTTTAAAAGAGGCACCAGAACAAGGATGTTTGGCCGACTCTTGCTTCACTGGTACTGAAAAGGGAGAATCAGAGTTTATTTTGCTGCTGCTGTCGCCGACGCAGGCGCTGCCGAACGACCCGTCTGGCTCGGGCTTTATGAACTGCACAAGGTTCATCTGGCTGTTGTTGGAGATGGCGTTCTCCATTTCCTCCATCTTAGGAAATGTGAGTTCTGCAGCACCCTTGTCTTTTGTTTCTGGACTAGGAACGGTATCTTGGCTTCTGCTAGGTCCCGCTGGCGTGCCGGAAGCTGGGAACCCTATGGAGTTGTTTACGGGGCTACAGATGGATGATCCCACAGTGCTAACCGCTGGACTAGAACGAGTGGACCTATTGTTGGCATTGGAAGGGCTGGCAATGGAGCTCCTGGAGTTCAGGTTTGCAGGACTGGACACAGAAGATCGCATAGTGATATTATTGGGACTCGAGACTGGAGATTTCACGCTGCAGTGACTGGGAGGACTGGAAATCGGCGACTTCATGCTACTTATAGGGCTGGAAAGCGGAGAGCCGACGCTGCTGACGTGCGCGGGGCTGTGCAACAAAGAGCCCCGGTTTTCAACGTTCGGAGAGCGCGACAGAGGGGTTCCCTGCCCGATGGGGCTGTGCATGGCAAAGTTCCCGAAGTTAGCAGTAGTTGAGGACACAGAGTTAACTCCCGCAGGACTACATACGGAGGAGGCCATGTTCTGAGGGCTGCAGCCCGAGGGGCTCTTGTCTTGACACATGATGGGGCTTTTGACAATCGCGTGCATGGCACCACCGTTCACAGCGCTCCCAGAGTCCGACATCAAAGACCTCAAGGGCCTGCTGGCGCTGTGCAGGGGAGAGGAGCAATGGCCGTTCTCCTTGTAGAGCTTCACCAGCTGTTCCACGTTCTGGTAGATCTTTCCAGGGCTCCCCTGGTTCTGCTGATCATAGTGGTAATCGGCGTCTCGTATCGAATCCATATACAAACCCATGGATTCAGCCACCGTTGCCGACAGCTCCTTCGACTCCGTCTCGGTTTTGATGTCAGAGGGTAGCAGACCAGGCTGGCTGTTGTCTTGCTGCAGGCAGGAGAGTAGCTCAGGTTTTTCTTTGCTGTTTCCTTGAGCGCTGCTGTTGGCGAAAGTGCCGGCGGCGCAGCTTACGTTTACGATCTCCATGTAGTTACTGTCATCAGTCTGCTCTCCAGCACCTATGGAAGAATACTCCACAGACTGAGAAACTTGACCCCACCGTCTCTCCATATCTAAGCCTTCTGGGTAGCTGTGGTATCCTTTTGTCTCCATAACTAGCAAAGACATATACAAAAAAGTAAAATTAATGACAGGACAGTGTGACTTCCTAAGGAAATTTCCTAATTTCCTAAGGAAACAAGGCGTATCCGTTCTCTCTGTCTATCCTCCTCTCTCTCACTGCCTGCCAGTCCCATTTCCCTGCCTCATCCATCATCTCTCAACCATTTGTTCAATTTCAATCAAACTGAGGCAAAAGGTCTCATGTATATGACAGACCTATGGGTTCAGGGAGAAAATGGCTCAGCAGTTAGGAAACACCCAAATTATTGCTCCCAGCCCTGCCCCAAAAGGAACGGCTTGGCAGTGTCAGCACAACCACCCATCCTCATGGCCACAGCCCCATGGTCAGTGCCAGCTGCACCAGGGGCTGCCCCTCACCCAGAGACCTGGAAGGAAAAGAATGGAAGCGGGGAGCAAAGAAATAGGGGATCCAGAGAGGTCCTGAAAGGACATGTTGGTGGTAGGTAGGATGTAAACCCTGTGGAAATTGCTCATCACAGCTCTGCTCCTCCAAGCACCTTCCACTGCCATGCTTCAGGGACAGCAAAGCAAGGGGGCTCCTCCTCATCATCCTCACCACCCAGCATAACACAGGATGCTTTAGAAAGAACCAGCAATTCTGAGGGGCTGGGAGTTCACTTGCCCCTTCCCACCTATACAAACTTCTCCTACAACCACCCAAGGAGACATGAAGGAGTGGGGAGAGAAGTAGGACCAAAGCTGAATAGGAAACATTCCTGACACAGAGAAAGGGGATCAGACTACGTCGGAATGCATGGCTATTAAATGGATCCATAATTCTGCAAATTCTGCAAACCTCTGTGGCAGCCAGCAAGAGAAATATACAAAGAAAAGTAAACCTCATTCTAAAATGGATCCTAAAAACACTCTTCCCATCCCACATGCCACTCTCTCGAGGCAGGGAGCAAAATGCATGACCTAGTCTCCACTGATCTGAAAACCACATATAAAGAACAATTTTTAATTTTTTAAGGACTTGGCTCGTAGTATCATTAGAACTGTAGAAACTCAAGTGCCAACAGTTACAATATCAATATTATGCAAATATTTTTCCTTTCAGAATGTATTCATTCTCCAGCATTTAACTTAGAGATTAATCCCTTTACTTAACACTACGTAACTATGCTATTTTAAGCAAAATTATGAAAACAAAACAAAAAACCTTAAAACGAATGACTTGAATACTTCTTTGCCCTTACTTAGCTGGAACTAGCCCTATGCCTACATTTCCCTCAAGCACAAATTTTATTAGAACATAGAATTATGTGTCTCACATCATCATGGATATCAAATCGCATTGCTATAGTCTGAAATTTTCAGACAGAAGTGCCAAATTTCACATAAAGTCACTCCCAGATAATCACCTACCCCTGATTTAAGTGCTGAACAAGCCTAATTCCTACAGAAATCAACTGCAGCTGTGAGTGACCCCCATTTCTGAAAACCAGGAAACTTAAGGCTAAGGTTAAGCCTTAAAATTAGGATGTAAGTTAATTTTAACCCTCAGACACACCAGAAAAACCACTGTACACCAGGAAATCTCTGTTATAGGCCTAACATTATGCCAGTGTTTGAGCTTTGTGGCAACTTCTCCTATGGCAGTAAAATTCAAACTTCGTATATCATCAATAGGTGATCATACTTTAAAACTTCAGCAAATAAAAATCTGGGTCACACAACGGAAAAGAAATTAGAAAATGCCCTGATCCTGCACTTGCAGAGCCTGCTGAATATATTCAAGAGGATAAAAAACCAGCAGAGATTATTTGTGGCCTGATACAAGTTCAGTTTAAAATGACATATTAATTAGGAAGAATGCAGCAGCAACCAGATTTTTTGGGATTGCTGGTTTCTGTCACCTCCAAGCGCCTCGGTGGATAACAGAATCGAATTAATCATCGCAGGGGTTACTGGTAGCATTAGGGTTTGGTTTTGTTCTTCTATGCAGAATTTATTACACCCTGACTAGCACGTTTATCCACGGAATCCACACTTCACCTACTGCACAGACAAGCCTTTTTACTAACTTTCACCAAACAAATCTGACTGCGGGCTAACACATCCACAGACATCCACAACTAAAGCCCAGCAGCACTAGGTATTGGAACCAAGATTATCTCCATCTGATACTTTGCAAGGCAAGATACATTGTGAGCACAGCAGGTTCTCCAGACTCCTTCCCCCAAGTAGTACTTAGACCCTGCGAGCTGTGCATTTCACCCCAAACATATCAACAAACACAGCCCTCCACAGCACAAGTCTCCGATCAATCAGGCATGAAACCAGTCTCGCAGCAACAGCCAAATAAAAAATCAAATGGTACCTGGTATCCCTGCAACTAAAAGGTCACCTAGATACGGGAAAATCTGAAGTAAACCCGGTTTCATTAAAAAAAAATAAACTGGTGGCTCAAGCGGCCACCCACTTCTTGATTCTCGGTGTTTGTAAACGAAATTTTCTTGAAGTTTCACTGCCTGCCAGCCACCCCGCTGACAGAAAACTGCCCAGGGGACCAGAGTTTCATCGCTGGGCTGGGGTTTTCCCCCCTTTCTCCAGGGCAGCGGAGCGGCACGGGCAGCCCCGACACCGCCGCTGCCCCAGCACCGCCGCCCACGGACCCGAGCGGAGCCGCCCGCGTCCCCGCACACGCGTGGTAACACCCACGCAGAAGCGCGCACACTTATTTCCCTATTTACCCTAGGCTGTGAGGAGCATCACCGCGGCTCCCGAGCAGCCGGCACCGCTTTGCATCCTACCCACCCCCCCGCCCGTCTGCTCTCCCGCAGGTGCAATCCGGCTTGTCACGCGTGGGGGAGCCCAGCAGTGCCCGGGAGTGCGCTCCCTCCCTTCCCTCCCTCCCAGGAGTCCGCGGGGGAGGAGGGATCCAAGAGCCTAAAC